>WUAM01000263.1:1788028-1798836 GCA_024336885.1 Actenoides hombroni
GCGCCCGCGGCGCGGAGCTGGCCCCGCCGAGGGAAAGGTGGTCCGTCGGGGCGGTCGGGCCCGGCGCGGCGCCGCTCGCCTGACGCCGCGGGGGCGCGCTTACGGGGCAGCGGGCACGCGGCCGGCACCGCGAGCCGAGCCGAGCCAGGCCAGGCCAGACCACACCACACCACCCAGGCCGGGGGAGGGGAAGCTCGCGCGCACCCCCGTTCCCACAGGCCGTGGGGGTGCGCGCGCCGCCCTCTCTCCCTTCGGCGCGGCCGCCGCGTCCTTCCTCCGGGGCAGCGCTGGGCGGCGGAGCAGGGTGAGTTACCGCCGCCGGGCCGCGCCGCGGGCTGCGGTAGGCAAACGGGGGAGAGTCGAGGGTGAAGGGGCCCGTCGCGTCGCGCAGCCTCGCCCTGCTTTCGCTAGGGCGCGGCGGGTGGCCGGGCCGGCCTGGGCTTGGCTTGGCTGGGCCGGGCCTGCCGAGGCGGCGGGGCCGCGGCCTGGCTTGGCCTGGCCTGGCCTGGCGGCAGGGCCTAGCGTGGCGGGTCTGCCCGGGGGGACGCAGCCTGCTTCTGCCACGGCGCCGCCGGCACGGCCTGGGCGCGGCGGCGACGCCGCCGCTGGTCCTTGAGCAGAGGCGGCCTGCGGTCGATCTGGCTGCGGGCCTGGGGGGCGCTCCACGGCCGAGCCTCGGCTGCTCTGCTCCGCCCGGGCGCTGCCCCGCGGGGCTGGCGCTGACCTTGCAGAGGCTGAGCCCCGCGGGCCCCGGGCCGGCCGGGGCCTGGGCTCCTCGCCCTGCCACCTGACATGGCGCTCTGTCCCTGGCCTCGCTGCCTTCGGCGGCCTCTCCCGTCCTCGCCCGCACCGGCGTCCATCCTGAATCCTGCTGCGGGCTCTCTGGCCGGAGCCGTGCTGATTGATGCTGGCTTTCCCCAGCCTCCTTCCCTGTTCCACATTTGCTGCGTCTTGCCCCTTCTTAGCAGTCCTTGTCCCTTCCTGCCTGTTGAGCCGCTGATGTCCCCTTTGATTGCCCCATACAAATCTGAGGAACAAATACTAATTTAGACCCTGCTGTTCTTTCTGCTATTGGTCTGACCTGTTCCGGGCTCCTCCTCCCGTCTCCCAAACTTAGCATCATCAACAATTTCTGTGTTTAACTCTTGTGTATAGTACCCACTGTGGTAAGTGCAGGAGAAAATGTGGTCATCGGCAGTATCCGAGGGATTCAGTGGTCTGGTGGTATTTCCAGATCCTATTTTTGGATTAGGTGCTCTTTCTGAGGAAGTGTGTCTATGCTTCTTGCTTGCTACTGGAATGCAAATAATTAATATCTGTAAGGCTGTTGCTCATGTGATTGTGAGTGTGCTTGCTATATGGTCTGCACCACGGAGACTTGTTACAGCCATGAGGTTTGGAAGAAGAGCACACTGTGTGTGGTGTAGGTTGAATTAATAGAAATAGCCTTCAGAATGAAGCACAAAATTGAGGAATGGAATAGAGGAACATGGAATGAAAGCAGCTGTACCATAAAAATTGTAATTGTGGTGATGTCTTCTATGTAGCTGTTAATCCATTATGTAATTTTTATACATTTGCTTTTATAAAAATGGATGCTATCGTCACTAAACAGTGGAAATATTGCAGGGTTAAAAGTAAGGATAGTAAACATATGGCATCTCTAACACCACTAATTCTTGGTTTGTTTTCCTTGGTAGTTTATTAAGATTTGGGACACACTATAAGCGACATCTTGAAAACCTGGATTTTGTATTTATTGGAGTAATCCAACATTGAGTAGTCTTTACACTTAGTATGTTGCCCACAATGAGCTGCTACTCAGCTCTCTTCTTGCTTTACCAAGTAGCTTTTGATTTTAATTTCTGTAGTTAGCTTTAAACAGTATACATTAAGTGTTGAGTTCTGAACACCTAGATTTTTTTCAGCTGCCATTGCCTGTTACTCATTCAGTATTTATGTGCTTTTTGCATTTGCAAACTCTCAGGAATTTCAAGCAGCTGATAGGGCACCTAACTACAAACCATATTTGCTAGTTCTAATTCAGTGTAGTTAACTGAAGTAATTAACACAGTGACAAGATGTTTCTAAGAAAGCAAAATCTTTAAAAAGTCTGTTATTTTTATCTGACATGCATCTATGATTTCTTTTTAGAAGGCTTAACTTTATCTCATGGAGTAAATATTATTCATGTTGTGCAAAGAGCTGAACTGGTCTATGCTGTATGAATTCTGTTCTAGTTATTAATGGAAGTTTGGGGTTTTTGCAAATTAATTTTCCCAGGTCAACTTAAATATTGTTAAATCTAAGTCTTACAAATGCTAAGGGTAGATAAATTATTTGTAGGAATTAATAGACTCTCATTATTTTATTATTCAAGCATATTAGTTCAGAAACTTCTACGACAAGGGAATATTTTTTAAAGGTTATGTTATGAAGTAACAATGATAAAGTCTTCTAAATTGGGATATAAGTGTTCATTATATATCAGCAAAAAGTGAAAAATACACACAGCCTCTGACAACCACCTGAGCGGTGTCAGTATAGCTGCATGATGGATGTATATTTCTGTGGAAAACTTCATGAGGCTCAGCCATTAAGCTTCTAACTATTTCTGAAGAAATAACTAATTCTAATATGTGTTTTCAAATAAATCAAAAGAGAGATGCTGACAAATTCAAAAAGTATTACAAATGAAATTTTTCTGTCTGGGGTGACTGACAAATAATCAGTGTAACCTGTTGTACAATTTAACATTTATACTATGTTCCAGATGAAAGTACTTGAAACTTGAGGTACTTAGGGGTAGAGAAGAGTTGAAGAGGTGGCAGTACTGATGCGAAAATAATCTGCCCTAGTCTTTTTCTTTTCAGGGAAATGTATCTTGTTAGTAAGCTTAGAAATTCTAGAGGTATATGCAGTGATGTAGAGATTAATACAAGTATGTATAATCTTTGATTATGTTTAATTTTTGTGGGATTTAAGAGTATTCATTGATGGGATAGTCCAGAAAAGGAAAACACTGTCCTTTGCAAAATACATTTGAAAAAATTCATAATGTAAAGATGCTTTTGTGACAGAACACATCATCTGTTGCAGCACTTTGTGCCTCTTCTAGCTGTAAAGTGAGGGTGAGGAATGTGTTGGGTTTTTTTGTTGCTGTTGTTATTGTGAGTTTTTTTTTCGTTGATTTTTTTTTGGTTTTGTTTTTGTGGAACAGTTACTCTCATCAAAAGATAACTGTTAAATTGATTTCCTGTGATATAATAATTTGGTCCTTTATGATTAAGAAAAGGTTTATCTGGATATTATATTTATTGGAGTAATCCAACTTTGAGTGGTCTCGAATGCAGAAAAAGTTTTCTGCATTTCTTTGTTTTTTAATTTCTTTGATTGAAATTTACTTTTCCTTCTTGTTTGCTGAAATGAGGTACAATTCTGGCTGACTAATGTAATTCTCTTGGATAGTGAAGGTTTAATAAAGAAAATGTTTTGAGCTGTCTCCTCTTCTTTCAAAGGCCATGATAGCAAGTTGCAAGAGGTCTGCTGTGTTAGCAAGGAGGGCAGCATATACCTTTGGATTATAGATAGATTTTTGTGATGTGTCAGACCGTTGAGATTTCAGTAGCAAGATGATAAGACTTGGGTCAGTTGGTATCTGAAGACTTTAGGGTGGGTGAGGAAAACACAAAACTAGTGTAGAAGAGCTGGTTAAGAATGAACGAAATGCTCAAGTTTGCATTTCTTGTTCTTTGATCTGTAGCAGGGTTTTGGTCTTGGTGCCACTAAAATATATATATCTGTAATTTTAAATGAGAGATCAAAAATAATAAATAGGGATTTAAATAAGGGAACAGTTGTCATATGAATAGTTAATGTGTTGATGTTTCTGGCATACCTGGGCCTTCTTTACATCAATATTGATGTTGTAGATAAACTTGTTGAGTATGTGTTGCTGTTAGGCAAGTCTTTGACAGTGTCCTGTTTGATGAGAGTTGGATGAACAAGAAAGATCAAATTTGATTATTCTCAGAGGCCAAAGCTCAGCAAACCATGTTCCATCCAAGTGTTGTATCCTTTTTTTGAGAAAGGTCACTTAAATTTTCTTTTAACAGTTCTAAACACATTTTTGTGTCTATATTGCATTTCATATGGTCATAAATCAAACTTGCTTGTCCTGTCAAAAATGCTTTGTCAGTTAATTTAATTCTTGAATACTACCCTAGATGGTGGGATTTGAGCTAGTGTGAACTAGAGTAGAAAGTGCATTGGTGTGAGAGTTGTAAACTTGAGGTTTTCTTACCAGCTGCTGTTGATGTACCATCTGGTATTGGTTTCCTTTTTTATCCCATGATGTGTTTAGACTGTAAGCTTTGTTGGCCAAAATATGCTACTACAGAGGACCTGTGTCTCAGTTTTAGCTTGTGTTGCTGTAATATCCATAAAGATATTGCATGTTCATACATTTACGTAAGAGTAAATGCAGCTTCTAGTGCTTAAAACAGAGTCACGGGGCAATTTAGCATTTATTTTACATTAGTTGCTTGTGACCTTCAACTTCAAAGTTTTGTAGATGAAGAAGTGGGAGGATAGTAAAAACTTGCCTGTGATCAGCATCAGAACTTTGAAGCAACATTGATTGGTAGATGGGTTCTAAGTGTCAAGGTATCAGTGGGCACATTGGGTGGTCTGAATTCACAGCTCTGGTGAATAAAGTTTGATACCTTGAATGCTCTTTTTAGGTATGATTCTTGCCAAAAGACTCGTGCAACTGACGTTTGTGTCCTTTTTTGTTTTTTTCTAACCGCCTGTGTTGTTAGCTAATTTCACGTCAGTTAAGGTGCAATTTCCATCTTTTGCTGAGAAGTTTTTGTCAGTTATTGTTACTTATGTGATTCCTCTGTGACAGTGCTGAGCCAGCTTTTCCCATTTGTTTTGACGTCTAAGGTGCAGTTCATCCAAATAGCTTTGTTCCTTTTGTATACTTTTCTGACCAGCATTTATTACTACTGCTTGAAGAAATAAATATAATATGGACCTTTTTATAGAGTCTTTTACTGTTGTTATGACTAGTCCCTCTCCTTAGTCCTTGCTCCCAGGCATTTGGCATAGGTAAGCTGAAGGAAGGTGCTCACAGTACAAGAGGCTAAATCTTTATATTTTGAGTGTTACAGTGTTTCCAACGTAGTCCAGCCAATAACTAAATTTACAAAAGTTTTCAAAAGTACTAGACAGATTCAGTGAATTGGAATTTCCCTCTTAAGAGGAAAGATGGAGACCTGGGGCTGTTTAGCCTAGAGAAGAGAAGGATCTTGTTAATGTTTATAAATATCTGAAGGGTGGGTGTCAAGGATGGGGCCAGTTTCTTTTCAAGGGGGAATGGGCACAAACTGGAACACAGGGAGTTCTACCTCAATATCAGGAAAAACATCTTTACTGTGAGGGTGATGGAGCATTGGAACAGGCTGCTCAAAGAAGTTGTAGAGTCTCCTCCTCTGTGGACTTTCAAAACCCACCTGCACATGTTCCTGTGCAACCTACCCTAGGTGAACTTGCTTTATCAGTGGTTGGACTAGACGACCTCCAGAGGTCCCTTCCAACACCTACCATTCTGGATTCTGTGAAGCAACAAGACACTGTTCAGAAAGGTGCATAAATGGCATGGAAGGAATTGTAATGTTACTATGCAATTTTCAGTAGCTTCAGGCTCACTGATTCAGCTGGTTCAATAAAGTAGATAGGACCTTCAACATCTAGGATTTTGAGTACCCTAAATAAGCAGTGTAGGCTTTTTTTCTTTCTTTGCTTAAGTTCTTTCAGATTTTTGCCCCCTCTTGTTCCCACTGTAGGAATGGTTTGGGGTTTTTTTGTTACTTTGTGGAAATATTTTATTTTTCTGAAGTCCAACTTCTAAGGACTTTTATAAAACCAGATTTCTTTTAAAGTTGACAGTCATTAAACATACAGGAACTTCTATTTTTATATCCTTAAGTTTAAAATATAAGCTAATATATGAAAGTCATCCCCTGGGCAGAGAGAGGAGGAAGGTAACTACAGTGAATGTTATTTAAAAGTGTGAAACTTAACTTTTGCTTAGTAAAATAAATGGTGTAGGAATACTGTTAAAACTAAATAACATATGTAGAGGAAAATAATAAAATATTAAGACAAATATATTTAATAAAAATCCAGATATATAGTGGGAAAATTAAACACTTGCACATACTTGGTGTTTAAGGGAGATGTACTTTAGAATACAAAGACAGAGTATGCTTTGCCTGTACATTAGCTAAGAAGCACTCAGGATTTCTAGCGGTATAAACAATTTGTGATTGCCTGTGCTTGAGGTGGATTTTGAAAAAGATGGTAGAGGCTTGCTGATGCAGTTGGATATCTCCACTAAATTGTTTTGCTCTGTTCCAATAAGAAAATAATACAACAGGAACTGAAGCAATTTTTTGTCTCTTTCACAGACAAACTAAACAACAAGAAACCTTAAATATGTACAATGTCTCTTGTCCAGATATTAGTCTTTCTTCCTCTGTAAGATTAGTTTGAAAGGATGTACTTGTTTGAGATCTCAGTTTCTTTCCTTAGCAAGTGATCATCCTGGGTATTTGTCTTTTAGTTTTGGAAAGTCATATATTGCTGCCAGACATGTCATGAAAGAGTAGTAAATGGGGACAAGATAAAAATCTGCCATATCAGATTCTACAGTATATTTATTTGATACCAGTATTTGTTGGGATTTGAGGCAATATTATGACATGCCTAACTTAATTAAACATTCAACAGCTGAAGAAATTATTTTTTTTTTAAGCTGGAAGACTCAGACTGAAAAAGAAAATGATGTAGAGAGAATGAAGAGATTTTATGGTAAACAATGTGGGAGGAATTCTGGAAGTCATATTTAACTGACATGCTTTTTTTCTTTAACAGGGTTAGTGATGGATCACTTAATGATGAAAGTTTGTGGGTTGGTGGGTTACTTCTACGAGTACCTATTGGTGCAGTGGAAGAGGCTGAAACAAATCAATCTCAGAAGTGTAAGAGAAATGTACTTTATTTAAGGAATTGAGGAGAATACTATCTATACCTTTAGCTTTTCTTGATGGTCAGATCTCATTGCACCCACACTCCTTTATCCTGCTGTGCTGTGTGCTGTAGCAGTTTCAGTACGTGCCCTGAATGTGCCTCCAGGAGTCAGTGGGGTGGAGAAGTTCCACATCTGTCCGGACTCAACCTGACTGGGGCTTCCTCCTCTGTTATTTGTTCCTTTGCCTTGTTTGTGAATGTTCCTCTTCTTACTGGTTCTCCATACATGAGATTGCCATATTCTGTTCGTTCTGATTAACTGCACAGTGGGAAAACACTTGAATTTTTGTACAATGGGAGTATGCTTGGTATGTGCGCTTTGCTGAGTGATGCCAAGCCACGGGCCTTTAGGATTCAGATGGAGGACACAGCTGTGTTCTGGGATAACAATACATTCCTCCTTGGAGATGTTAGAATTATCTTTGGAAATAAGTGACAATTAAAAACTTAACTATGTTTTTTACCTATACCTCTGGCTATTTTTCCTAGTGTTCAGAGTGTTTCAAATGCAAAATAAACTGTTCAAAATTAATGCACTTCAGGTATTGTGCAAGGGAAGATTTTTTTATTTTTTTTTCCGTAGGAACTGTTTCTTACAATTTGCTGCATAGCAAGAGGTGTGTTTTTCATTGTCAGTCCCACAGATTCTACAATCCATGTGAAAATTGATCTAGTAAGGCTAGAAATAATTTTCTAAACTTGTTACTGTACAAATTATGCAAATAATTGAACAGTGGTTTCTTGAACCAGGTAAAGCAAGATTTTAATTTCGTGTACTTTACTGGCATAACCACTCTATTTTAAAAATTATAGAGCAAATTCTTTAATCTTAGATTTTGTGGTGGTATTATTTTTATGTCAAACCACTTTGTTTATATCCTTACAATGACTTTTTTATCCAAAATTTGCATTAAGCTTACACTTGATTATTAACTCATGCTCCAGAAGTAAAGTTTTCCATAAAATTCCTCTTTAATTGGCTCTAATAGCTAGTTAGGTGTCCTTGAAGGTGCCTGCGGCCATTGCACTTGTAGTTGCTTTCAAAGTTATTTTTCAGTGCTTTTAGTTTTATGAATGGCTGTGTGATAGTCTTGCAAAACTGTAGGTGTTCTTTTTTCATGACATTGCTGAAGACAGGTTAATTTCTGTTAGCAGCAATTTTTGTAACATTCTGCTTGAGCTTTTCTACTTAACACTGCTCTTAAGGATGTGGTCAGCACTGCTTTGGTAACATCAGTGCTTGGGTAACAATGATATTAATGTTCCCCTCCTATTCAGAAGAGTCCTTGAGATATATTATTGTAAACGTGTTCAAAGCCCCTGCCACTCTAATTTTGAGTAAAATAGATTCTTACAGTAACTCACAAGTGTTCTAATGGAGTGTCATTTGCACTTGGTAGTGTCAGGGTTCACCATTGTTTTATCCTGTGTCTGTTGCTCTTGTACTTGTGTGATGCTAATATGAAAAAACCCTGTCATTACAGAAAGGTGTTTTAAAGTACTGGGTTGGGGCATTTATAATTATTTTCTTACTGTGAGCCACTGCAGCTCTTATAGCTTATCCTTTATAGTGTCAGGATGTTGTAACTATATGGCATAATAAAACTAGATTATACAGTGCGGCATAGCACTTCCCCTGTTTGCTGCCTTATTTGTTGCCAGATTCGGTAGTTGTTTTGACAACTGTGACAAGAACGTGGACTGCTATAGGTGCTAGTTGGCATGGTGTATATGTAGATTTGCTGCATTGCTTCATAAAAATAGTCCAATTTTTGGTGAGGGAGCTTTCAAATTATAACATACTTGCTGCTGTAAGACTGTTACTTGCTTACTAAATGCGCCTGTTTTGGCCTGAATTTGCTTCTTGCTGTCTGTTTGGCTTGGCTCTTTGGTCAGTAGGATGTTGTGTATTAGACTGTTTTATCATGGTTAGTGTGTAGATACTGTAAAGACACCGTGCTCTGAAAAGACATCATGTCATACCTGACCATTCTTCTGAGCTGTCCTATGGGAGAAGGAAGAAAGACTGTCATGTTTGGTTTTGGTTTTTTTCTTTTTAAAGGAAAATATTTTTCATGCTCACCTGTAGTTTTTGTAAATTTATGAAATTAAATTACATAAATAGGGTTGAAATTGTAGCAGAGCTCTTTAATGCATTCATTCAAAGAAAAATAAAAATCCTATATAGTGTGTGGGAGGAGGATGATGAAGGAAGGATCAGGAGACAACTCAGATACTTTTTGTTTCCAAAAGTTTGAACAGCTTTGTGTGTGCCAAAACCAGTCTCCCAGACTTTCCTGTATGCCAGATCAAGGCAGGCACTACTGCACTACTCCATTTTCCTTGCGTCCATGACCATATTTATTATAATTACCTCTCCCTACTTAGAGTGTATGCTTATGCTGAATTTATGAAAAAACCCATTTTGTTGACTTTTTTTCCAATCTGTTGTGTAGTTATGCACCTTTTTTTAGTTGACTCTCTGCTGCAATAGTGTCATTTCTACACTACAAAGTGATCTAGAGAACAGGGAGTCCCTTCTTGTAAAATGTAGGTGCCATCTTTGAATACAGTTCCTTAAGTTTTACCTTAACTTCTACAAAATTGAAGTTTCTGAAAGGCTCCTGGCCCTTTTGAAACCGTCTCAGGATTCTCATATACTTGAATGATTTTCATATAAAATTTCTGTAACTTTGTTGAATGTAGTGTTAGGTGAAAAATAATAGAGATAAGGCCTTGCTGCTTAAAAATAGTTACTTGCTATGAAGTACTTGGTAGTTCTTCTTTGAATGGAAATATAGTCCTGCTCAGTTTTGGGCCTAGTATGGCAGGCTTTCGAGCAGTCTCTGCTCCAGTGGTGTTAGTGGAAGCTGACCTCACATTTTTACATTTAAAGATGAAGAAAAATGTGCGCTCACAGTGCTGCTAACCAAGTTCACTTGTTCTTGACTTCTCCTTCCATCTGGTGTCCCACCCTCTTGGCTTGATTAAAGTTTGAACAAATTTTAGAAAGGAGGTGTTTTAGATTTTAGTTGGTTTAGTTGCCCTTGATAGATACCTTCTAAAGAAGTGGCAGCAATCTGATGCTGATAGCAGAGTTCATATTGATTTAGCATGGGATTAAAAATGAGTTAGGAAATTGATTTTGAGGTATGCAGTGGACCATACTAAATCATAAACATTTTTTTTATTTTGTTTTGTTACAATTCTAAAATACCTTTAAGCATTCTTTATAAAGCATTCTTTATAAAACACAACAGCCAAAACAATTTGCTGGTTTCTTAGGTGTTTTACAATTTGTAGCTTATTTTCTTATGGTATTTTTCTTGTCTTTCTATAGGGCTGAAAGACACACAGGAGTCTTCATGGATATAGTTGATACATTTAACCATTTAATTCCTACTGAACACTTAGATGATGCCCTATTTCTAGGATCCAACCTGGAGAATGAAGTCTGTGAGGATTTTAGTACAAGTCAAAATGTCTTAGAGGATTCGCTGAAGAACATGCTCAGCGATAAGGATCCTATGCTAGGATCTGCAAGTGCCCAGTTCTGTTTGCCTGTTTTGGATAGCAATGATCCCAATTTCCAGATGCCTTGTTCAACAGGTAAATCTTACAACTTTTTAAGATTACAATTTAAAATACAGTTATACTCTAGCACCAGCTTTTTTTTTTTTTTTTTTTTTGAATATAGAAATAATAATTTGGGA
>WUAM01000263.1:1798936-1836901 GCA_024336885.1 Actenoides hombroni
TTCACCTGCTTTTTTTTTTCTTTTTTTTTTTTTTTCTTTTTTTTTTTTTTTTAATGTAGAAATAATAATTTGGGATTTCTGTCTCCTTCCCTTTTTGTTGCACTGCTTACATGCCTGGCATGTAAGCTACATGCAGTTCTTTTTAACTTCTGTTGTGTAACAGTAGAGGAGGACTCTTAATCTGGATAAGAAGTAATTTAGGCTTTGTCTTGAATACATGTAAAGTATTCCCAGTTAAAGTCATGATTTGTGTAGTGTTACGTACTATTCCTGATCAATGAAGTTGCTAGCTGTCTTAAAAAACATGGTTTAGCAGTAGGAGCATGAGAGTTGTGCCAATTACTTACTGCTCTGACCTCCAGGTTATTCTCAGTCCTAGACCTTCTAGTACTAAGCTGATACCAGATTCTGGGTATTTTGCTTTGGCTGTCTTCAAACAAAACCCTGGAATGATAATGTCATTCTTTATTGTTTGGAAACACCTGATTTGGAACCAATTTAGAGGAAGCTTTAAATAAAATTAATCTTAGGAGCTGTGAAGTAGTTTTGGAAGATTAAAAAGAAATAAAGAAGAAAAGGTAATCCAGTCCCTAAAATTATTTATATTGATGAATAATTGGAATTATTGAACTGAATTTGGTGTAAGAGACAAAATACACCCTATTAAGTGTAGTTTGTTTTTTTTCTTACTTAACTGGAAGTTTAAAAAAAAATATTTTAAGTTCAATACTGAAAAGTGTTGTAGATTACTGCAGATAAGTTTGATTATATCCACATTTAAACTTTTCTAGTAATCTTTACAAAGTACCTGAAAATCTTGATAATTTCCTGGTATATATATTTTGTTTCTACTAAGAGTAAATTCTCACCTTCACTAAATTAAGTGGTATTAGAATACAGAGAACTAAATCAAAGATGATACTGACTGAGGCAATGAAAAAGTAAATTACAAAGCTAGAACAAGATATTTGATCATTTTAGTACTTTAGAAGAACATTATTTGAGACCACCCTTAATGTTTTTGTCATTCTTGCTGTAGTAGATATCCTAGTATGTTTTTGTAACCCACCAAAACTGTATCAATACACGTGTGTGTAAGACTATACAATGTACACAACTAAATCAAATTACTCCTCTAAATATTTTTTCCTTCTAGTAAAAGTGATGCATATTCTTGTTTCACACTGCATCCTGTGCATCCTCCAGTAAATATATACTGCATTTAAAATTTTTAAATTAACTCATAGAGTACAGCTGGATACTTTGTAAGTTATGGGGAGGCTTTTCTGAGCTTTTTGGCACATATTTCTCCTAGAAGTGATTATCAGTGTTAGCAGATTAATAGTATTGGTACTTAAATAATCACAATTAATTTTGAAGATCTGTTAAAATAAGTGAGCTAACTCATTTACTTAGGGGCTACTATTTCAGGCTGTCTACAGACTAAGGGAATCAAAATTGATTTGATTTATGCTGAGTTCATTAATTTAATTTTTTCTTTATAAATCTGAAAGCAAGAGCTGAGACACATTTCAGTAAGTAAATTAAAAGATGCAATTTGGAATTCTTGTAATAGGTATCCAAAAGGACATGAAATGTTCTTGCTGTTGCTTGTTCTTTGTAGGTCTTGATAAGAACTGTCCTTATTCTGTGATGGGACCACAGTATGTATTTATAGGTTTGGGGTTTTTTTGTTGTGAATAATGATTATCGGTTTGAAACAAAGTTTCTTTGCTTGTCGTTCTTCTTTGAGTATTCATATATCTCATTATTTGTTTGATGTGAGACTTTAGGTGATCTAACTCAGTTTACATATTCTGTTGGTAAGAATGCAGTCATTCAAGGTGATGATACCCTTGGTAAGAATTACTCATACAAAGGCTGTTTTTTCCAGGCAGTATCCGTGAAACCTCATCTCTGCACCATCATCAATTTGTCCAAAAAATAGAAAAAAAATCATAACTATCCCCACAAAATTTGCCTGCCTTATATCCTTAGAGCTACAACACCATTGGTGTGTCATACAGAATTGATAGTTTGTGTATACTTATCCTTCCAGTTCTATTTTTTCACCACCTTTGTGTAGGATCTCATTATGTATTTATTCTGCAGTGTATTTAGCAGTATGGTAACAGAATGGTTGGGTTTTAGCTCTTTTTTTAACCTTTCCCTGGGGTTAGAAGTGTACCTAGAAAAAAATGTATTTTCAGTAAGGTTTTACTTTCTTCAGAAATTAAATATTTTTTTTTCCTAGAGGAACAAATTTATTTACCACAATTTATTTTGGACCTTATATAGTATTTTGCATAACCCGTACCTAGATTATTGAACAGTTTAAGAAAAGAAAGAAAATACTCATGTAAATTAGTTCAGAGGGCCAGCAAAGGACAGATTTATTCTGCTTTCTGCTCCATGAATAACTGGAACATACTTTGTCCTGTCCAGTTTTTAAAGTGGTGAATATTTCATGCTAGAGCTTATTTGATTGCTGTGAGCAAGCTGAAGAGATAGGTAAAAATAGTTGGGATCGAGGAGGTCAAGTATTTAGCTAAAATGGTGGAGCAGAAGCTCATTAATACTTCTTTGGAAGCCTGTTTTGAGCAGAGTGCAAAAGTTTTTCTAAACCTGTGCTCATACCAAGATACTGTTTGTTTATGCCTTGGACACAAATAACTTGTACTGTGTTCTAAATATGAATTTTCTTATGTTAACATGAGTATGTGTGAGTGGCAGAAGCTTTGAGAGAGGCTTGTTTCGGGCATGCTTCCACATAGCAAATTTTGCAGGATTGTGACATTTTCTGTTTTATGTCAGAGGTTGTTTAAGAACCTATTCTCTCTCACTTTTAAGTTGGTTTTGAGTATGGGTTTGTTTTCTGCTCTTCTTCTTACAGCTCCATTGATATTAGTTCTTGTTGAGTGTTAATTATAGGCTGGTCTAAGTTATTACTTATATTGCATGTCATTCATGATGAACTAAGCTTCTTGTTACTACTAAGCTCTTTTTACGTTGAATTACCAGTTTTTTGACTGTATGTGATGAATTGTATGTCCTTTAAACAGTTCAAGTACTTGTCTGTAAGAGAGAAGCACATAGATGTTTTGAGGCTTGAAGTTTGATTTCCAGTCATTGCTTGATAGAGGCATCTACTGAGAAAAAGCATGTTTCGTAAGTTGGATTATTAATGCTTCGCTTGGGGAGGATGCTAATAGAAAATTATAGAATGGTTTGGGTTGGAAGGGACCTTTAAAGGTCATCTAGTCCCACCACTGCAATAAGCAGAATCATTTTCAACTAGATCAGGTTACTCAGAGCCCCATCCAACATGGTCTTGAATGTTTCCAGGGATGGGGCATCTACCACCTCTCTGGGCAACACATTCCAGTGTTTCACCACCCTCATTGTGAAAAATACCTTCCTTATATCTAGTCTCACTCTCCTCTCTTTTAGTTTACAACTGTTACCCCTTGTCCTGTTGCTACAGACCGTACTAAAAAGATTGTCCCCCTTTTATGTACTGAAAGGCTGCAATGAGGTCTTCCTGGAATCTACTTTTCTTCAGGCTGAACAAACTCGGCACTCTCAGCCTTTCTTCATAGGAGCGGCGTTCCATCCTTCTGGTCATTTTTGTGGCCCTCCTCTGGACCTGCTACAATAGATCCATGTCTTTCTTGTACTAAGTGTGGAATCATTGAATCATTTTATTTGGAAGAAACCTTTAAGATCATCAAGTCCAACCATTAACCCATCACTGTCAGGTCAGCACTAAACTATGTCCCTAAGTGCCAGATCTACATTTGTTTTAAATACCTCCAGGGATGATGACTTCACCACTTCCCTGGGCATCCTAATCGAGTGCTTGATAACCCTTTCAGTGAATAAATTTTTCCTAATATCCAATGTAGGCACAATTTGAGGCCATTTCGACTTGTCCTATCACTTGCTACGTGGGAGAAGAGACTGACCTCCACCTTGATGCAACCTCCTTTCAGGTAGTTGCAAAGAGCAAGAATATCTTCCCTTAGCCTCCTTTTTTCCAGGCTAAATAACCCCAGTTCCTTCAGTCACTCCTCGTAAAACTTGGGTTCTAGACCCTTCACCAGCTCTGTTGCCCTTCTTTGGACACACTCCAACACATCAATGTCTTTCTTGGAGTGAGTGGCCCAAAATGGAACACAGTATTCAAGATGTGGCCTCACCAGTGCCAGTACAGGAGGACAGTTGCTTCCTTAGTTCTTCTGGCCACACTATTTCTGATACAAGCCAGGATGCTGTTGGTTTTCTTGGCCACCTGGGCTTGCTGCTGGCTCATATTCAGCCAGCTGTTGACGAGAACCCCCAGGTTCTTTTCTGCCAGGCAGCTTTCCAGCATCTCTTCCCCAGGCCTGTAGAATTGCCTGGGGTTGTTGTGACACAAGTGCAGGACTTGGCACTTGGCTAGTTGAACGTTATATTATTGGCCTTGACCCATTGATCCAACCTGTCCAGATCCCTCTGTAGAGCCTCCCTACTCAAGCAGATCCAACATTCCCAGCTAACTTGGTATCATCTGCAAACTTACTGAGGATGCATCTTATAGTCAGCAGTATTGGTGCATGATAATTAGCAAGGAGCAGGAGAATGAATATTTGTCACCTGTTTCTTGAGAGGAAGAAATGTATCAGTACCAGTAGTCTTGTGTTCATTTCTTGGCCTGAATCCGTTTTGTGCTGGGTTTAAATGGTTTCTTCAGTTAGATGAAATTGTTGGTCTGTCTGTGGTGTGAGCTTGCTCTGAAATTGCCACTGAGTGATAGAATGGGATTGTCTTGTTCAGCTTTGATTGAACAGTTACATTTTTGGAGAAGACAAGAAGAGTCTTTGCAGGTGATCCTGATAATGGCTTTGAGCAGAGGCAGAAGTAGCTCTTTATGACCCTCTGACCAGCTGGAAAGGGTATGGGTCAAATGAACAGATGTTATTCTGAAATCCTTTTAGGATGTTTCTGTGAAGAGCAACTCCTTATCTCTAAAGCCATAGTGGAGTTGCTTGTTTATCGACTTAGACCGAGCAGTTTGCTGCTCTTACAGCCACGGTTAGGAAGTTTTCTGTTACTTCAGTGAATCAAGGTACAGGTTGTCCACAGATCTTAACTATTCACTGCAGCTCATAGGAGTGTAGCAGTAGTGGAGGCCTTTTACAGTCCTGAGGTGGGTATTAGCAGAAAGACCTAATGTTGATAGTGGAAGTTGACTGGTTTGTTGTTTTTTGGGTTTTTTTTTTGTGAAGAGTGACTGCTTTCGTTGCAGTTAAAGGACAGAATCTGACAAAATAAGGCTTTTTAGAATTAAATTAAGCCAAGTTCTTGAAGCAATCCAAAGTGTCCCGTATGATGTTTTGGGTGTCTCTGTGCTTCTGTTTACCAATGTGGTCGGGTGACTGTTCTTCATAGAACTGAATGACCAGCAGAGGAGGGTGGACTATGTAGAACAGCCCTTGGACATTTTTCATGTTTTGGCAGTTTGGATGGGTGTGGATGTGTGGTTTTGGGGTTGCTGCTTTTTTTGTTTGTTTGTTTGTTTTCCTGAGCAAGTCCTGTATTGGAAGTGGAAATTGTGAAGTTTAAGATATGACATAGCTCTGGAGAGAAACACTTTTTTTTCAACTTTGGATAGTACCCTGGTGATGGGTCTTCTGTTCTGTTTCTTTTCTTGCTAGGAGAGATATGCTGGAAGCTTATTCATTAAATTTATAAGCTTGTGAGCATAGCAGGTCAGACTGATCACATGCCAGTGAACTAAATGGCCAACATTCATACTAAATGGGTATTTCTCAGTGATCATGAATTCTGCAGCTTTTCAGGATGTCATTTACTGGGACAATTTCATCTATTATACATGTAATAAGTACTATATGTATAATAGAGAGAAGGGAATTTGAATTGCATGTCATCTGATGACATTTCTGGATTTCATAATACAATCAAACTTTTAACCAATTTAGTTTATGGTTATGTTTATCAAATTGGGTATTTCTCATAAATGATGAGGAAGACTAACCCTCAAAGAGTGTACAAAGACTGTTGAAGGCAGACAAATGAAAAATTGCACCTTTTTGTTTCTGTCCTCCTGGATTGCTGCTGGCAAAGTGCTTCCTGCAAGTGCACTCTGTTCTTTCTAGTTTTGGCTTGTGTTTTTAAAAGTATTGTTGAAAGCATCATTGCCTCTGCTAAAATAGTGATCGACTCCTGAATCTTTGGAGCCAAACTAATTTTTTTTCTGGCTACAAATACTTATTTTCTTTAGCTAGTGTCCTGTCAGGGTGTGTTAGCCATTTCACACTCCTTTCACTGTAACCAGATGCATGTGTATTTTTCCTCCTGCCTAAGAAATAATTTTGAATGTAAACTTCTGACTTCAACCCAAAATTTGGTCTACAGTTGTTTCTTTCAGTTTTCTTACCTCTTTAATGCATTCTTTCCTCCATGCTGTCCATGTGAACAGTTGCAGTGTGTCTTGTGACCAAGGTAGTAACTTTCCTGTATAAAATTAAATTTACTATATTGGTATTATATTGAGAACCTGGAGAATGTTTATTTTGCATGCTTCTCTGTTTTTAGGTAACAAGCTACTAGTTTTCCCCATTTTAGGTCTTTCTAAAGACTATCTATTCTTTTGTATCAGTTTTAGGCAGTTTTATGGATGGAGAGAGGTTGGATCTGTAATAGGATTTGAAAGGTAGTTTTTGATGAGGTCTGTGATTCATAAATAAGACTCTCTTCTTAATAAAATGTGGTTTAAAGTGCTTGATTTGATGCTGTAATTTTACTTTGTTGTTGAAATTTGTGCTTTGCTACTCTTTATTTCTGAAGTGAAAGGCTCCTGTGGCTAGAGAACCAGAAATCAGTAGCCCTGTGATGTAACTTCGTCTTTTTTTTAAATGGAGATTCAGTCCTCTGTCATGCTGCTTAATACATGCTGTATTAAGTTTTATTAATCCTAAATCATTTTATTTTTTTTTTTTTAATTCTAAAGATCGGAAAAATCCCTTTTTACAATTTAGAGATTAACGGAGAATGGGAATATATGTTCAGTTAGTATTTCACATGGTACTTACAGTGATTCTTTTCTTGCACTGGACAGTCAGTACAAGGTACTTTCAGGCAAATTCTCAGTTAAACAGGTTACAGGTTTATAGGAAAAATTCCATAAACCTGTTGGAATTTGGTGTTTTCTTACATAAGTTACATCATCAGTTATCTCATTTCTATGGAAAAAAAACTTTTTTTTCCTAAGAAAGCATTTTTAATTCTGTTTCTTGAACATTGCTTCAGTAGAGCTTGTTAGCTTTTCTTAAGGCTTAACTAGACGTGTTAGTTACTGCTTTAGACTGTTGCTGTTCTTTTCATTGAATCATAGCATTAGGTTTTTCGTTATCTGTGTGTAATAGTAGCAATTTTAAAATGTTTGACCATTTCCGTAAAATTTGTGATGCTTGTGGAATTAAAATATGTAATCCACCATGCATTTGCTCAGTCCTGCTGTTAGCGTAATTCAGGAGGATGTCACATTACCAACAACAATAGAGTTATGTTCTGTGTCATTAGTTCAGCTAAAGAAAACCATGGCTAACATCTACAGAAAAGAAACTTATTTCTACACTTGATTTACCTTGATCAATGTGTCCAAAACCTGAAGATAATAAAGGGAAGACTTGCATTAATAAAGATTTATCAATTTTGAGGATTTTGATGATGCTTTTAGGGATACTATATTCTGCTTCCTTCCTCCTCCCTCTGCAGCTAAGGCCTGTATGTTATTGTATGTTATTCTATTATTGTATAACATATATAAAAATGAGTAAATAGCACAGCACAGTAGTTTTGAAATTTAAACACTTTACAAGTAATGGAGAGACTCAAAATACTGAGCTGAATGCTAGCGGTGCCTCTTCACATATGAATATGTTGAATGTGACTCGCATTTTCCTTATTTGCAGCTTGTTCTGTTGTATACTGGCTGTTTTTTCTTTATTTTTTTTCCATTATTTTATTTTATCCTTCTGTCTTAATTTCTATACTTAGTATTGAGATAATATTTAGATATTTATTACTAAGATCATCTATATAGCTTTCTTTTTAGTTCTGCTGGTTTTGCTTTTGTTCGTTTACTTTACCCAGTGCTGTTTCTCTACCTCCCCTTCTCTTTCATAATTTAATTTCCTAGTCTTCTCTGTCTGTATCTATTACTATTCTCTGTCACTTTTTCTCTTCCCAGCAGGGTCTGTGTCGAATGCTCCTCATCCGGGGGCCTCATGGGGCTGTACTAGCTGAGTTATAGCTCAGGTGGTTTGAAATTAACAAGATTCTGTGCTTCAAATTCCTCTGTAAAATTAAAGCTACAGCACAGAGTCTTGTAAGTATGAAAATACTTGAATTCTAATATTTCAAACTGTCTGTCGATAGTAGACTGAATGTGTCCCTTTTGTTGTTAATAAAGGAGGGTGTGTAAATTCAGTGCCTTAAAGTATAGCCTGAGGCTCTAATGGCAGCTCTGAAATCTGCTCCAGAGCTGTTTCAGAAGTTGTCCGAGTAGTTTTTTGTCATGTTGTCTTTCATAGCTTAGTAGTTTAGTTCTACAGTGAAGAAAAAGAAGAGGATGTGAGAGGAGTCTTCTTTGTCTGTTTCCAAATACTAGTTCTACATTTTGTAGGAACACTCTTTGATGAGATCACTAATACCAAAGTGCAGAGCTATCAGGATAACAGTCTTTGAGAGCACATAAACAGGCAGACAGAGTGTCCATCTCATTCAGTTTTCCATCTTGGACAATGTCCAGTATTTAGATATTTAGGGGGAAATAAAATTCAACAGAGCAGTTACAATGTTATCTTTTTGCCAGTGTGTCTGTTTTCTCCACTACGTAACTTATAGCAAATAAGTGATTAAAGAACATTTGGATGAATGGAGTAAGACCAGCATTATAAGTTCTTTGCAGCTTGTGTTTGATATCTGTGTATATATGTATGCATACCCAGGCATAAAGGTGGCTTTGTGGATTGGAAAGCAAAAGCTGCCAGTAATTTATGGAAACACATTTAACTTGTGTATATGATGTAGTAACTATAAATTATGGTGGAAATAAAATGAGTAACAATAAACTCTTAGCTCAAGAAACTCATAGCTTTCAGCTCTTGGCAGCCATCTAATTATGGAGGTCCAGAGCCCCAATTACCTGGTGCCAAGGTCAATCTTCCTTAAGAAGCTGTTTAAAAATATTTTTCTGGTATTTGAACTTTAAATTTATTTTTTTTTTTCCCTGTAATTCTTCATGACAGGTGACTGTGGATTGAATTTCACTCTTGGTAGACTTAGTTAGTCATCACCGTTTGGCTTTAGCAGTGTTTTACAACTACCAATTTTTGTTACTACAAAAGTATGCTCATTATTGTAGTGCCTTCACAAGAGCAATATTTTTTTTAAGCTGGTAGTAACATCAGTCTTTAAAAGGAGCAGAAATTGATTTCTGAGAGTCTAAAAACTCTAACAACTTTTAATTTCTATTAACTTTTTTTTTATTTCTAAGAAATTAATATTAATTTGAGCCAGTTTTACATAAGCAATTGTTAGAAACTTTTAGTTATCTTATTTTTGTCATGTGAGTTAGTGTGTCTTAAAAATGCTTCTAGGTAAGTGCTTGAATAGTGAAAAATAGGCATACTTGGTTGTTTGAAGTCTGTGTTGTATTTGTCAGCCCCTCTTACGTGTTTTGTAAAATCATTTGGGTGTTTGGTTTTATCTCACAAATTTCGCATCCCACAGGGACCGGGATTCATTAATCACACATAGGATCTGGGGATAGGAGAGGCTGCCATTGCAGAACCAAACTTAGAGAAAGTGAGGAGAATGTCTGGTACAGTGGCCTGACTGCCTGTTAGAAAACCTATTTTCAGAAGCAACCTCTGGGATCCTTCTCAGGTTAGTGGAGGATAGGAATTTGACAAAGACAATGTTTTTTGACTCTCCTGGGAGACTAGTGCATGCTGCACTCAGTGCTCTTCCAAAAAGTGGTTGCAGATGCAGATATGTGGTGTGGGTGGGATTTAGAATTTTAAAATTGTATCCTGTGAGAAAACTGTGATTTTTAAACTTTTTGCACGTCTGGATCAGCTCTTTCTGCTGTTTACCTTTCTTCACTTTTTCTTAGGTGGGAAGGGACAGTGAGGGACAGCTGATCCTCTAAGACTGGGGACCTTCCTGTGGCAAAAAAACAATAAAAAAGTGAGTCCACCAAAAAGCTATAAGGACTATCTACAGAAATTTTAAGCTTTGGGTGATAGCTTCTTCTACACTGAAACTGCCTCACATGGGAATTTTCTGTCTTGCTTTTCCTCATTTTTTCCCCTTTTGTTTGTTTTTAAATGGCCAATTTATTTATTTTTCCCTGTCTCTTCCCCTGTCTTGCTCAGCATTACAGCTGCAACAGTTTTGATCTTTTTAAGTTTTAGGCTTTTTCTTCTTTGTTTTTTTTCAGTTATTGCTCTTGATGATATTATGGATGAAGAAGGAGTTAAAGAGAGTGGTAACGACACCATTGATGATGATGAGCTTGTTTTACCTAACAGGAATTTGAGGAACCGTTGTGAGGAAACATCAGTCACATCACCAAGAAAATCACCACGTTTAATGGCACAAGGTGATCATTCAATAGATTGTGTTTGCACATTTGAAGTCAGTTAAGTTTAGCTACTACCTTCCCTGCCCCACCCCAGGCCCACCATTTATAAGCTTAAAGAAAAGCTTTGCTATTTGCTTGCGTGAATTCAAGTACAGACTCTTCCTTTGTTTATACACTGCAGCTAGAGGCTGGCATCCATAGGGTACTACTCTACTTGAATTCCTTTTTGATAAATATTTGATGTCTTTCTTGTGGCTTGTGCTCCTTAAACTAACCTTTGAGATTTTGATCCTTTTACCCGCGTCAGATCAGTACTGTGGTTTTTCAACAAAAGCATGTTGTATTTGCCAACAGTGTTAGAATGTTAGGACAGCACGTCTCTTTATTTCCAATTAATAATTTAATTCTATTTATTTTTATTTTTGTATTTTCTTTTTTTTTAAAATTAGGTTATAGTAATTGCAGTCAGTCTTTTAGCAAAATATCTCAATACACTTAAATATTTTAATCATTTAAATTCTGTGTAATAGTTAATTGATTATGGTTAGTGTTTTTCTAACTTGCTGAACCAGTAGAATTATTGACAGCTCTTTTTCTTTCCCCTTAGAGTGACTTAAGATAAAATTGCTTAATAAGGAAGTCAGAATTTAAATAAGAGCCTGTGATATAAAGCTGATAAATATGCTTTTTTAAAAAGGCACTGGAATAGTTTCTTGTTTAGAAAATGTAAGAGATGTTGTCAAGTGAGAATGTGACTTTATCTCAGATTCATATACTGTCTTCTATAAAAGATTTGTAAACTTCACATCTATACTTCTAATCCCAGTATAACTTGTGCACTTTTACTTGAGATAGAAGCAGCTGAGTGGTAGAAAAGTAGAGTGGTTTTTAATTGCCTTTTTATCATCACTTTCATTATATATATATATACACACTATTCAGAACTTTTCTAGCCATTAGAATAATGGAATTTTGCATCCAGACTGTGGCAGGTAAGTTGCACCAAGGGAAGTTTAGATTAGATAGTAGGAAGAATTTCTTTACTGAACGGGCTATCGAGCATTGGAACGGCTTGCTCAGGGCAGTGGTGGAGTACTCAACCTTGGAGGTATTTAAGAGTCATGTAGACATGATGCTTAGGGATATGGTTTAGTCAAGGACTTGTCAGCATGAGGTTAATGATAGAACTCAATGATCTTAAAGGTCTTTTCCAATCTGGGCAATTCTATGGTTGAAATGCAAGTAATTTATAACTTTTTTAAGTAAGCAAGAAAGCTGGAGTGGTTTTTGTTGTGTGTTTGTTGTTTGGGGTTTTTTTTAATAAACAACTAAGTTGTAGGTTCTGGTTGTGTCCAGTAAGCTAAACCAGGCTAAATCAGTTATATTCTAGGTAAGTCTTGTATTTGCAAAGAGGAGGACACAGTATAACTAAGACATTTTCTTTTTCCCCTTCCTAGAACCAGTACGGAGTTTGCGACAGAGCACACTAGCCAAGCGTTCAAATGTTACACCTCCTGTTAATACCAAGAAATCATCTGTAAAAAGTGGATCTGCTCCAAAAACTGGACAGAAACAAGAAAGAAGTCCAACTAAAGAGACAGATGTTGTTGCATCCTTGAAAACAGAGCAACCGAAAGAAGTTAGACGTAGTACAAGGCGATCAGGACAGACAGAAGGAGCGGCAGCATCAGTAACAGAATCCCAAAGTAATACAACATGTCTTCCTGGTCCCGAAGGGGTGAATGAAATTAAGTCTGAAACCTTTGAGCAAGCAAAAGTTGAAGAAACCTCCCATGAGTTAAGTTGTGCTAATTTAGCAGGAACCTGTTCTCCTTCTGGAGAAACGAAGGAAGTAACAGTGGTTGCAGCAAAGACTGAACCTGAGAATGTTGAGTCAGTTTGTTCAGTATCTGCAAATACTGAGATTACTGCAATTAAAAATGAAGCAAATGATGTGATTGATTCAATGGGCTCTGAAATTTCTTCAGAAGAAAAGACTGAAAATAAAACAGAGGATTTGGAGAAGAAAACAGAAGAGCATGATCAAAGTGGAGTAACTGGAAAAGTTAATAACACATCTAGTGCTTGTGTGAATCCAAGTGAAATTTGTGAGACCTTTTCAAATTTGTCCAGCTCTATAGAAGAGGGGGTTGATTGTAGTTTAGGTTCCCACAGTGTGGAAGGTCCTGATGAAAATACATTGTCAGTAAAGGAATGCATAACAGAATCTGTAGATGATAAGAGAGTGGAGAAAACTGTTACTTCATCTGAGAAATTATTGGACAGTACAGAGTTTGATAATAAAGACTTGAAAAGCAAAGCGTTTACTTCTGCTGACCCAGGAAATATCATTTTAGAAACCACTGTTGCTAACCAAACAAGCCAAAATATACAGCAACAGATCAGAAGTACTAAAGTAGAAGTACCTGAGGCATCAAAATTTCAGGATGATGATAAACAAATTAACATTTCATCAAAATGTGAAAAGGATGTTAGACCACGACATAGTAAATCTATAATACAGAACAAGCAAAATCTGACTGCAGGTACTCGACAGAAATCAGGTACAGTGCAACAAGAAATAATGCGTTCAAGAACAAGAGCTGATCTTGCTGTTTCAGGTCTTCACAGTCCATCTTCAGCAAGTCTGAAGCGGAATGCTGATGAACAAGAGAGTCATCAGCATCCAAATATTCCAGTTAAAATTAGGAAGAAAGAATCTGATCTTAGTTTGAAAGCAAAGAGCTGTGTTTCAGGAGTGACCATAAAAAAGCAGACCAGTACAATGATGAAGAAAACACCTCGAGTCCAGGCTTCTGGGCAAGTACAGAAGTCATCAATTCAAAGAGCAAGTGAGAAATCTCCTACTCAGCAAAGCTGCTCTAAGGATACTCACCACTTTATGCACTCATCAGGGCATGTTTCAAATCTTGGTCAGAAGCAAGCCCAGAGTCAGAAACACCAGCTTGGAACTGTGCTAAAAACAAATAGTTCCACAAAGGAAGAGGCAGAGACAAAAGATCCCCCTGTTGTAGAACATCTGAAGGAGGATGATAAAGAAAAAAACAAATCAAAAAGAATTGATAAGAATCTGCAACCTCGCCAGAGAAGAAGCAGCAAAAGTCTTTCACTTGATGAACCTCCATTGTTCATTCCAGATAACATTTCAACTGTTAAACGAGAAGGCTTGGAACATATCTCTGCTAGTGAAAGCAAATATGTTTGGGTGCCCAACAAGCAGTGTGGCTTTTGCAAAAAGCCACATGGCAACAGGTGTGTGTGGCTTTGTGTCTGAGAAATTTATTATTGGTCTCAGAAGATAATTTCCATTAATGAACTGTCAATCCAACAATAAGAATTCCTTTATTACCACATCTTATTTTTTTGATTTAATGTTGAGTTATTTTTTCATAGTTGCAGTTCTACCTGCCATCCTTTTTTTAAATTTATTTTTTTAATTTCAAATTCAAGATTTTTCTGATTAGTCGTTTGCTTACATTACCTTAGTAATAATAGCAGTTTTCATTGAGTGTGCTTTAGAACCCCATATATCAGAGTGAAGTAGGGAACAATTCTTTTTTGTGCCTGAAGTTTTTATAGCATTCATTTGTATCTAAGAAGAACCCTTGCGAGTTTTCTTGAGTTACTATACCCTATCTGAAAAACAAATACATCAAGTTCATTCACTGTGCAGCTATAGTAACTGCATTAATGTGGCCTATTAAAAGAATTAATGCTAGATTTACTCTGCCTGATTAGTGAGAAATACCTGATTGAAGGGGCACTCACACTTAGTTTTCTATCTTTTTTGTTGTTTTTTTTTTAAAAATCATTTTATTTTTAAGACAGTCTCTTTACCATTTGTACCTCTCTAATAGTGTTTAATTTTACTCAGTTTGCCTTTCTTTAGTTTTTATCAAGCCATGTATTACCACAGTGGTTAGAAGTACGTGGCTAGCCTGTATTTCAGTGAATTGTTTAAATTCAGAGAGGCTGCTTCATGATATGCAAATGCTTCTGTGGATATTTTTAAAACAAAATATGCATATTTGTGAGTTAAACTGTTTGATATCTGTCAGAAATCCAGCTTTGAGTTGAACATGTCATGTTTTCTTTATATTTTTGATTACATTTTAAACGTTATTTGCATTTTCTTGGTCTGAATGTCTTAGAGTTCAGAAAGTCTTGATTTTTAATACTAAATGGATTTAACCAGTATTGGGAATGTACAGCACTAAGGCAGAACTAAATCTGCTTAATTTAATTTATAAAGTCAAAGTAATGCTAAAGAAGGTATACATAGTGTACATTGATATAGGATTAAATGTAGCAAACCAGTTTTGCACTGCCAGTTCTTATTCTTAGCAGAGTAGTATAATGTATAGATCACCACCTGAGGTCAGACTGAGAGCCCATGAGTTGCTACAGATGGTGATGACTGGTATTCTCAACTCTGTAATGTCAGGCTTGCGAATTTTTATCTTTTTTTTTAATATGTCTCTGCTACAAAACTGTTGACAGAACCAGCAGTTTCATCATAAGAAAAATCTTTTTAGATGTGGAAAGATATTTAGTACATACAGATTTTTTTTATGTAGAGCGTGACTGAGACATACTACCGGAGTGGGGAAGCTTGCAGTATTGAGCTCTGTGCTTAATAACAGAAGACTTAATGTCAGTCCAGTGCTTTCTATCATCACTATTCTAAATGATGAAGTTTTATTTTGTTCAAATTACTTTTATTTTGTAGTTGTATGCTACAAATAAAAATGTAAAACTTTTTAGCTTCATTTGATGTCGTTAAGATGCAAGAGGAAGTGAAACTCCTATCTCAAGTGCCTTGGTATTTACTTTAATTGGTGCAAGAACAAGAAAAAAATTTCAGTACAATGCAAAAGAAAAAAAAGCTTAAGAAACATAAATTTCACTTTTATCACTTGAAAAAGCATAAAAAGTATCAAAATTCACTATAGTGATAAGGGATTTTCATTTGTTTTGTGGATTGCTTTTGTAGCAGCCTAAGCTGGTCAGACTGTTTCCTTTTTCTCTCTGTTGTGTTGGAGAAAAGGAGAAAGCTTGAGACACAAATATTGTCAAATAACAGTAAGTTCAACAAATGTTTCTGATCGTTGCTCTGCATTTGACAACATTTGTGTTTATATCCTATTCTGTGGTTGTTTACACTTTAGATGTTTTCAGCAATGCACTTGTGGTACAAATTACTTACACAAAAAGAAATTGAACTGTCATTGCAGCCCCAAGTTGAGAAATTATGTGCATAAGAGCATTTGCAGGACATTTTGTTAATGAAACACATTTAGAATTCAGGCTGCAAAATAGTAGTCACTTGGACCTTTTTGTATTCCATACAATAAATGTAAAACTACTGAGCTGTCATTAATGTAATACTAAGCTTGGAAAATTGATTCAGGTTGCAGATAGTATGTGGAGATAATGCTTTGTGTACAGAATCCCCAAAGGGGACACAGGTCTTTCACAGCCCCAGAGTAATCTTTCTGTGTCTGCTAGAAGAACAGCAGCAGGAGGGTGGTGCTTTTAGGTTATTTTATTTCAGAGTCAGCACTGGACAAATGGAGACAATTTATATCTTTAGGAATACATGCAGTAGTTTTCTGTACATGTGCAAAGTCAAAGAATGCTTACCTTGCACTGCAGATGTAGTGGATTTGGCTGGGAAAGGAGGAATCCTTTCTTACAAATGTGACTTACACGATCAGAAAACTTTACAAGTTATAATGTGTCTTGCTTTATAAGAGGCATGCTTGTTTGGGTTGTTTTGGGTTTTTTTCCTGTCATTCTTTGGCACCAGAGCTTTGAACAATGGCTTTTCATATGCTGTTTTCAGTTGTCTTGATGCTTATAAGCTGGAACCAACATACCTGGGTTTTGTATCTTCATTACCCAGAGAGTGGGTAGTCAGTGCTTGACTTTTTTCAGTCTTTTCGCTTGATGTATTGTGTTGATTTCCATTCAGAGATTTATCTTTTCAGCATAACTGAAAAATAATTGTTCTTTTATATGAAAGCTAAAACCTATGTTTCTGGATGAGTCAAATACTTACAATTTAACTTTTTGTAGTTAGCAATTTTCAACACATCTGAAACAATTTGTTGGTTTGGGGTTTTTTTTTCAATGCAAAGTTTGATTTGTCGTTGTGACTCGTTATAGTATTGCTTTCAACTTGTTTGACTTTGCCATTGCATTCCATATCGCTGTCAGATAATTTCTCATTAGCTAATAACATAAATCTTATGCATAAATTTTAATTCATCTATATAGATGAAACGTATGTGTATGGATATGAGTATCACATAGAAAAATGTTACAGACTGAATTTACTTCCTCGACTTCTTAATGAGTTCAAGTGATGTTGAAAATACTAAGCTTTGTCACAAACTATAGTTCTTTTTTCCTGAAGACTGACTGAGGTTCTTTGATGTTAGTTCAAGAAAAAAAAAATTAATTTGTTGGCATAGAGCTAGATGAAGATGATAGCTATACAGACGTTGAGATACCTGCTAATGCAAGATTTCTTAGTGTATGCAATATATGTATCCTTCTGATGTAAAGGCTCATTAGAAATTTTGCCGATTTTCTGTAGATGCTCAAGTTCTCTGCAGGCTAGAGGAGTGAACTCATTCCTTTGTTGTACAGATAGACAAAACCTATCATATTTTGCCGATTGTGTTTCATGTCTTCACTCTATTTTCATGGAAGAAGTTCCACCAATTTCTGATTCATAATTCACAGTACATAACTCGATATTCTGTTCCTAAGCAAATTTTCCAGGAGTCATTATATCACGAGGAAAGTTTGTAGCTTTAATTTGTTACTGATGACTTCCTCTTGATTTCTGTGGCTTGAATACAGTTTCTTTAATAGGCTGTGGGAGTTTGGGTATTCTCTTTTATTGTTGTTTTGTGGGTTTTGTTTGTTTTTTGGGTTGTTGGTTGGTTGGGTTTTGTTTGTTTGGGGTTTTTTTGTTGTTTTGTGGTGGTTTGTGATTTGATCATGCAGTTTCTGAGGTCAGATACAAACTGGCCTTCTCAAGAGCTCACAGAAAAAATTGATGCAGAACTGGAGTTTCACTTAGGGTCTTCTTTCCCCCCACATTTCGTGTAACATGAAAAATAGAACATTGTGCCTTTAATGAAGAAATAAACTTATTACATGAAAGATGGATTATTGAAATTTAGTACTTAGGAAATAAGTTTATAGTGTCTTTTTCCCATGCTGCAAATTCTGTGTAAAGAGATGTGCAGATAGCATTTCTTTGAAGATATGTCGTTCATATTTTGATCATCTAGAAGATCAAAACCTGAAAAATCATGTCACCTGTTAAACTTGTACAAACAGCAAACAAGAGGAACTTACCATGTATATGTGCTATGAGACCAGGTAGCGCAGACACTCATTTCACTTGTGCTTTGAATCAAGCTGATACTACTTCACTGATGTGTAGCATAGGCTCTAATAGAGCTACTGTGAATATCTTCTCTGTTATTGATGTCTTTATTAGTTGAAGGAATAAGAGTTGCCTGCATCCAGTGTCTCTCCTTTAATGTTTGACTGGACTGTAGCGTCAGTGCAACTGAGACACTGTTGTAATGTTGATAGAAATTTACAACAGATTTTATAGAATATTGATGAATGGTGCCATTAAGGAGGGAGAAGTGCAGATGTGGAACATGCTTTAAATGCTTAAGTCCTTAAAAGTGCATGAACTTTTTTTTTGTTCCTCTCAGGCAAATTTGGGGTTAGGATATAATTTGGAATAGTTGTTTCTTTCTTTCTTTCTTTTTTTTTTTTTTTTTCTTTTTCTTTTTTTTTCTTTTTTTTTTCTTTTTTTTCCTTTTTTTTTAAAGATTTGAGTCCTGTTGCAGTGTTTTCCCTATGCTATGTACCACAAATGCAAAGGACTAAGGAGGCAATTATTTCTGAAAAAAAACATTTTCTATGGCAATGCACTTTACACAATCTTAAAATGCTGATTACTGTCCCATAATGAACTATTCTGACAGCTTTCAATTTCTTGTCTTTTATTTTACTCATAAGTATAGCTTTACAACAAACAGTGGTTTTACAAGTAACGTGGTTTCTGACCAATTTACTTGTAAAATATTATTTCATAGTAATGAATTTCATTTGGAAACTTGCTTTTGTTACATAAATTGAATGCATGTAAATTGATTTTAAAACATGGTCTATATATTTTGAAAAGAACTCATCCAAGTCTGAGTTGTAAATTTAATTTACTACAAATAACACACCAAAGAAAAACTCCCTGAGAGAGATTGTGGAAGGTGTGTATTGTTATCTCCCTGATTTTATGCATCACTTTCTAATTTTAAGGTGCTTCTTTTCATGATTATGTGTGGACTACCAAGAAGATTCTTTAAAGGAGTGAAACAAAAACATACTCTATGCAAAGGTCTCAATGAACTATAGTACTGTCTGCTGTCACCTGTCATCTCTTTTTAGATTTTTCCTAAAGAAAATTTCATTCTTATATTGAAGTCCAGTGAAAGCAATTCTGTTACTGAATGTGGCATGATTTAATATTTTAAACCACATTTTTCTTTCTCTTTCAGCTTTACATCTTCCAATCCAGCCTTACAACATGGTTAAAACTCCTGCACTTCAAAGTTGAAGCAATCTACAGTCAGAAAATTTGGTGTTTTAATAGTCCAAGATATCAGAACCTCTTCAGTCACAACTCTTGACAGCTATGCAAGAGGACATCCTTGATCCTTCAAGACAGGCTTCATTTTCCCTTGACTCCCCTTCCTAGTCTTTGAGCATTGCCTGTTGGCCAATTATAATTGGTATTAAAAGTCATATTTTATGTGCAGATGAGTGAAACAGATAAAGATGTAAAAGTGTCCTTATATTAAAGAGGATTACTTATGTTACTGGTATCAACACCAACATGTTCTTTCCCAGCCTCAAAAGTTGCAGTCTTGCGGCTGACTAGTGTGAAAACACTAGTAGAAATAGTGAATTTTGTAGGCAGGCTGTGTCAGTGTTTTTATGACCATTTTGTGTAACTAGGTTTAAACAATACAATTGCAAATACCCCATTCTGTTTGGTAGTACAGGGTTTATGGACGTTTCCAGATTCTCTTTGTAGTCTTAGTTTCTGAATCCTCAAGTTTTATTTTTTGTGTTTAAATACAGTGTAATTGAAACCTTATTGTGAAGACATAATGAAACCAAATGGGTATTCCATCTTCAGTAGTTTGCTTAAGATGGCTTGAATGACATCTGTCCGTCTTAGTGTATATTCTTAGTGAAGAATGATCTTTTCTTAGATGAATTCATTATAGGGTTCTTACACTTTATTTTATTTTTCTTGTTTGTTTGATAGACTTGAGGATAAAGATGTAAGACTGGATGCTTATCCTGGTACTTTGCTTACATCATACACCATCTCTGTTGCCCACTTACTATGTGTGAGCTAAGCTCAGAAACTCCGCATGCTGTCAATTTAAAGTTGAAGCTGTGCAGCATCTTGTGTGTTAGCCTCTGGAGTTGATCTCTTATTTTCTGCAAATTTTGCCCATTATCTAAATATTAATATTTTGTTTTGGTTGCAAATAGTTGCAGTGTGCCTTGTTCACTTAATAAATTAGGCTTCAATTCCTGAATTTACAAACCAGGGGAAAAAAATACATATATTTGTAAATAAAAATTCAAATAGTAGCAGTTGTGGCTTCAATATGTTGTATCCTTGGTTTTATTTATTTTTTTTACCAACAGACATTAATTCATTAGTACACTGAAATACCCTTTATGCAAGAAGCACTTGACTGTATGCTTTGATCTTAATTTAGATCTGTAGAACATCTTAAGTTTGGAATTTTTGTAAACAGTTACAGTGTTCTCAAAGTTTTACTAGTATTTTCTTGCAGTGGTACAAGACATATCCCGTATATTGCATCCTCTTGTGGATCCTTGCAGTTGTGAAATAAGCACTCACACTGTTTTTGCTGTCATCACATGTTTGGCTCAGAAGTTCTCAGAAAGGAGCAATCATCTTTCTTGCTAAGTCCCATCGCTTCTCTCTTGTTTTCATGTTGTGCTTATGAATGCTATGGTATTGCTCTGGTAAGACCATCAGAAGCAGTTGTCTCCTAATGTTCCCCTTCTTGTATCTTCACTTGCTGGAACAAGGATCTGAAAAGTTTGAGATACTGGCAAAATATGAAGGAACCTGTGCCTTCCTGATTGAAACTACTAAATAGATGCACAGATATTGTTTGCTAGTGATAAGTAATACCATAAATCCACTTGCAGCTCAGAAAAACAAAATTGAAAATGAGAAAATAGTTTTCTTCACAAACTAGATTAAAAATTGATTTCTTCAAATCTAGCAAACAGCATCATAGGGTAGGAAAGCTGGAAATGACCTTTTTCTCAAACTGCTGGAGCTTTAAAATTCTCAGACTCACTTTGCATCAAAAGACTATTTACTTCAGCAGAATTTACTCCTGATCTGTTTTGGATAAGCAAGGACAGAACATAAAGCCACAGTATTTTCCTCTGTTCTTCTTTCAAGTATCTGCTGTTAGATTGTAATAATTTTCATCTCTTTGAGATACCGGTAGTTCTTAAACACAGTACCTGCATCAGGCCATCTGGAGTGTTCATTTACAGTTCTGGAAAATGAGAGCTCCTCTAAGAAAGTTTTGCAATACTAATATAGCTTTTCAAAGTAGGTAAGTCAGCAGATCCTATCCTGAGTAGGAACATACATAGTTAGGAATAATTTTCCTTACAAGCATCTTGCAAAAGAGATCTATAGGATTTTAGATGAAATAAATGGTGTTTGCAGGTCAGTGTGATTTATCTTGTTGGATATATTGCTGAAACAACCAGCATTTGATTGCTTGTAAAATTGGATTTGTATTCTATGGAATGTAAAAGACAGTAATTCAGTAAAAATTTTTCAGTATTAACAACTCACACTTTCCGTAATACACTTGCAATCTTTATGGATTTTCTTCATCCAGACAATATATATAGTAGTACATATATATAATACAGTTTATGCAAGTATAAAACAAAACCAAAAGATAAAAAAAGGGAGAGAGAATGTAAGTGGATAATACAAGAGCAATTTCTACATCATTTGAAGGCAGATGCTTAGTAATGATGTCAAGTTCATTATTGTAAGAAAGGATTGTAAAAAATAATTACTACCTTGTAAGTTTCGTGAAACAGATCTGTTGAGGTGTTTAACCTGTGTAACTTTGAAATTCTACATCCTTCCCGAATAGTTCTGCTGGAAATTGTACCTATCAGTGCAATTGGGTACTAGTTGACACCGAATTAAGTTTTCAGAATGCTTCCACAAAACAGTCAGACGTGATTTTATTTTAGGCCAAATGATCATTACAACACTTTGTAAATACTATCTGTACATAAAGTTACTTTTACTTTCAAAATAACAAAGTAGTTGAAGTAACTGAGATGAAAGGTGTCTTTTAAATGGTAGTCATTTTCATGTTTGAAACATTCTTTAAATAATTTATTAGCTCTGAATAAAATAGCTGAGCAACACAAAAGTAGCGTGTACCTTATGTAAAACAAGCCAGTTACTGCAAGGTAGACAGGTGTAGTTGGATGCTAGACTTCTGGCCCTATATTCACCAGTAAACAGTATAAAACAGCTTTCTGGAAGTAATTCACTAATAATGGTCTAAGGACTGCGATGTCAAATGATTTAGAATAGCTTGATCATTCTGTCCTTATGTTGTTTGTCAAAACACTTAAATGTCTCTTACTGCGGTGTTGATATATTTCTGCTGTAAGGATGGTGACCATATTTGAAGGAAAGCAAGGGTAATACAGTCTTGCAAGAAAATTTTCAGGTTTTCAAACAGGTTTACTGGGTTTGAGAGTTTTGATGGTGTTTTTTGTTTTGTTACGTTCCTATCTTTTTTCTTAATAATAGTCTGAAAAAGTCATGTTGGTAGCATTTGCGTGCATGTTACAAACACATAATGAGGTTATGATAGTCTCTTGGACTACTGCAAAAGGCAAAAAAGCCAAAAAATTTTTCTCAGGAAGATCACACCATGTCGTAAGGCTGGAGATGGATGTAAAGCTACAAAGAAAATCAATTACCAGGTAAGAACAAATTGTTGAGATGCACAAATCAAAACAAGTGGTATATTCTGTTTAAGTTACTGTATCCTCTTTTGTAGTCTGTACACTGACTTACGTATTCCTTTGTTTTCAGGTTTATGGTAGGCTGTGGTAGATGTGATGATTGGTTTCATGGTGATTGTGTTGGATTGAGTCTGTCTCAAGCGCAGCAGATGGGAGAAGAAGATAAAGAATATGTGTGTGTGAAATGCTGTGCTGAAGAAGACAGAAAAATGGAGTGTTTTGATCAAAGCGTACCAGATAATCAAGCGAAACTTGAAATTCATAGAGAAGAAAAAGCAGTTGAGTGTGAAAAACTGGGGATGTCGAAGCAAACGCCTACTTGTAATCTGACTGTAACAACTGAAAAAACAAAGCAAACAGAGGAAACTGGGAAGCACAAAGTCAAAATTTTCAAACGAGTGAGTGTTACTTTATGATTAGAGTTCTTTAATTTTGGTGGTGGGACTATCCTTCTAACCACCTGTCATTAAAAATGCTGTATTTCAAAAATTTGTATGAGTTTAAAGTTTCTCCATTATTATTTTCAGAGTTACTTCATTTTCTAACTGGCTTGACTCTTTCAAGATGCTACTGCTAAACTCGTATATTGAGCAAGGTTGTGTGCACATCATAGGTGCATGCATGTGTGTATATACACCTGTATTTAGGTGTATACGGAAATGGTGAAGAACTTAGTGCATTTTTCTTTCAGATTTCTGTACGCTTTTACAGGATATCTGTCAATTTGCTATATAATGTAAAACACGGATCTTTTAAGTATCTGTAAAACAGTGTGAAAGCTATCTTAGTTTTGATTGTTTTAACTTCAGATTGTATGTAGAAGACAATGCCTAACATTTTAATTAGGGCCTTTCTACTTTATTTGTCTTTTTATTACCCAAAGGATAATTTGTGAGAGCAGTGAGATGGTTTTTATTACAATTCTTTTAGAATATTGTGTCATTTTCATGATAACTTAAATCATCAGTAATCCTTTTTATTTCCAAATAGTAGTATCATAATTCTGAGATGTAAGCTGATCTGCTGAATTTTGGCTTATATGTGCTTTCTAAACGTAAGTGATTTCCTGTGGACACGTGGCTAAAACTGGTAAGAGGTATTCATTGTATCTCTTACATTTTAAAATAACTGAAAGCCTAAGTGGTTTTCAACATAGAACTTAACTGTAAATTGCCTGTTATGTGTCTTTGGCCAGTATTTCAAAGAGATTCTTAAACAGTACTTGGCAGTAATTTAGGATACGCAGTAACTTTTTAGCAAGTACTTGATGATAGTGCATACATGCAGGGAGTTCAATATACAGTATACTTAAAAAGAAGAAAAATGTGAAAAATATGTGGTAATTACATAATGGTGTGTTGTAGCATTCATCAGGAGCATGCTAACGTGTGTAAATGTTTATTTCAGGAATCTGGTGATGGAAAGAACTTACCAGAGTCCAGAGACTCAGATACTAAAAAAGGGCAACATGTTCCTGCTCGAAAAGGATCACAAGCTGCTGTAATTCCTCGGCGGTCCCCTGAAGATAAAAATGAAAAAATAAGTAAAGAATCCCTTGGTGTGATTGATAGGTCCACAAAATCAGGTAGTGAGTTTTGGTGAAGTACTCCATACTGTAATTCACATATTTACGGTGAAGTACTATGACTTTCTTTATAGTATCAACATTTCAAACCACGTTCTGTAGTGCAGGAGGTGCTGATTTGAAAAGCTCTTTGTTCCCATGATGTTTATGGTCTTCTCATGTCTTTTTAGATTTTATTTAGCGGGTGAATGTTTTCTCTGTAGATGCTTGAGTGTTTCATGTTTCAATAGTAGAGGAAGCTAACATTATCAGGAATGGGAGAAAAAGTACATTGACACATCTGTATTAAACCTTCTTTAACATTGCAGGAAACTTTGAAATACTCTTCCATAAAATACTGTGCAATACTTCATGTACATAGAAGTATTTTAATTGCAGTATAAATTATACTTTGACTTGCTGATGTCTTTTGCACAAGTTGACAAATAATTTTATCAACTTATTTCAAAGGGATACACTATATTGCATACTAAGTCATCAGATTTTAATCTAAATTTTATTTGAAAGGTTGAAGGGATGTATTTCCCCTCCCAGCAACCTCAGCCTTAGTTTTCTGACATCATGAAATTGTTGTCATTTGGGACTGAAATCTCAGAAACAAAGCTAGTGAGATTTTGTGTGAGAACTTGGGTGTCTTTATCTCCTAATATCAAGCTTTGAATTCTTATCTTAAAAAAAAAACCCAACAAAAAACCCCTGAAACAAAATAAACAAACAAAAAAAAAAATCAAAAAAAAACCCCAAACAACTCTTCTTGCCTTTAGTCAATGCTGATGAATTCTAGATGCAGTGGTGGACGAAAACAATTGAAAATGACAGGGTTAAATATAAATCTGGAGTATTGTGTCCAGTTCTGGTCTCAGTTCAAGAGAGATGGGGAAATACTGGGGAGAGTCCAATGGAGGGCTATGAAGATGATTAAACGACTAGAACATCTCTCTTATGAAGAAAGACTGAGAGACCTGGGGCTGCTTAATCTTGAGAAGACTTGAGAGGGGATCTTATTAATATTTACAAATATCTGAAGGGTAGGTGTCAAGTAGAAGAGGTCAGTCTCTTTTCAGTGGTGCCCTGTGGTAGATTGAGATGTAGTGGTCTCAGACTGGAACACAGGAAGTTCCACCTCAACATGAGGAAAAACTTCGTTCCTGTGAGGGTGACTGACCACCAGAACAGGCTGCCCAGAGAGGTTGTGGAGCCTCCTTCTCTAGAGGCTTTCAGAACCTACCTGGATATGTTCCTGTGTGTCATACCCTCGGTGATCCTGCTCTGACAGGGGGGTTGGATTCGACCTCCAACCTCTACCATTCTATGATAAATCTAAATGTAAGTATTTTATACTGAATGGTGTCTTAGACTTCATATTCCTTGTTATTCAACTTCGAAATTCTGAGTCAGAAAATAATTGACATCCTTTTTAACTGCAAATTGTATGAAGTTAAAAGAGTCTTAGACATCTATGAATAACTGAATTGTTCTGAAATATATTAATTGAACTAGGAGAGGACAAAAATATTTTTACAGTGATGATTTCAGAATATAATTTAATCTAAAAATCATGTCTGAACAGAGGGGAGGATTGGCAGTTTCAAACAGCATAAAATTACTAAGCAGCACATTTATGTTGATCTCTTAACTGCTCTGAATTTTGCTTCAAGTGGCATTGTTTATTGCTGATCTTGCCTATCACTTACCTGTTACAGGGACTCTGTTTTCAGATAGTTGAAACTTTCCCAAAACGTTACTGGCACGTAGAGGTTTTCCATTTCCCCTGACCCCCTCAGGCTATGTTTTTTGAAAGGTTTTAGTCCAGGTCTCCATTCCGCTTCTGAGGAGGAGATGAGCAAGAAAATATATTGAGCAAATAACATTATTAGAGCTGCTTTACTTAACAAGCCTAGCATATGAATACTTTAGATCACAAAGCAGCATGTCAGCAAACATCTGTCTCAGGTCTGTTCCACCTTCCTGATGAGGAAGGGGAAAGGAAAATCATTAGTTTTAATAGGGATCATAGTTGCATTAATGAAAGAGTTCATGATCCAACAATGCAGTCTGCCCAACAGAAAGAAAATCTGTCTCTTATAGCTACTTGAAAATATAATTAGTTTGCCTCTGTTATTAATGCATTTTAAGCTGTACTCAAGATGTGAAAGTAATAATAAAGAAAAACTTTCTATCATCGAACACTCAAGTTAGATCTTTTTCAGTCTTCAATTTGTTTCTTTTTTTCAGAGTACAAAGTGAGTAAATTAATATTGTTTATTTCCCATTGCTTTCATAATTAGGCTGCTGCTCTAAATTAGTGACATGTTCATGTGCTGAGACAAATGAGCTTTCAGTCGACACTCTGAAAATTAAAGTTTGAAGGAATTTGGGGATTTTGCTTTAATGATTTTTAATTTCATTAGAGATTTCTATTACTTGTATTGTCTGTGACACAAACCTTATAATAGCCTTGTTGAAGAGTGTCTGTTACCTGAATCAGAAGCTGGGATTATTATAATTTAAATAATTTTGATGGCTAACAGATACAGAAATGCTAAGTTTAAAATAATGTTTTTCATTCAAGCAGAGTTCAATATGCTTATAATACATGCTTTCCAATATATTATTTCTTGGTGTACACATTGAAAAATTAATCTCTGCCAATACAAAAATTCAGATCAGAAACCCTACTTAAGGTCAAACTAATAGGGACTCTGGTCATTGTGGTTCAGCGTAGAAGAAAATACTGTAAGTCAAAAGGCAAAAGTCTTTCTTGTTTCTGCTAAGAGAGTTTTTTGTGGATTAATCTATGCAATAAAAAATCCAAACCACATGAGGAAAAAACCTAAACCACGACCCTCTGAGTCCATTCCTTCTACTTGAAGGTGGATTCTTGGTGGTTTGAAGATAAAACTTCGTGACATCCAGCTACACTAAAAGTTTATAGGAGTGGCTTGACTAGCTTACAGTTTTTAACTCTGTGTGTTTTGTTAGGTGTTCATGAAAAACAAGAAGTCAAGAAAAAGAAAAATGAGAAAGGATCCATTAGTGCAACACAGCTGCCAGCTGTGCCAGCTTCTAAGCCTTCTGCTGATCAGATAAGACAAAGTGTCAAGCAGTCACTTAAGGAAATTCTGATGAAAAGGTAAAGGTATATTAGTAAATTAAAATATTAATTTGTGTTGGTAATTATTTTCTTTCAGAAGGCAGAGAAAAAATATGCATTGTTTGGAAACATTTGGTAATTTTTTCCCTTGTGTTGTCTCTCAGATTGACAGACTCCAGTTTAAAGATTCCTGAGGAGAGAGCAGCAAAAGTTGCCACAAGGATTGAAAGAGAGCTGTTTTCTTTTTTTCGGGACACTGATTCAAAGTATAAGAACAAATACAGAAGTTTAATGTTCAATCTAAAAGATCCTAAAAATAATGTAGGTATTATTTGTCTGTTGTACTTTACAGAAATCCTTTATTTGCTCTAGATTAAAGGGACAGCCTTCTCTGTAGATACAATATTAATCATTCCACAAATTATCCTGGTTATTTGTGGGGGTTTTTTTTGTACGTTTCCTCATCTCTTTGATGTTGTTTGTCATTTTGCACACTTGGTGCTCTCTGTGTTTGTTTTCGCTTGTCCCCCGTCATTAATTCTTCAACTCCTTGCTCCCAGTGTGCTTTTTATAGTGAGGTTTCAAAGCGTAGTGGATATAGCTTGCCTAGTTTGTTAGTCTTTCACTGATCTGTTATTTGGGTGTACTTGTCCTCTCCATAACTCTTTGCTGCTTACAGCTCTTATTTTTGCACCTTTAGAACAGAAAAAAAAGAAAAAAAAGTCAGAGTTACTGCTGCAGTGGGCATATACTCACTTTCTCTTTTTTTTTCCTCTTACTTAGACATCTGATCATTAAGTGTATATGTAATGCATTCTGTTATGTAGAATAAATGGAGCTCTAGAATTAAACTTTTACAATATAAAATCTTGTACCACTTTCTGCAGTGGGAGATAACTACAATATCATGATCCATATAGCTGTACAGAGTATCTTGTATGTTGCTTCTCTGCTTTATTTCTTACTGCAAGCTGTTTTTGTCTTGATAGTAATTAACTTTTCTTCTTTCTTTTAGATATTATTTAAGAAAGTATTGAAAGGAGAGGTTACTCCAGACCATCTAATAAAAATGAGCCCAGAAGAACTGGCTTCCAAAGAACTCGCTGCTTGGAGACAGAGAGAAAACAGACATGTGAGATTTTGTCAGCTTACCTTGTTTTGTTGACTGCCTGAGCATATTTACCTTCTGTTTGCCGGTTAAGTGTATTTAGAAAGAACAGAATGCATGTCGCACAAAGCAACTCCGACTAATCAGAAGGATCTATAATTTATTTTGCATTCAAAACCCAAAGGGATTGTTAGAAGTGAAAGAAGTATAGTAAATTCCCATCAGAGGGAAACCTAAGAGGGAAACCATTCATTTTCCTTTGCCGTGCAGCTTTGTTGCTGCTTGCTTGCTCTTCTGTCTCAAGAGTGAAGGCTTTTTTTGTCCTTATTTCCAACCAATTTTTAGAGCTCTAGCTGGAGTTTCATAGACACCAGTTTCTTAAAAAGGGCGAGAGATCCCCTTGGACAAACCAAACTGAAGTCATGTTGTTTATAACTTACGCACTAATGTAGTGTAACAATTCACCCACCAAGAAGTAAACTTGAAGCTGAAAACCTGATCTGCCTGTCTGAAAAGCAGTCTAAAGGAAAAAAAAAAAAATCAAAAAAATCACAACAAGTGTTGGAAATTTGTTAGGATAGTTTGAACATTGCTTTTCTTGCGCATTTCTTTTCTTGAAACAGAAAGTCACACTGTATTTATAGCTGTGTTGACAGTTCAGAAGAAGAAGCAGGAATATGAGGAACTGTATTATTTTTATAGAGAATGACTTTTTCTTAAATATTGCCCTGTTAATTGGGCAGTTAGTCCAATGATAGTTAACTGCAGCTGCTTAGAAATGTCCAGATTTCAGCATCAAGTTCTCTAGTTTACAAAATCTGTATTTGTATTGGCTGAATCTCTGGTATTTGTATGCCATTTCACAGAACTGAAAGGGACAAAATTTGGGTAGTGTTAACTGGTATGTAATTTTTGTTTGGGTTTTATGATACTAGGGATTGTGGGTTATATCACATGACTTTCAATAAAAAATTAATGAGTAGGTTGTGTCACAAAGAATGGATGGAAATTCATCCTCTTGAATTTTGTGTGCTCAGGATGAAAGGATGTTCAGCAATAACTGATTCAGTACAGTGAGGTGCTGTTTTAGAAACTGCATTGCAACATCAATTATTCCTGTGTTGTTCTTGTTTTCTTTTTTTTGCATATTGTTAGTAGACCTGTTTATGAATCACAACTTTTTGTTAGTTCCTATGCAAAAATAGATGTTGAATTTTTCTATTATTTCAAAGTTGTTTTGAGGACCTGGAAAGGCATGAAAACTTTGTTTATCTGTAGCTAAACAAACCCATCTTCTGTAGTACATCTTTAATACCTTTATTTTTATAAATATTAGTAAAATGCTGGAAACAGACCATACAAAACAATGTTCCACTGGTGTGAGGACAAGCTTCAAAACAGAAGTGTATGCTGCTCAAAAATTACCAAGGGGTCTTAAATATTTCAGAGAAATACTTGAAAATTTCTAAAAGATGGAATGGAATGCAACATGTAAAATAAATAGCTGTGTATCATTTGACTGTATTTTTCATTTGCCTATTTAAGCAAGATTTTGAGACTGCTACTTAACTAATTTTTTTTAAGTTTCCCCGTTGTGTTCAAAAGTAACTGTAGGTATTTGGCAGACAGATAAAGCTATCATGGAATCCTTGTTTCCGTATGAAACCAAGCTTAAAATATTGAGGACAGCCAACACAAACTGTTTCTGTTTTAAGAAGTAGAAATGTTCTTTAAGAGGCAATTTTAGAAATAATGGATTATGGTTTGTTTGGGTTGCTTTTTTTTTTTTTTGCAACAGAGCAAAGCAGCAGTGCTGATCAAAAGTAGCATTTCCATTACTTTAAAAGTACTTTTTTTTTTTTTTGAGGTAGACTATTAGGTTTATGTACTAAAAAACAAGCTTATTTTTCAGTGTTACAAATCTATATGCATTTATGTCCTACATTGTTGCTATTATTATGGGAAAGGAGGTGGTGCATTTTTTTTTCTTTAGCTCTTGGAAAATCAGAATTAGCTGTCTTTGAATTTAGCATTGAAGGTCTGCTTTATGACTTTTTTAAATACATGCTTGATAAGTACTCGCTGCACTGTAGGTGAAGGTAGACCGACTGCTTGTGCGTTTGCTTTGTGCAACTATTTGACACTTGCAATACGAGAGTGTATTCTTTTTTAGTCAGAGGGTTTCCTAATTGCAATCCTGTTTTTCTGTTCTTGTATTTGTGGATTTACAAATATTATTGTATGGAATTAAATGTATGTAATTTCCTGTTTCTACAGACAATTGAAATGATTGAGAAAGAACAGAGGGAGGTTGAGAGAAGACCCATCACAAAAATTACTCACAAAGGAGAAATAGAAATTGAAAGTGAAACACCAATAAAAGAACAAGAGGAAGTCATGGAAATTCAGGTAGAAAAAAAACCATGGCAATACAGTGTATTTAGTTCATAGATAAGATGGTTGTAAAGTGATTTGTTCATAATTTTGTTGTTTAGATTTGTAGTTATATCTTAGGTCTGGTTTGAGTGTCATTTTTCTTCTAACCTTACTGACTTTCACTTCTGGGCCTGGTCTTTGTGTTTTCTCCGTGTTGTGTCATGAATTCTGGCAATAGCAGAAAATACTCTAAATTGTACCTAAAAGATATTTAGGAATACCAATTCGTTCTTTCAGTGCATTTGTTGTGATAGCCTTTTAGGCCATGCAGCTGAAGGGAAAGTTTTATGTTTGAAAGGAAGAGAATACTGTAAAACATTTAAGCAATATGAATAGCAATATTAAGAATATCAACAGCAGAAAAAAAAAGGCTAACTGAAGTGTGTTTGACTTCCTTTAGGAACCTAACGTGAAGTTGTTTGAGAAGTCAGAAGAAGCTGAAAAAGATAAAGAAGTGAATGAATCTGCATCTCCGGACACCACAAGTCAACATAAAAATCATCTCTTTGATCTTAACTGCAAAATCTGCATAGGTAACTTTGCAAAGCATGTCAAAATAAAGATATCGTGCTTGTGTGATGCTTTTCAGTCATAAATCTCAGTATATTTCAAGAATGTAAATAAAAGGTTTTTTTCCCATAGTTTGCTGGCAAAGACACGGAAGCAACATTTTACTTCATAATTTACAAAAGGGACAATATTAAAATTTTAAGCTATTAGCATAAGCCTGTCTTCTGTATAAAAAAAAAAAATCACTGCAGAGAAAGAAAACACTTTTATGTGTTGGTTTCTCGTTTCTTTATCCTATCCCATTACAGCAGCAATATTTATGTATAATATTATATAAATATGTACAATGTGTAACTGTATACATTGCATAAATATGTATAATATGTATCATTTCTTTATCCTACCCCACTTCAGGGGCAATATATAGTTTTTTTGGTGTGTCTTCCTTGTGTTCAGAGGAAGTCCTCTTTTGTTTCTTTAATAAAAAATAAAAAGCGTTGTAATTCATTCTATGCAGGCCGAATGGCACCACCTACTGATGATCTTTCTACAAAAAAAGTGAAAGTGTCTGTTGGAGTTGCACGGAAGCAGTCAGACAATGAAGCCGAGAGCATTGCAGATGCACTTTCTTCAACATCAAGTATTTTAGCTTCAGAATTACTGGAAGATGATAAGCAAGACTCATCAAAATCATCATTCACACCTCTCCCAAAGTAATATAAACCTTAGAAACAGTATTATTAATTGAAAGGCAGTAACATCTTAACAAGATTATTATCACTAAAACTAATTTTTTTAAATGACATTTCATTAATCCATTTGTGTACTTGAAGCTGTATAGCTCTTCTTAAGGCTCTCTGCTAGAGTAAATGATGCTATGTGTTAATGTAAATAATACTACATATATTGTTGTGATTACAAACTTCTAATTACTACATTTTCTTTTGGGGAAAAGTAAACTACCTTATGCTTTCTGATGCAGCAAGGTGTAAAAAGGCACGTGAGTTCATATTGAAAAAGTCAGGATTCATATTGGGTTTGGTACTAGGGAATGTGCTATGTACAGTGCTGCAATTGAATTAATGTATATATAAAGCTAGGGAATTTGAGATTGCTCTAAAGAGAGCATTTATACTGACAGATCAGGCTAGTTTCAAACCTGAAAGCAACACTTTTATAGAAATGACAGTTAATAGTAGCTTGTTTGATGTTTTGCTATTTATGCTATTATCTTCATTTTCTTCCACACTCTGCTAACCACTAAGGAGGGAATTGCAATTTGAGACTGCTTTTTCTGGTTCAAGAGCGGGTTTTCTAGAAAAACATTAACTCCCAGTTATTTAGAATTGAGCAGGATTCATGCTGAAATTCTGCCTTCATCAAGACAGTGTGGACCTTTAGTGAGGACAGTGGACTTTGTTTTTTGAATAGCTTGCAGAAGATTCATGGTAATTTCTACTGTGGACAGAAAGAAAGGTAGGGTATTGTGTTAACTGTAACAGCAGAACATCTGGTACTTCTGGGTGGCTACCTCGAAACTGCTAATAGCATGCCTGGAATATATTTTACTAGAATATAACAACATGGGAAATGCTAAAATGTAGCTGTAACCTTTTCCATGAGGAAACCCCCAGGGGAGAAACACTTTCCTGTGAATTGAAATTCAGAAGAGGTGCTTACAGAAGCTGTGGAAGTAATGTATGAGTGAGAAGAGATGAGAAGCCAGTTGGAGGACAAGGGAAAGGGGATGCAGGTATTAAGGTGGTGGACAGTGTTGCAATAAAATGGAGGAGCTAGGGAAGCAGGGTGAGGATAGGGCAGCAGGCATTATGTTATCTTCTCCCATCCTTCCTGTGTCAGGGGAAAATCATACTGGGTCTGCAGCACCTATGTGTTTCTGTGTCCTCTTCAGGAGCATTTAATATCTGTTGGACTGAACTTCTGCATTCTCAAAAGATACAGTAGTGAACAAATGTGGTGCTTATCTTATTGTCCTCCCTGTAATATGGATCTACTTCACTTGAAGAGAAACATGGTTGTCTGCCTACCTCTCTTCATTGACCCTCAAGCATGCTTAGCTGAAAAAGAAAATGACACATCATTTCTTTTACAAAGAAAAATGATGATTTACATTATCTTGCATGATATATCATGTTTTAAACAAAGTGGGTTTTTATTTGTTGTTTTTCAGGTCAGAAACACCTGGTACTGTGGAATGTGAAAGTTTGTTTCTGGCACGCCTGAATTTCATCTGGAAGGGTTTTATCAATATGCCTTCAGTGGCAAAGTTTGTTATTAAGGCTTATCCAGTTTCTGGCTCTTTTGAGTATTTAACGGAGGTATTTATATTTACTGCAATGATTCACCAATTCATTTATTAACTTTAGAGACTTGTTTACCTTGTAGGCTAGTAACAGCGTAGTGATGAAAGGCAGTAGAGCATGATCATTATACTGAGTAAAGTATTTGTGGGAAGATATAGTTCAGAAGGTGTGTATTTGTAAGTAAAATATATTTCAGTTTATCCTACGTGGACCCCATAGTTCATCAGGATTCCAGTTGTTTCATATATATTAAGGTGTTTTGCCCTCATCTCGCTGTAAAATATTTCTTGAGGATAAACAGTTGTATTTTTAGAGCTGGTTTTATCAAAGTTGAACTGATTTTTGTTTATTATGGAGCATCTTCTGTAACATAAAGTAGCAGGGAAAGACAGAACAAAATTTGCTACTAAAATAACCACCTTGGCGGCATTAATTTTCTGAATTAAAGGTGAGAAAATCATAGCTCAGTTTTGAATTCACAGCATTAAGTAAGTCAATACCAGTTTTTGAAGAGAAGTGAGTACCAGTGCAAGATATCTTCTCATCTTCTACAAGAGAAATCTGAATAACAGAATTTTTTTATTTTTATTTTTATTTTTCATCTGGTGGCAATTCCAGTGCTAAACTTCCATTTTAAGACTAAATTGTCCCTAAAAAGAAAAAAGTTTATGTAGTGTTCTCAGCATCTGAGAGGCAGGAAAAGGATGCAACTGCTTATAAAAAAAAAAAAAATAAAAAAATCAGAGAGCTCATAAGGCTTAGTGTTACTTATTGCTGGTGACATAGGATGTATCAGCTTTCTAATTAAAATCCTTAGGTATTCTGTTAATGTGATTGTCTTTGCTGTAAATCAACAGTGAAGTGCAGGTCCTACGGTACTCTTTAACGCTAAAGGATTGTTTACAAATATGGTGCACTTTTCAAGATTCTTCTGCTTCATTAAAAAAAAACCCTATTTTTCCTTAGGTGTTCATAAATGATTCTGAAAGTATGTTTTTGTTGCTTGTGAATAGTGAACCCAATAGTATCCAAAACCAGATTTATGTCTGTTACTTATATATAGTGTGTGCTTAGGTTATGTTTTCCCCTCATGATTAAGATTTTGGAAGTATTTTCTGTATATATATATACACATACACACACACATATATAGTTTGGGGCTCTTATAGCAGTATGACCTTACAGATTACTGAACTGTACTGTGCTCTGGAAGCACTCATGTTTGTAGTTAACATTACTGAAATAAATATCTTTGGGGTGGTATGGATGAACAGTATTGCATGATAATGATTTAGTACAGATCACTGATTTTGCACTGAATATCTTAATTTAAATATCCAAAATTAAAATTAGTTTGTTTCTACTGTTCTAACTTCTAAAAAAATGAAGTGCATTTTGAAAATATGAAACAGATTCTGGATGAAGGATTTACTGCTATTTTTATGTTGGATTCAGATTTCTGTTGTCCTTTCTCATAGGATTTACCTGACAGTATTCAAGTAGGTGGCAGGATATCTCCTCACACTGTCTGGGAGTATGTAGAAAAAATCAAAGCCTCAGGGACCAAGGTAAGAATTCTACATATTGAAGGTTTGCTATTTAACATGTGTCCTATTCACCCTAAAGATCCATCTTTTTTTCCTTGGAACATCTGTAAAATACATGGCACTTTAGGATAACTGATAATTATGATGAATGGGATGGATGGCAGCTGGTGGTGTTTATTTTCTTACTTATCTAACCTTAAGGTCTTTGTATATTGCTTGAGAATACTTGTATTCCTTTGATACAGTAACTCATTGTGAATGTACACCACACGTTGCAAGTGTTACCCTTTCATTTTGGTATTATTACAGTGTGTGAAACCATCTTAGTGGTCCTCTGCTGGACTTGTCCCACTGCGTGCAGGATGTTGTGCTGCAGAGACCACAACTAGATAGCGTTCTCCAGATGCTGCCTTCCAAGTGCTGAATAAAAAGGAATAATCATTTCCCTTGGCCTGCTGGCTGCTTTGGTTCTGACACCCAGCATCCAGTTGGCCTTCTCAGCATGGATGCATTGCTGGTTCATATTCAGTTTGTGCACAAGGACAAAGCTTATGCGAAGCTTTTTCCAGCCAGTCAGTCCCCCAGCCTGTCCTATCCATCCAGCCTATTCCATCTCAAGGTGTAAGATTTTGCATTTGTCTTTGCTGATCTTCACAAAGGTCAGCCCGTTTTTTCAGCCTGCTGAGGTCCCTCTGAATGGCAGCCAGCCCATCAGCATATCAACCACTGCTGCTGATTAGGTGCCATCTCAGTTTTGCAGGGGAGCCTCTTGTCCCATCTTCTAGGTCCTTAATTAAGCTATTAAGCAGTATCAACCCCAGCATCAATTCCGGAGCTGGGCTTTTGGTCACACATCCATTTTCACAGACTGAATACTGGTCTTCTAATATTAATGGATATCCTGGACACAATGGATGAAAAATAAAGCTTTCTGGTAATGTTTAGGGTGTGGAAGGGAATAATTAATTGGAAGCTGACACGCTTCCCTAAAACTTACTTAACTGGCTGATAAAATGTTGGCTCTTTTGTCATGCACTGTAATGATTTCTTTTTTTATATACTAAATGCTTTTTATTTGTTTTCTCCACTTTCCCTTAATTACTTTTGACCCTATTTGACCCTGTTTCTGCTTGTGTCTCATCTGTTGTTCTCTACCTTCTTAGAGAGGCTGGTCTTCCTCCTCTGAACTGTGCTTTTAAATAAAGAGCAGTTACTAAAACAATTACAATTTCAGAAAAATGTATCTGACCATCATTTTGTGTCTCTTTTTATAAACAGGAGATCTGTGTAGTTCGCTTTACACCAGTAACTGAAGAGGATCAGATATCCTATGCATTGTTGTTTGCCTATTTCAGCAGTAGAAAACGTTATGGTGTAGCAGCCAATAACATGAAGCAAGTGAAAGATTTGTACCTCATCCCTTTAGGTTCTTCAGATAAAGTCCCCCATCATCTTGTGCCTTTTGATGGGCCTGGTAAGTACAACTTGGAATTTGGAAATTTATTACCACATTGCTACTTAAAGAAATTTGCAAAAAATATAAGAAAAAAAAATATTAAAGATGCCAGCTATTTGATTCAAACATAAGTTTTCCACAGTATTATATTAGCTTCCTTGAAAAGACATTAATTTCCTGTTGTAAGATTCTTCTGATGCTTTAAAGTATTGTCAAAAAAATTACTGTGCATAGATTTGTTTGATGTTTAATACGTTCTTCCTCTATTGCAGGTGGCTTTGGAGGTTACAATCTCCAAGTTGATACTGTAACTTTAAAATAGTATTTTTCATTATTTTAAAGATACTAATTCCTTTTTTCTCAAATGTTCCAAACTTCCTTTAAAATAAAGAAAAAAACCAAACATGGAAGTTTAAAAAGCAGATGGGCAAGGAAGAAAAGATCGTGAAATGACTCTCAGTTGGGTTGTTCTGCTTACACCTCAGTTATTTTGTATCACAGAATCATTTAGGTTGGAAAAGACCCTTGGGATCATCATGTCCAACCATTAACCCTACTCTATAATTGCATCCCTAGACCATATCCCCCAACACCACATCTAAGCGATGCTTAAACACATCCTTGGATGGTGACTCAACCACCTCCCTGGGCAGCCTATTCCAATATCTCACCATTCTTTCTGTGAAGAATTTTTTTCCCTAATGTCTAGTCTAAACCTACCTTGTTCCAGCTTAAGGCCATTCCTTCTGGTTCTGTCACTAATTACCCGAGAGAAGAGACCAGCACCAACCTCTCTACAATGCCCTTCCAGGTAGTTGTAGAGAATGATGAGGTCTCCTCTCAGCCTTTTCTTCCTCAAACTAAACAGACCCAGCTCCTTCAAATGGTCCTCATATGATCTATTCTCCAGTCCCTTTACCAGCTTTGTTGCCGTCCTCTGCACCTGCTCCGGCACCTTGGTGTCTCTCTTGTACTGAGATGCCCAAAACTGGACACAGTACTCAAGGTGAGGCCTCACCAGTGCTGAGTACAGGGGGACAATCACCTCCCTACTTC
>WUAM01000263.1:1837001-1886803 GCA_024336885.1 Actenoides hombroni
AGATAGACAACATCCACAGCCTTGCCTTCATCCAACAAGTGGGTCACCCTGTCACAGAAGGAGATCAGGTTTGTTAAGCAGGACCTGCCCTTCATAAACCCATGCTGACTGGGCCTGATCACCTGCTTGTCCTTCATGTGCTGCATAATGGAACCCAGGATGACCTGCTCCATCAGCTTTCCTGGTACCAAAGTCAAACTGACAGGCCTGTAGTTCCCCGGATCATCCTTCTGTCCCTTCTTATATATGGTGTTCTGTTGGCTGACTTTCCATCTGATGGTGCCTCCTCAGTCAGCCACAACAGCTGATAAATGATGGACAGTGGCCTGGTGAGCTCCCCTGCCAGTTCTCTCAGCACTCTAGGATGTAACCCATTGGGCCCCATAGATTTATCCACATGGATATTGAGGAGCATGTCATGGACCATCTCCTCCTGAACTGTAGAGGGGGCATTGTGTTCCCAGCCACTGTCTCTTGGCGTGGAGGAGTGACTTTCCCTGGTGCAAGTGTTTCCATTACTAAAGACTGAGGCAAAGAAGGCGTTAAGCACCTCAGCCTTCTCCTCGTCTTTTATTAACATATTTCCTTCTGAATCTAGTAGGGGATGGAGGCCCTCCCTGGCCTTTCTTTTATTATTAATGAATTATAGACATTTTTCTTATTACTCATCACCTCTAAAGCCAGACTAACTTCTAGTTCAGCTTTCAACCCTCTAATTATTTCTCTACATCAGAATGGCCCTGCCAGCCCTGCCACGTTGTTTGGCATCACTGAGGAGTGAGGATATCTTTGTTGGAGAGCATTTACAGATATTCCTCAGCAGCAGAGGTATGCAGAGATAGCCCTATCTTAACTGTGGCTCATCTTCCAATGTGGACCAGCAGCCTGAGAATTTTGGTACAAACAGTGAAACTATCACACATGTGTGAGTAGTACAACATACAGTCTTATACTAAGCAGCAACTGTCTTCCCTGTGCATCACAGCTCTGCACCCTGGCTGCACTGCAATGTCCCTACTTGTCACTGTGGCTTTTTCAGGAAAAAAAAATGGACAGGATGTGAGTCAGATGGCTGAGTTTACCATGCCTTCTGTTACCATTTCTTCCCCTCGTTGCAGGCTTTCTGTCTCTGTGTCTGGCAGCTCTGTCATTTCCTTTCCCATAATGACTGCTCTTTGAGTTGATTTCCCTAGCCATGCACAGAGCTTGACTACACAGGCTGAGAGTCAACTGCACGAACATTTTCCTTCTGCTACTTCTGTTGGGGAAGAAAATCACTCTCCAGCAAGGTCAGTCTTGAGGAGAGAGACCTGTTTCTAGGAGACTATGATAATGGTCCTGTCTCCTTATAACTCCAGTGAGCGGTACCTGGAAGGGTCCATCCTTGCCTGCCTGCTGGCCCCTTCTGGCCCCATCAGTGCCACAAACCCCTTGCACGTCCCATCCACTCTCAGGAGGGAAGATGAGAGGAAAGACATCCATTTTCTGCCTTCAGCTTTCAGCATCTCTTGAAAGTGGAACCTGTCCTCTCAGCGGAGGTGCAGCTCCCACATCCCAATGTAAATTCAAATTCAGGGACCCAGCAAATCAATTTTGGTCTGTCACAAGCACAGCTCGTGAAGGTGCTGAACCCCTTTGCTGACACTTACCTATCAATAGCCTTACAGGGGCCCCTACCTCCCTCCTCTCTCAGATAAGGGAATTCTGTTCTGCAAGGAAAGGCTGCGGCTCACCACATCCCCAAACTTTGAAGAAATAGCTCTGGTCTGAATTTTTGTCTTATTCTGCCTTGCTTTTGGTTTCTTTTAACATTTGCAATTCATTTTGGGCATACATCATTTCAAATGGGGATATGTAACCCTCTCAAGGAAGGAGCAACCTCACCAGACAAAGACAAATCACTCCTTTGCTAAATGCTGGTTATGTATTTTCAACAGTTCCCATAACTGTCCTAATGGTTTTGCACATCTTCTACCACGGGGGACATCTGCTGCAGAGCTTTCTTATGGGATTGCTTACCTTTAGCAGAGCTGTTAGCATACAATTTTACTCAAGGCCCTTGACAAAACAGAGAAATACAATACTACTTTCGTGTTTGTCTTTCACTACATTACAGAATGGTCTATTATGTGCAAACTCGGGGCTAGACCTCCCAAACCAGATCTAACAGATGTCAGTCCTGCACCCGCCCTCACTGATACTAAATCTTAGACATATTCAATGTACAGAGTCAGTCAATAAACATCTCACATCAGTGTTATTAATACGAAGCTGAGATAATGGGCTGAATCTCACTTTACAATATTCTGTTCTAATGTTTATGTCCTTTGTACTCTACTTGCCACCTAGCATCTCTTCCAGACGTTCTTATTGCTCTAAACATGTTTTGGAAAACATGAATAAGATTCCAAGGTGTATGAAAACCTTCTGGAACACTCTGGCCTGCACAGGGTGGTCCTTCCCCGCTGCTGGATTTTGCTCAGCTCTGAACACTAACATCCGAGTGAAGTTGACTACCTGACTTCAATGCATTAAAGCCTGCCTTGGGGCTGTCTTCTCTTTACTTCAGCTTTATTTATTTTCCACTCAAAGGTAGTACAGGTCACCAGCTACCCAATTCCCATTAGCACTAAATTTCTGCTATCATCATGCCCTCTTGTTTCCAGGCAGCCCACTGTTTCTCTGAGTCCATTCCTACCTTGGCTCTAGGCTAGTCATTAAACTGGGAGATGGCTGGTCCTCCTCAATCAGCATACAGGGCTAATTCTTCTCAAACAGCAACTCTGATGTGGTAAATCTCAGTCCTTTCTCCAACCCTAAACACTGAAAAAGAAAGACAATTTTTTATTTATGGTTTGGGTTCTTTCGTTCATGTGTGACATTTTGTAAATTCCTGTAACTAAAACCAGATCTTGGATGGATTCTGTTTATATGCCTCTAAGTGCTATTTTATTTCAAGTAACCACGGGACAGCTCACAGCTAGCTCATTAAGGTTCCCGAGTACTGCAAATCAAAAGCTGATACACTAGTGACTTGCATTTCCCAGACAGTCCAAAAGTTTCAATACAGCTAACAGTATCACATCAGACAGAAATACTTCACTAATAATATTTTTTCTTTCCTTGTTCATAAATTGCAAAGAAAATAGAAATATGTTTATAAAATATATATTATACACTACAGTTTCATAGGGTGTTTGACAGAAAAAAAAACCAACAAAAAAATCCCAAACAAATTGCTCAGTCCTTCAGTCCCTAGGAAAGAGATACTGTTCTTGAGGTTTGACAGAATAAAATCTGAAGATTAAAATTCCTGCCTTTGGCAAGGCTATGGACACTGCTCCTGTTCTAACCAGTTACTTCATGTATCATGTATCATTAGACAGTGCAGATGAATAGAAATTGTTCCCCTTTTTTCCTTTGTTTCTCAGATTTCAAGGAGGTAGGTAAACCTAGCAACAAAAATTCTATTCCTTGCCCTCCCATCTGCTTATCCTTTTTTTTTTTTAATCTACTTCCTTCCCCTTGGTTCTCTCCTCTTTGCTTCTAAGCCTTTAATTCAGTTGATATTTTCTTACTCTAGACAACAGTTGTTCACACTTCACACACTCTGAAAAACATCTTTCTAACTAATTTGCCTTCGTGGTAATCAGTTACATTTCTTCTTTCATTCAGTTCAGGCAAGAGGAGAACAGAAAGCTACTCCTTGAATTCACAGTTGGTAGATATTGGTTAGGACATTTAAAAAAAATTCATCTCCCTTTTGATTCACTGGTGATAACAAAATTTCAGCATTTTTATCTGCAGTTTTACTAGTTTGTAAAAAATGGTCATACTGAGTTGGTCAAAACTGCTTGCATTTTCAATGTGTTTGCTTCAATGTGGAGTCTGAAATAATTTTCAAGTAAGATTAAGGAACTGTATGAATAAAAAAAATCTGAAAAATGAAAAGTTTTAATTTAAATAATATCAAAATGTTCTAACATATATTTCAGAGAAAAAGATATTTTTTTTCTGATACTAACAGTACCTAAGAACAAGAAAAATACTGTCACCCAGGATGCTAAAATGCTGTCTAAAACTAACAGTTGTAGGTTGGTGATCTGCAGTACTTAATTTCTTACATTTTTTTTTTCCAGAAGCAGTCCTTGTCATATTTAATGTCACATTATCTATTGTGAATGAAAAAACAAGTTCATTTAAAAAAACCCATGACAGTTGTCTGCAAGTCACAACAGCTTCCAAGTCTGCTTCCAAGATCTCCTGTTTTTACTGCTGTCCACAGTCCCACAGGAGTAAGCGTAAAATTGATGAAAGGGTTTTAACAAATAAATTATTTATTGTAAATAATTTACATACTACATTTAGCTTTCTTCCCTGTTAGTAAAAAGCATGACCTACTTCTGAATTTTAGAAATTATGTGCAATTATTTGCTTTTTTACATGAATGAAATATGGCTTTCCAGAATTACATTTTTTTGCACAAAGAGTTTACTTACTCCTGATCATATTGATGTATTTTTCTTTTAAGAACTTTCTTCCACTGTCTGTGCCCATTTCGTAGCTTTTGTGATTTTCATATCAGGCCAGCACTTACTTGTTCCCAAAAGAAAGTTATTTTGTCTTGTGAACATGACCATCCTGTGTTCAGCTTCCTCCTGAAATATAAAAAGAAAGCAATCATTGTATTGATCACACTTTGCAACACGGCATATTAAGAATCACTGAAGTTAATACACAACTTAACTTGTAAATATATGGCAGATACAAATAGTGTTATGTCATCAATGGCTTTAGAGATTTACCTGTAGAAAGCATTATTGGTCACTGGTCTTAGAAGAACCTGTAGCTGAATTCTACAGCTGGAATCTGTACAATACAATCCCTTATATGTACATTAATGCATATCTGTAACTGTACACACAGTCTGTAAGTATAAAGTGTATAACAGTTCATCTTTTATTAAAACTTACTTTAAACATACTTAGTGTTCCACTGAGTAAAGGAGAAAAGGAAGAAGGAAAAGAAGGCTCTAGGGAGACCTTATAGTGGCCTTCCAGTACCTGAAGAGGACCTACCAGAAAGCTGGAGAGGGAATGTTTACAAGGGCTTGTAGCGATAGGATGAGGGACAATGGTTTTAAACTAGAGCAGGGTAGATTTAGATTGAACATTAGGAAGAAGTTCTTTACTATGAGGATAGTGGAACACTGGAACAGGTCGTCCAAGTGGCGGAGGCCCCATCCCTGAAGATATTGAAGGTCAGGCTTGATGGGGCTTGGAGCAACCTGCTCTAGTTGAGAATGTCCCTGCTCACTGCAGCATGGCTGGACTAGATGACTTTTAAAGGTCCCTTCCAACCCAAACCATTCTATGATTCTATGTTACTCCATCTTTTATCATGTTGGTTACTGAAGCATTTTTATGTCCCTGATTCTTTGTGAATTTCTGATTGACCATTGAAAACACAGAAGCTAGTATGTTGTTATTGAAAGGGTGACAACTAATATAGTAAGTAACTTTGGCATTATCTCAAATGTTTTTTCTTTCAGAGTTCTACCTGTGGCCAGCAGCATTAAAACTGTGGTTATGTTTTGATGAAATAGTTTTGTTTTTCAGAATTATGTATTTCGTAAGGATGGGATAGCATTAGTTATGAGCTGTCTGCTGGTAAAGGTCAAGTTGCTTATATTGTTTTCAAACAAAGATAGCTAGAGATAGGGAAAAACTCTGGGGTTTTTTTCTTCTTTAAAAATAAGAATGTAATATAGAAGGAAAATAATGTATTGTTTGTATTTGCCTCATATGGAAAATTCATCTTCCAGTTGTGAAACATCTTCCTGAGAATAAATTTATGAACAAAACAATTTTCTATTTTTTTTTTTCAGAATCAGAAATCACATATAATCAGACACACAAGTAACATGGGTATTTGACAGGGCAGAAAAATATTCCCAACTATGGTTTAGAAGCTTTTATTACTTATCATAGAATCATTCAAGTTGGAAAGACCCTTGGGATCATCAAGTCCAACCATTAACTCTACTCTACAAAGTTCACCCCTAAACCATGTCCCTCAACATCTCATCTAAACAACCCTTAAATACACCCAGGGATGGTGACTCAACCACCTCCCTGGGCAACCTATTCCAGTGTCTGACTACTCTTGCTGTGAAAAATTTTTCCCTTATGTCCAGTCTAAACCTACCCTGTTGCAGCTTGAATCCATTCCCTCTTGTTCTATCGCTAATTACCTGTGAGAAGAGACCAGGACCAACTTTTCTACAATGTCCTTTCAGGTAGTTGTAGAGAGTGATGAGGTCTTCCCTTAGCCTCCTCTTCCTCAAACTAAACAGGCCCAGCTCCTTCAATTGCTCTTCGTAAGATTTATTCTCCAGGCCCTTCACCAGCTTCGTTGCCCTCCTCTGCACTTGCTCCAGCACCTCGATATCTCTGTTGTATTCAGGTGACCAAAACTGGACACAGTACTTAAGGCATGGCCTCACCAGTGCTGAGTACAGGGGGACAATCACCTCCCTGCTTCTGCTGCTCACACTGTTTCTAATACAAGCCTGACTGGGCCTGATTCCCTGGTTGTCCTCTCTATGGCTTTTAATGGCACAAAGATGATCTGCTCTATGACCTTCCCTGGTACCGAGGTCAGACTGACAGGTCTATAGTTTCCCAGATCCTCTTTTCTGCCTTTCTTGTAGAGGGGTGTTACATTTGCTAACCTCCAGTCCATTGGGACCTCCCCAGTTAGCCAGGACTTCAGGTAATAATGAAAAGTGGCTTGATGAGCACATCTGACAACTCTTTCAGCACCCTTGGGTGTAACTCATACAGTCCCATAGACTTGTGTGCATCCAAGTGGTGTAGCAGGACACTGACCACTTCATCTTTAAATGCAATAACCTCATTCTGCTTCCTCTCCCTGTCTCTTAGCTCATGAGGCTGGATGTCCAGGGAACAGCTAGTTCCACTGCTGAAGACTGAGGCAAAGTAGGTGATGAGCACCTCAGCCTTTTCCTCATCCTTTGTTACTAAGTTTCCCTCTACATCCAATAAAGGATGGAGGTTTTCCCTAATTCTCCTTTTGTTAATGAATTTATAGAAACCTTTTTTATTATCCTTAACAGCTGTAGCTAGGTTGAGCTCCAACTGCGCGTTGGCTCTGCTAATCTTCTCTCTGCATAGCTTCACTACATCTTTATAGCCTACATGAGAGACCTGTCCTCTCTTCCAAAGGTCACAGACTCTCCTTTTGTTCTTGAGGTCCAGCCAAATGTCCCTATTTAGCCAGGCTGGTCTCTTTCCCTGCCTGCTTGTTTTTCAGCAGGTAGGGACAGCCTGCTCCTGCGCCTTGAAGACTTCTCTCTTGAAGTATGTCCAGCCTTGCTGGACTCCTGTATCCTTCAGCACAGCCTCCCAAGGGACTTTGTCAGTCAGTCTCCTGAGCAGGTCAAAGTTTGCCCTTAAGAAGTCTAAGGTGGCAGTTTTGCTAACCCCTCTCCTTGTTTCTCTAAGGATTGAAAACTCAATCATCTCATGATCACTACACCCCAGATGGCCTCCAACCTTTACTTCCCCCACAAGTTCTTCCCTGTTCACAAGGAGCAGGTCCAGGAGGGCACCTTCCCTGGTTGGCTCATTTATCAGCTGCATGAAAAAGTTGTCCTCCACACATTCCAGGAACCTCTTGGATTGTTCCCTCTCTGCTGTGTTGTATTCCCAGCAGATATCTGGGAGGTTGAAGTCCCCCACAAGCACAACAGCAAGTGACTGCGAGATTTCTTTCAACTGCTTATAGAAAGATTCATCCATCTCACTGCTTTGATTGGGAGGTCTATAGCAGACTCCCACAGCTATATAGGCTTTATTAGCCCTTAACCTAATCCAAACAGACTCAGTTTATTTTAGTTATAAAAACTTGTAGACGATGTCTTGTTTTGACATAGGCAGGTCCAACATGAAGAGAGGACGAGCTACAAGTCTCTCTTTTTTTTTTTTGTTTTGCTTTGCAAGAACCTAAATTATACAGAGCAAAATATATAGTGAAGACACAGCTAATAGTATACCTTCAAGCGCAGTATCTTCCTGGAATAAGGGAAGCATTTTGGAAAGTCACTCTTAGCAAATCTTTGAAATGTCTAACAAATGGATGAGGAGACTTTGTGATTGCAAGTGTACTGTTTACCTTTTTTTAACATCTTGTGCTTTGCTAGCACAGCTACCAGACTTTAGCTGTGTTAGATTAAAATGATGTTTAACTTCTGTGCTTTTTCTTGTGTGACTGGATGTCTTATGTAAATGTCTCATATTCTGTATTTGGGTGTTATAGGTGGTGATGCAGTACTTAAAGCAATTTTAATTTACATTGTTGAAGTCCTAATTTTTATGCTGGAAATACATTTTTATTTAAGCACTGTGTATTGTGTTTAATGATGGAAATTTCATAAATATGTTCTATAATATATTATAGAAGTATAATATATTATAAAATGAATTACCAAAACGTAAGGAGATGATAAATTGCTGTTACAATTTTGTACAGGGATTGAAATACATCGACCAAATTTGTTACTGGGATTGATAATTCGCCAGAAAATGAAGAGGCAGATTACTGCTGTTGCAAGTGTTACCACTACTTTTGTGGATGAAGCTTCTGAAAGTACCTCGAGTAACTTGCCACCAGAGAAGAAAAGCAAGCCAAACAAACCTGAAGTTTCTCATCATGAGTTGGCACTAGAAGAAGAAGAGGAAAATGATTTTTTTAATTCCTTCACAACTGTACTACACAAGCAGAGAAATAAACCTCAGCAATCTAGCACAGAAGATGTTGCAGCGGTTACTGAACCGTTGGTGGAAAGTACCAAACATGAACCACCGAAGCCTCTCAGATTTCTTCCTGGAGTCCTGGTTGGATGGGAAAATCAGCCTTCTACTCTGGAGCTAGCAAATAAACCATTACCAGTGGATGATATTCTTCAAAGCCTGTTGGGAACAACAGGGCAGGTATATGAACACAAGAAGTCAGAAGTGAATCCCAGTGAAAACATACCATTATTAAATGAACAGGAAACCTTAAAAGAAGAAAACATGGATGTTGCTGATGTAACTGCTGAAGTTAGTGAAGCAAAGACTGGTTTGGATGATCTACAAGAATCCACTAACACTACTGTAACTGTGGATGCAGCAGCTGTGGAGACATCAAGTTCTGCAAGAAGTGCTGGATCTTTGGTAGGGCTGAGCCTTAAGGGAAAACCTCCAGATGTCTCCACAGAAGCATTTTTAGCAAATTTATCTGCTCAGTCACAGAATAAAGAAACTGAAGAAAGTAAAGAAAATGACTCAAAGCGGCAGTTAACTGACAAGGATAACATTGCCCAGGAAGTCAGAAGGAATACAAGTTCCAGCTTTTCTTCTTCCTCATCAAATGCAGGGAAAAAAAACAGTGAGAACAATGTTAACGTAGGCTCTGTTGAGGGTACAACTGCTAATACCTCTAAATCACCACCATTCATTAATCTTAAAAGAGACCCACGACAGGCAGCTGGACGAAGCCAGCAGACTAATGCTTCAGAAAACAAGGAAGGAGATGTTAGCAGAAATGAAGACCGACAGAATGCTTCAGGAAGTGATCAAATGGAACCAGAGAATAAACAGTCCTCTGGAGAGGTGGTTTTAAACCTGTATCAAAGTGATACACAAACTAGTGAGGTGCAACACAGTTCAACTGCAGCAAAAGCAGATAACACAGTTGCATCACAAGTGGAAGATACCAAACGCTCACAGGAAGATGCACTGATGCAAAATATTGAAACAGTGAACTCATTTAGAAGAGGACCAGCAGCAACTTCATCTCATTTTGAAACTGAAAACTCTTCTCGTTCTGAATTTATTTCCAAAGTCCCAAGCCCTATTACCAGTGGCAGCTTCTCATCTGTTAGACCTCCACAGCAGAATTTTCAACATCCTAAATCTAATCCACCTGGGTTTCAGTTCCAGGCTCCTGCGCCTCATAACTTCCCTCCACAAAACAATCCAATGTTTGGATTTCCTCCTCATTTACCACCTCCACTTCTTCCTCCTCCTGGCTTTGGCTTTCCTCAAAATCCAATGATGCCGTGGCCACCAGTAGCTCATTTATCAGGTCAGCCACCACACTATGCCGGACCCATTGCACAGGGGCTACCAGTGGCTCATAAACAGTCAAGATTTTTGGGGCCAGAAAATTTTTTTCAGAGTAAAGACAGTAGGAGACCAGAAAGACGCCACAGCGATCCTTGGGGCAGACAAGAACCGCATTTGGAGAGGGGGTTCAGTAGAGGAAAAAATGATCAACATAGACAAAGATTTTACAGTGAATCTCATCACCAAAAGAAAGACAGACATGAAAAAGAGTGGAACAATGAAAAATATTGGGAGCAAGATTCTGAAAGAAATAGACGCAGAGACAGAAACCAGGAAAAAGAGAGGGAGAGAAAGAGTAGAGAGGAGGGACAGAGAGACAAAGAAAGATTGCGATCTCCACACAATGATAGGCCTGCTGATGGAAAAAGCCCCAGAGACACTAGAAATCCAGAAAAAAAATCGGAGAAGCCTAAAAGTGAAGAACAGGCTCATGAAAAAGATAAGGAGAGGGAGAAAAGCAAAGAGAAGCATAGAGAACGAGAAGGTGAAAAGAACAGAGAGAGACATAGGGACCACAGTGACAGAACTAAAAACAAAAGGTAAAAAGATGCAGGCAGTCTTTTGAAATCCTATTTAAATAAACTGTTAGACTAATGTCATGAAACTTTGTATAAAAAAAAAAAAAAAAGCCTGCTAGGATTGTGCCATCTTTTTTTATTCAGTGTTGGTGTTTTGCAGAAACAAGTCTGTGTTTTGGTACCACTCGATGTACCAATACTCATCCTTTTTTTCATTATACCAACTACCGCTAGAAGTAGGAGTTTAATATTTTTAAAAACTTTACATTGCTGTATATTCAACATTTTAAAGATTTCTTTTATTAATATGCAATAAAGGCTTAGAAATTTTCTTAGCTGATGAAGTTGGCTTTAGTCAAGTCTGCAATATAGTTGCCTTTGGTAATTTGTGCTCTCTTCTGTTTTAAGATGCTCTGGTAATTTTAAAGGTGAATTTCATACAATAACCTTCTTTTTAAATTGCACTGTTTTTAAAGACTGTAGCAAAGCCTCAGAATCCACACACATTATAACAAAATACAATATTGGTGTGGTGTGAAGAGTTTTTTTTTAAATTATTCAGTCGTACGATAAAATAATTCAAGTGTATTTCATTAGTTTTTCAAGTATTTCCTAAGCATCTGAAGCAGTTTGTGACCAGAAATTGGAAGGCTGAGCTGCTGGAATGTTACTGCTTTAAACTGCACTTGTTTTAATAAGAAAGCATTTTTAACCTAAATTCTTGAAAATATAATTTGTAGTAGTAAATTCATTTCTCCCACCATTTTCCATGCTTAAAAAACTTGAATACCTAAGCCTGTACATTACTTTGTGTTTTGCTATCCTTTTTACTGTAAAATGTAAATATTTTAAGGGATATTTTGATTCTAAAATGATAAAACTTTCTCACATACTGTGTGTGTTTGATTTTATAGGTGTGAAAATGTATGTTAAATGAATACAGCAGGCTGAGTTACAGAATGCCACATTTGTTGTACACTTCATGGCTCAGTCATTTCAAGTTTTGGGGTGCAAAGAGGGTGGGAGAAGGGCAGAAGGGTGTTTGTATCGTTGGGACTTCTAGTAAATTGATACAAAACAAAAAGCCAAAAACAAGTGCAAATGTGAAAACAAACTAAATGTCCTGCTCTTCTTAAATTACACTGGTCTTTTTGTCGAGTCTGTCAGAAAGAACAAAAATATTCCACCATATAAAGAAGAACTTATGTTCTGTTTTGTTTTTCACTCTTGAGTACATGACCTTATGTACTGACGTAGCATTTTGCACTTTGCTATGGAAAAGCCTCTTCCTTCCAGAAAGGTCTTTGCAGTTTAACATCACACTAATTGCTAATTTTAATTATTAATATATTTAAAGGTAAAATTTCATTTGGATACCTTGCAGGTAGCTTCATGGTTAAATTGCCCAAGATTAAAAATCTTCTGTCGAATAAAGGGATTGGTAGGCTTTTATTAAGTAATGTTACTTAGACGTGTAGTTGAGAAGATTCATATAGACAAAATCCTCAGTTTGATAGTAACTAGAACCAATATTTAAAGGTTGGTGTTATTTATAGCATGATAGCATGACATGGTTAAATTAGTCTTTCCCAAATTTATTCCATGGTCTGTATGGTAATACTGCCACTGAATATAGCTGGTACTATTATGGATATGTTGTATTGTTTAAATATTTACATCAGAGTTCTTTAGACACAGAAGTGCACCAAAGCATTGCTCTCGTTTTTGAGCTCTGTGAAGATTTTTTTTTGACCTCTTCAAAAGTGGTCTATTCCCCATCCACTGGTGAATCCATCTTATACATTCACATCCATGTGTACTCTAAAAATAATCTGGGAGCAGTGAAAAGTGCAGCTGTCCACAGGGAAGGGATTGGAGAATGCTTTCTGCCAGAACTACCAGAAATAATTTGTTTGCAAAGAATATGTAAACAATTTCCAGATTTGCTGAGTGCTTTACTGCCTGTCTCATGTATATAGATCCCAAAGAGAGACACAACTCTTGAGGGAGAGATTTGTTAAAAATTTACATTTTTGTTAGTAGTTTAAATTAACAAGCAGTGCCAGTTTTCAGGATTTTATCCTAGAGTCTGAGTTAGTGTAATGGGAATAAATCCTGCTACTACAGGAATAAAGGATTTTGTCTTTTCTATTGCCCTCAGTCACTCTCCTTCCAACACTCACCTTAGCTGCAAGTGCTCCAATTATTTGTTACTTGATTTACACTGGAGCACTGCTCAGACGACAGAAAGCATTGTGCACTGATGAGGAACTGGCAGTACACCAGGAGGCCCAGAGAGAATAGGGTAAACCCTAAATATGCTTCCTTCCCCAGCATCATATGGCCATAAAAGGCCTTCCTGAGAGAAACTGGCAGAGAAGAATCTGGGACCAGTTCAAATGCCAAGTGGGCTTCATGAGCTGCCTGATAGCAGGGGAAGAGCCTCTGTTGCATCAGGCTGATCCCTTGAGGGCTTAGAGCAGCTGAAGAAGATACAATCAATCAAGAGTTTGAATCACCAGGGACTCCAGAAGTTCACCCCAATTGTGGTCGCAGTGTTGGACAATGTCTGGGTTTTTCAATGCATTTTGTAGTAAGTCTGGATGGATGCCTGTGACTGAAGTGGAGCAGAACCAGTCCATGGAATTTCTTAAAAAGTTCTCTAGGAAGTGTCCTAACAATTTTAATGTTTTAGTTTTTATTTTTATTAATGTAAGACTAAAATTCTCTGTAACTGAATGAACACTTCAGCAGTTTTCTTCTCCCTCTCCCCTTGATAAGCTCCTGGAGACTTCTGTTATCAAGGCCCTAAATTCTCACAGTTATGTCTAGAACTAAGTCTATTCTGTAGTATACAAAAATATATATATATTTCCTAAACAGTAGAGCCACTTTCTCTGCGTTTCCCACCATTTCTGCATTTTATTAAACTGGATGGGGAGTCTTAACATTGTCATGTTTGCAGATGCGTATTTAAACATCTTGGAGTAGTTCCATCACTACCAGCACCCCACCTTAATTATCTTCAAGTGATCTTGACTTGGCAGTGCATTCATTGATGCATACTAATTATGGTTATGTGGAAACTAATGTGTGTCACTTAGTTTTACTCTGCTTATTGTCTCTATTCCATATCTGTTTTATGGAAAGACAAAAAATAATAAATCATAAACACTTCTTGTTTCTGACGGGTACCCACAGAAGATGTGTATGCAGAGAATTTCCATGCAAAGACATGATGGTTTATTATGTGCTTTTGAGCAATAGTAAAGTAAAAAAAAAACCCAAAATATATGAATCAATCACTATCATTTTTATTGATACATTTTACTTGTATAGTAAGCCAGCAGTCAAATGAGAAATGTAGATACCATCATAAATCTTTTAAGCACATTAAAGTAGAACTCAAATTGTTTTGTTTTTATTACTTGCTAAAGCAGACTATCACAAAGCTTTTTCAGGAGGAATATAATTTTTGCATTTATGTATGAAGAGATCTTTACTTTTGAGAGTAGAAATTCATGGAAAATTATGGGAATTCAATTTACTGTCACACTCCCACACTCCAGTTATGAATCGTTAAAAGTTTTAATGTAGTCAAATAACAGAGACCTCTGCTGGAAAGAAACAGCAGGCATTTTTTATATCTGTCCAGTAAATAAGTTGAGCACCTTTTCTGCTCTTACAATAATTCTGCTTTAAGTGTAATATTTTCGCATGAAGACAGGGTAAGTTCTGCCCATCTGCTTAAATGTGTACGTGATGGATAGGGACTCAGAAGGAAGGGAGAACAGCTTCATTACCTGCAATGGAGTCTGTGGAGTTCACAAGAAGTTACAGATGTTACAGTTTAAAAAATTCTCATTACAATAAACATGCACTTTTTGCCCCAAGTACACATCTTTTCTCCCCAGTTTTAGTTTATACACTTGACCTTAATAATACAAAATTGTAAGAGAAACTGCAATCTAATAAAATTTAAGAGTTTTGATGAAACAGGTAAGTTGTCTGTTCTCGTAAAGCATCAAACAATACTGGAGTGACGGTTGGCTTTATAAGCTAACTACTACCTGTTTGTTTATAAAACTATTTCCAGCACAATAAAGAAAAAAACCTGCAGAGTTTCCCATTATTTTAAAGTAAGTGCTAAAGAATATGTATAAGTAATTTTACAAGTAAAACATATTTTATATATGCTGTTAATACTCAACATTAAAAAAACAAACCAAGAATTAGGGACAGTTTTGCCAGCTAACACAAAAAGAGGAATGAACAGGAAGTTTTTCACCTTCACAGAGTCTTAAGCAATTTTTCAGTTAATTTCTGTAATTTCCATTATAAATGTTATACCCTTCTGCATTCATTAGCTGAATCTTCTTAGAATCTTGGAAGAGCACAACATCTTTAATTTTACCAATGAATCCCTTCTGAAAAAGCTCTGTAGTGACTATGTTGACTTTTCTACCAATTTCAAACCCACCAAAATAACAAATGCCACCATAGTTTAAAGCAGTGTATTTTCTGTGTGGATCAATATCTTCAAAACAAATTAGTTCCTCATCAAGATATACCTTAATACAGGTTTGGTTTTGAACTACACTAACAAAATGCCATTTTTCATCAGAACAGGTGGAGTATTTGCTATGAATTAGAGGAACAGAGATTCTTTCTCCAAGATTAATCACAATTTTTAATGTTCCATTGGCAAGACCAATGGCAAGGAAATCATTATCTTCATCTTCGCCTTTTCCCATCCATAATATTAAGCCTTCAGTTTGATTGGTAGTAAAATTTAAGGAAATGCGGCTATGCTCAAGGTCTCTTTTTCCATAATAAGGATCCGTGTATTTGATGTAGGAATTGCCAACAAACTTTGCTATGAAAAATTTGATTTTGCTGTCACAGTACTTACCTGACCAGCCTAGTGCGCAAACACAGAGGTATGAAAATGACGTAGGTTGAGGAATACAGAGAGCTTGAGACCCGCACCTGTTTTGTGAGCAGTAAATAGATTGTTCACATGTGCTCCCTATCCACTCTTGTGGGCAGGAACAAGAAAAGCGTGAGGTTTCAACTTTACATGTTCCATTATTTTTGCACACGGTATACCCACAAGGTGTTCCATCACAGTCACCAATGTTGGCTCCACCTTTGGGGTCAGTCACGGTAAGCTTCAGTTCCCTGTTGTTTATAAGAATTTCTCGTATACAACCAGTGAAACCTGTGGGTTCATTTTCCACTGCCATTGAATTAACAAGGTTTAAGGAGGACACCCCACCGACAAAAAAATCTGTGTGCACATCTAGTGCGTTCATTCCAGGACTAGCTTTTTGAGTAACGTTGATACCATCCAATTCTAAGTAACCTTCATTACCAACTCTTCCTGCTTTGATTAAGTGCCATGTGTTTCCATTTGCATGGACCTTCTGAAAGGTCTGTAGGATGACTGTCTTGTCTCCAAGATTGTAGCGTAACTGTATAAATCCATTTACTAATGATATACATAGGAAGTCACCTGTAAAAAAAAGAGTATAAAATGTTTTTACTTTTTAAAGCACAATGAAGAACAGCATATTCATAATCCTGATGCTTCCATGGCTGTGCTTCCTCTGTTCATTAACTTATTTTTGGTAGCCATGTACCACCTAAGTCACATAAAGGGACATGTTCCCTGATGAGCTACTCTTGGCTATTTTTTTTTCATTATTGGAAACTGAGCTTGGGTTTGCTTCAAAGTAAAAAGCCCAACCTTCCAAAAGGCTCTGCTTTATTCTGTCTCCGAGAATAGATTACAGTGAGATAGGGCAAAACACTTTGGCATCCAGGGAATGAGTTGGTGTTCTCATGAAATACAGCAAAGTTTTGGCCAAGCTACAAATGCCAGAATGCTCTCAATTTCCATATGCTGATTAAAGGCTTGATGGATTTGTCAGTTTAATATACTGAAGGTTTGTCCACACCAAGCAGACGCTGCTTTCCCTGGGACTGTTTTTGTAAAGGGGATATTTTAGGTTTAATAATCTGACAACTGTAGGAACAGATAAAACTTTTTATTGAATTGTTCTTATGGAGATCTCCATGACAGCAAGTATTAGTAGTGAGTTACCTTCTTTTGTACTATCAGTGTTCCTGGCTTTACAGACAGCATAAAAGGCAAGTACCACTTCAAATTTTACTTACAAACATTAAAAGAAAAAACAAAGATTAAGAAACAGGAGCTGGAAGGAAAGCATGTAAGGCCAGAGATAGAGTCTGACAGGGGAAGGTGATAGGGAGACAGTAGAGGAGAGCAGAAGAGTCTTCAAATGAAAGTTCTATTTTCAAACTTTGTGATGTTTGTGCAAGTTAAATTTTTTCAATATTGCTTTTGGAAATAGTAGTCATAAAGTGGTTGTTGGGGTTTTTCTAAGTAAGTTTATCAATTAAATTGATAAATATGTTTGTTAAACATGAGTATAAGCTTTTTCTTCTAATAGTTATCAGTAAAACTTCAGTTTCATGTAGCATTTTACTAATGAAGAAATACGTTTAAATTTGGAAAGTACCATTTCCCCAGAGATTCAGCATTCTAAAGGAGAAACCTGTTAGCATGAAGTTTGCTTTCTTAGGTGTTTAACTTTTCAGTATTTCTAATTCTTGAATTACATGGCCTTTCATGAAGTTAAAAGTCAATGGCTTAATTTACTGGGGGCTTGTGAATTCAGCAATTGTTCAGGTTTCCATTCAGGCAGGGTGGAGATGTCTCAGTTGTAGTAGTGGTTGTAGAGCACATGGTTTATGCATCACTTCCCTGCCCCAGACACCCATGGGAAGAATGAGAAGGCAGCTCTTTCAACTCCAGTCCACCAATGGCAGAGCACTTCCTTCTAGCTTGCTAATTGCAGTTGTGATGATCTGTTTTACTTTACTGTGTTTAGTGTCCTTTTTGAATACCTTGCTTGTTTCTACTTTTTTTTTTTTTTTTTTTTTTTTTTTTTTTTTTTTGAAAATGACTGTAAATGTTGTCACTTCTGGTTTCTCTTGCTCAGTGCTGTGGCTTTAACATGTTCTAGTTTTCATTGCATAGTTTGAATGCACACATCTCACTTGTTTCTTTGAGCAATGTACATAACCTGCTTGTCTATTTCTTTCATCAGGACCTCAATCCTAGGGTAAGAAAGGAGCATCAGAAAAAGTTTCTGAACTACCTCTTTGGCAGCCTTCAATCCCCTCTCCTACCCAGACATGCAGACTTGCATAAGGACTGAGTACTCATTCGTTACTGCCTAAAAAGAAGGAAAACATCTGAACAGGGTTGCTTGCTTGACAGATGTCTTGTAATCAAGAGCTGGAGAAGCTGGAAGTTCTCCAAAACTTCTGGTCTCAAGGGAAGGTTTTTGGTAGCTTTGAGCATTTGACAAGCATTTGTTTGAGATGACATTAGAAAATAGTGTGTCAGTGATGTCTAGGAAAAAGTGGACACAGTTTCACCAGTTGGTCATAGTGCTTTTGATTCAAGCCTAACAATGTCTATTGCTATTGTACTTGCAATCAGCTTGGAGTCTTAGTCTTATTACAAGAGCAAATTTGTGTTAGTGCATCTGCTGTCTACAGTGTAAAGAAGGTTATGGCTGTGTACTCTGGATTATGTTCTAACACAATTTTGAGGCTTCTCTTCAAATTGGAGTAGCTTCCTTTTCTTCTAGTTGTGAACATAAAAATTAAACTTTCCAATTCCAACTCTCTCTGAGGCTCTCAAGGCACTTTCTTACTCCCATGGTTAGAACCTCTTTTCACAAATGACTTGCTGGTTTAGTCTTTGGCAATTACAGCAGAGTGTTGAGATAAATTTTATGACATGGATGTTAATCCCAGGGTTTAGCACAGTGTTTCTCCGTGAATCATAGAATCCCTTTGGTTGGAAGAAACCTTTAAGTTAATCAAGTCTAACCATTAACCCACCACTGCCAAGTCAGCACTAAACTATGTCCCTAAGTACCAGATCTACATTTCTTTTAAATACCTCCAGGGATGGTGACCCAACCACTTCTGTGGGCAGCCAGTTCCAATGATTTACAACTCTTTCAGTGAAGAACTTTTCCCTAATATTCAACCTAATCTTCCCATGGTGTGACTTGGGGTGATTTCCTCTTGTCTTATTGCTTGTTACCTGGGAGAACAGACCAACCCCCACCTCACTGCAACCTCCATTCAGGGAGCTGTAGAGAGGAATAAGGTCTCCCTATGGCCTTTTTTTTCCAGACTAAACAACCCCAGTTCCCTCAACCACTCCTTATAAGACTTGGGTTCTAGACCCTTCACCAGCTTTGTCCTTCTTTGGACAGGCTTCAGCACCTCAATGTCCTTGGAGTGAGGGGCCGAAAATGAAACACGGTATTCAAGATGTGGCCTCACTAGTGCTGAGTACAGAAGGACAATCACTTCCCTAGTCTTTCTGGCCACAGTTTCTGATATAAGCCAGGATGCTGTTGGTTTTCTTGGCCACCTGGGCATGCTGCTGGCTCATATTCAGCTGTCTGTCAACCAAAACCCTCAGGTCCTTTTCTACCAGGCAGCTTTCCAGCATCTCTTCCCCAAGCCTGTAGCGTTGCCTGGGGTTGTTGTGACACAAGTGCAGGACCTGGTACTTGGCCTTGTTGAACCTCATACCGCTGGCCTTTGCCCGTCCAACCTGTCCATATCTCTTTGTAGAGCCTCCATACCTTCAAGCAGATCAACACATCCACCCAACTTGGTGTTGTGTGCAAACTTACTTAGGGTGCCTTCAATCTGCTGATCTAGATCATTCATAAAGATATTAAACAGATCTGGCCCCAATATTGAGCCGTGGAGAACAACACTTGTGACTGGCCACCAACTGTATTTAACTCCTTTCACTGCCAACATTCTCTTGGCCTCGCCATACAGTTTTTTCTCCAGCAAAGTGTATGCTTATTGAGGCCACGAGCAGCCAGTTTCTCCAGGAGAATGCTGGGGGAAACTGTCAAAAGCTTTACTAGTGTCCAGGTAGACAATATCCACAACCTTTCCCTCATCCACTAAGTGGGTCACCTTGTCATAGAAGAAGATTAGTCAAGCAGGACCAGCTTTTCATAAACTCATGCTGACTGGGCCTGATCACCTGCTTGTCCTGTATGTGCTCTGTTATGGCACTCCAGATGATCTGCTTCATAACGTTCCCTGGTACTGTGGTCAGACTGACAGGTCTGCTGTTCCCTGGATCCTTATTCCAGCCCTTCTTGTAGATGGGCATCACATTTGCTAACCTCCAGTCCACTGGAACCTCCCTGATTAGCCAGGATTGCTGAGAAAAGATGGGATGTGGCTTGCTGATCACTTTGGCCAGCTCCCTCAGTACCCTTGGGTAGATCCCATCCAGCCTCATAGACTTGTGCGTGTCTGTGTGAGTTGTAAAGTTTATTGTGCCTTAGGTACTACTCAGGGATAACTGGCTGAAAACAATTTAGGACTCTATTGTAAAGTGCTGCATGCTCAGTGTCCGTGAAACTTCCTCTCAGAATGAAGGCAAATTATGGGCTTGTCTTTATTCCTCGTCACTTTAGCAACCAGTGACTTTTTCAACGAGAGACCTCAATCTGCCCTGTGTCTGAGGGACAAGTTGCACAGCCGAAGCCTGTGTAGGCTTATGCCATCACAGGAATTGCATCACCATTTTAAACAAGTTACATTCTTACCACTGAATTTCTCCTCTCCGAAGTCTCATTATGGGAGACCATGAAGCAAGGTGGTTTCCAGTGTTTCAGTTTCAGCATTACTCAAACCTGTCCCATATGGACCTAACTGGGGCCAAAGACCTTTCTGAGAAAGCTTGCTTTTGTTAAGCTTCAAGGAGATACATCCTCAGGTTTTCCAGTACTAGACTTCATAGCTGGTCACTGCTTTCTAGAAAATATGACCTGTACACAGGACACACAACTTTGCTTCCATTTTTTCAGAGTAGCACCTCATCTAATATGGACTATCTATCTCCATCAGTAGTGTTACAAAAAAATCAGAGAGTGTCCTGAGGCAGGCCCTCACAGTCGTTCTATGTTGTGCATGCAAGCCTTTGTCCAACCTGTTGGATGGTGTGTATGGAACTGTAAGGGAATCTGTATCAATGAGGTTGAATCTTCTTTAGAAATAGGCTATTGAAGCTTAGCTGTGGCTTGAAACTGCAACATGTCAAGACCCTGGGTGTTAAACAAAATCTTCAATGGTTCCAGCATTCAGTTCTGTTCTGATGCACCTTCCTGACCCTGTCATCTTCCCTATTTCAGTAAGATAAAAAGAAGAGGATTTTTTTTGGTAGCTCCAATCCTAAAAAATGGTTTCCTTGTCTTCTCGGGATTTTGTAGCAGGTATTGCCTTAAGGGAAGAACTGTTCTGTAGTTAAAATAGCACTTTACTTGCAAACCCTAGTTGAGGGTTTGCAAATGACTGAGGGCCAAAACTGTTCCACCTCAGGGTGGATTGTATCTATGCCATAGTAGAAGCCAACACTCCAAAACAGGTATCAATTTTTCCTGATCACTTAAGTTTTCAGGTTTTCATTATGTGTACAAGTCTCACCTGCTCCTGTATCAGATGTCAGTCAAGTCAACTCTGTCCTGAGCAGTCAGTTCCTAAAACTGTGAGTTAATGAAAAGTGTCCTATAAGTGCATCTGACTACTACAGTGAGATATGGATTATCCATGATGATATCTGCTTATATGACTTCTTTTGATGAATTCCAAATGCCTCACAAAATTATTCTGCTTGCTGCTACTCTGAATAAGAATGTGAGTCTGCAAGCAAGCTGGTTACTGTCACACAGTCCCAGATGATGACAATGCCCTGTCTTTTTCAGCCTTTATCTAGACATGCAAGTGTGTCTGTATATCCCTGTCTTGAGAGGGGATCATGCTTAAGCAGTATCAGGTCACCATGTTTTTATCTTACCATAGGAAACTCATCTACATCACAATGCGTCAAAGCCTTTTACAGTTGGAAACGCTTGCTGGGAATGCTGCACCCTATTCTGAGATGCCCTATTCATGCCAGAAGCATTAACAAGCGTAACAAATGTTATAGTGTTAAATTTACAAATTTACACAGCTGTGTTGGGCAAAGATCTCTGTGTGCAGTTACAGCCTTCCAAGTCTCAGCTTTCCTAGGAGGACTGAATACAATGTCAGAGGATCTTAGGCTGACAGACCACAGGCAGGGAAGGTATCCTGGGTGGTATTTTTAAAATTTCTATTTCAAGGTTTCTTCTTGTGCTCCTTTGTATGAGGCAAAGCATTTATTACCTGTTAAGAGTACCTAAATTTATTCCTACACTCCACTGCAAATTAACAATAAGAACTATTTCCCTTCTAGTTTTTAAAGCCAAAGAAGCTTCCCAAACATCCTTGTAACTTTGGAAGCAGTGGATGCAGTCTTCTAGTCGGTGGCATTCACCTTTTTGATGCCATTGTCATGCCCCCAGCAATGCAGAGATGCAAGTTTCTCAAAAGGCTCCTTGTTTGCTTGAAACTCACTGTTCCTGAACTACTGAAGGTCAAGATTCCTTTACAAAGACTCATGAGACATCTGATGCTTGTCTTTTTTCTTGTCTGTGTTACTAAGCAGAAGCCTCTATGCTATGCTGGGGATAGAGGCTTTGATGAGCTCAATACTTCAACAGCTTTTGCAAGGTAGTGTCTCAAAAGCTCTAGGAAGTGGTTTCCTGGTTACAGAACATCTTCAGTCTTGGTTCCTTCAGCCATTTCAGAGCCCTGAGATGGCGTCTGTGGATGTGTGTTTGCTGACCTCAGTCTATGCCTTCTGTTGTTTTTACCTCACCTTTCCATCCTCTAGCTCAAGGCCAGAATGTCAGCTCCTACCACTGTGGTATCAGGTAGCATTTTGTCCCCCTTCTCCTTCCACCTCCCTTTTCAGAAACTTTTATTGATCATTGGCACCATCTCGGTGACAGAGTGCATATTTGAACCTTATATTGTCATAAGCAGTAAGATTTGCAGGAATCATTCCAAGTTAATGAAATCTCTTACTGTAGGTTGGTTTCAGTATGTGCTCATCTTCACTCCAAGCTGACCTCTGTAAGCCACCATAAGAAAATGCCTGTGTCTCCAATGGTATTATTGCCTCTTGTTGGTATGATACATCTTACAACTATCACAGCTCCAGGTGTATCTTTGCTCACTGCTCTTTTCTGCCTGCTGAATTCAGTTCACATGGCTTTCATTTTTCCTTTTTTCATCATCCTGTTCTTCACAGATTTCCTTCCACTCTGCTCTGCTATCCTGTATGATTTTCCATGGACCAAATCATGTCCTCTTATGCTGTGACCCTTTATTTATTCTTTCAGGAGCATAACTTTCCTCATCTAGTAGGGGTTAAAATAGCCATGTCAGCCTCCAGCTGAATGGCTGTACTGTATGGCCAAGGAAGAGGATATGCTGTGGTCCTCACGTGGGAGGGAACCTAACCGACCAGTAGCTGTCCTTCACAGCTAAGCTGATCATTTCCTGGAGCCAAAATAAGGCCCAGGGCCAACAAGAGAAAAAGCAGAAGAGAAAGAACTATAAACAGGTAGAACAAGAGAACAAAGGACAGAGAAGAGGTAAGCCTTATTCACACCCTTCTGCAGCCTCTGCCACTAATTGCTAACAAGTTGTCAACATGGTTGAAGTTTGTTGTCCTCAGTTTAATCTCTTTTATTGTCTTCCTTGGCTTTAGGGGTTACTTAACCTTGATTCTGTCTTTGCCATGATCTTGAGTGTATACACACAATTAGGTATCAAACAGCTGACCCGCTATAGAAGCTTGTTGCACCTGTTGTTACTTGATCTTGATCTTGATCAGTGATGACCAGTCCCTCTAATGCACACTTACAGGAGCCACCCATGGGCATGCTTTCATGGATTATTATAAAATGAGTCTACTCCATGTATGGAGCTGCATCTCACAGCTAATGTAAGACTGAGAATAGATATCAAGCGAAGCCTGTAAATCTCTCAAACCATGTGAAAAATCATTGTGGCAGTAGGTGGATTCCAGTTTCCACTTGGTGCACCATCCCAAAGCAGAAGGGCATAAGTAAGATCCAGAAGAACCTTGCAGACAGAGTGATGCTCTGGACAGAGTGGGCAATTAGACTATTCAGCCTTACCTTTCAAAAATGCTGCCTTCCTTGGTGAAGAAAATTTTTCTGCTTCCTTTCATCACTACAGTTACCTGGGCATATTTTGGCAGCTAGAAGAAGCCACCTTTCTTAAGCAACCTCAGTTTTCCAGCCTCAGTTTTGGTTTGCTTGCCAGTGGCAAATGGGTAGCAACAACACTTTATAGTCAATAGATTTCAGGTCAATGGGGATGTCTGTTCAATCCCACAGATAGCTGCTGCACTTCTACTTCCCATACTGCTAATTCAGTACATACAAATGATCCCAAGACTAGTGACAAAGCAGAAATGATGTCCTTGTTGGCTAAGAGAGAAGTCTCATGGCTGCCAAGAGAAAAGACTCAACCACTCTAAATTTCTGTTCTAAAAGTAGGTGGATAATCAATTTGTTTCTGATTTGGATAATACCACTCCTCCCTTGTGGGTATTCTGAATATTTCCAAAATATTTTATTTCAATTCCATGATTCAGTTTTCACCATAAGCAATATCTTAGAAAAACATGCAGACATCACACACATGTACTGGTTGTCTCTTATTTTTGTGCTTTGGGTTTTTAAACTGAAATGCCTTAGCTATCAGGAGTTAGAAGTTTTGATTTTTTTCAGACCAGGGAGGTAAAATAATCCAGTTAAAGAGAGACAGAGCACTGGTGTTGCAAATGTTGAGTATTAAATTAGAGTGTGAGTCATCTCATTCTGTTTATTAACCTGGCTTCCTTCTTAGTCACCCAGCATAACTGTTCTTTCACGTCTCATCAGGGAGCAAACCTTTCCATCACCCTGGCCTGAACTCTGGAATAGTGCAGACAGTCTAAAGCATATTCCCCTTTCACAAACAAATGTAAAGCTCCAGTAATGCTGTGACTCAACAAAAAAGTAATTCTCCTTACTGCCTTTTACCTAGAGTGCCAAGGCCTTCAGGTATATAAAGTTATTGCTATGTGAATGGACTGAATAATACATACATTGTTCCAGCAGTTGATGGGCATCCAGCAAACTCTGTCTGAGCTAAAAGCTATTTTTTCAGTGGGGGTCTTACACTTTCATTGGTAGAAATAGGATACAATACACTTGAGAAAATGTGAAGTGGGATGGCCTTCTACCAAAGCTGCTGAACTCCACAAGAACACTATTATTTACAGAGACCTGACTCAGAAGCAGTTCTTACAATTGCCTGCATCTCCCACATTTTTACCTCATTGGCATAAAACAAGTAATCAGAGGAGGGAAAAAAGTCCATTGACATTCTACCTGCAAGTTTCCAAATGAAGATATGCATACACAGCTCACTTTGTTGTTTGTTTTGTTTGTTTGTTTGTTGTGGTTTTTTTTTTCCCAGCTTATTATTAATATAGCTAGCCACAAAAATTTTACCAAACTTTGGAAATTATTTTCTTAGGGCCTGCAAAAATCAATACTACCAAATGTAAAAGTCATGATACACATTCAGACACAGCTGACAAAGCAAGAAAACTAAGGACTGACAGAATTATAGGAAATTTTGCTAACAGATAAAGATTCATAGGATGTTTTCTATTTTAGGACAATTTTCCAGTTGTTTATATGTGTGTAATGGGGTAATAACATTAAAATGAACAAAGCCAGAAGGAAATATTTCCATTAAAGTCTCGTGTTTATTTCTTCACCAACTAAAGATTTTGGTTGGGTTTTTTTTTTTAATGGTGGAAGGATTATTTGTCAGGGCCGTGCCCCTGAAGGGAAATTCCCAATGTAGTGTAGTGTTTACATGGCTGACAAGCCAAGCCAGGGTATAACTGTGTCTCTCAGTATCATTGCTAAATTAGCTGCACAGTCAGAGCTGATTTCTTTTTTAAAAAAATAAACAAGAATTACCTAGTAAGGAAAAAAATATTCTAATTATTTCCTATTAAAAAGTAATTTTAGAAAAAATCTTGTGATTTTGGCAATAAGTTTATTAAATCTTACATAACTGTTCAGAAGAAAAGGCTTTATGTAAAGTGCTTTCTAAATTAATCCCCAACAGAAAGCTCTTTCACATCTGCTGGCTGCTAAGAATACTTCTGAGTCTTTCATCAGTCTAATATTGTCTGGATTTCACAGGATTATATGAAGGCAAATGTAAAGAGCCAGACAATTAGCTTTTCCTAAATCTTTCAAAACTTCAAGACAGTGAAAATGGAAGAAGGAAATTCATAAAGAAATTAAATTGCTCTATATAAGATGGTTTTTATTTTGAAATGAAATTAATATTACTCTAGAAAGTGATTTAAAGAAAATATTCCTTCCTGTGGAAACTAAACATTTCTGAATGGCAATAGAATGAGGGCAAGCTAGTGCTAAACCACTCCTGGCCCAAGTTAAACAGACTTAGTGCTCTTTTTGATGCTTCCAAAGAGATATTTAATTTTTTTTACATGCTAGCTGCTTCCATGACCTCTGACTATCCTTTTGAGATGCTTTTTTCTATTTTTCATGGCCCATGTAATGCTTTATACAGGAGAGAACTATTCACTGAGAATCTCAGAATTTGACCTGTAAGTGATAGAATTATAAAAGATTCATTGTAGAATGCAGAGTTCTTTGCAAATAAATATATTTGTATTACAGACATTCCATACATTTTTCTTTGAAACCACTTCTCTTTATGTGGTTGTAATTATAGCAAGGCAAACAGGAAGTGCCAGCAGTGTATGATGTATTATTGGTCTTACCAACAGCATCAGTTAAAACATGTGTTGTGTACAGAATAAGAAGGTGGTAAATTTGGCATATGTGTTTATATGAATGTGTGGCTGAGCATTTTTATTGAAATGTCTCAAAGATTTAGGCTTTGAGCAAAGGAATGTAAAGATTCATGATAAATAGTAGGGTTGTTTTTTCTTGTCACTCAAAGGCCCATTTTTACATAACATAGTACTTAATACAAGTGGAAAATTTGCTTTAAGATCATATTTTGGATGATATGTAATGCTTCTGTTTAAAATGTGCAAGACACCACATAAATACAATGTAAAGAGGAAATATGTGAATAAAATTATTACAAAAATTTATACCTTAAAACTAAATTAAAAAATGTGCTTACACTGGTTGGCAAATTACATTTTCTTGCCATAAAATTTTAGGAATGTTAACTCAGTAAAGTTTAAAATACTGTTATATATAGTAGAAATATTTTATTTAGATTTTTTTTTTCACTCTGAATATCTGGTACATGCAGAACTTGCATGTTTTGCATGCTGCATCAGCAAGCTTTTCTGCAGTATATAATAAAAAAGTTAAACTTCTGATAAACCTCATTAGCTCTCTCATAGTCTGTTCACTTTCATTTAACTTGTGTGATCAGTTTTTATATTGCTGTAATTTGGGTCTTGTTAAAACACTAGTCCAAACCTCCAGACTGTGATTCCTAGTGTAGCATTCCTGAAACTGTGGGACCAGTATCAGTAAATGTCTGCTGAAAAACTGACTGCCATAACTTTTCAAGGGAAAACGGTTTCCTGAACCACTTGATTAAATACTTGCCAGCTTTGGAATAATCCAGAATTTTGTTACTTTTTTTTTTTTTTTTTTTTTTTAATGAACTTGATTATTCACATTTCAAAACCCAGTCACAATGGACAATGAGTTACAGAGACTGAATGCCTGAATCACTTCAATGTACTGCCTTTTTATTTTCAAAAATGTAGCTGAGTGTATCATACTAGCAAGCTGAAATATCCTTACCTGACTGAGTACCCAAATGCTGTGCAGTGTAAAACAAAATACCATCTGGAGATACAGGCTGAAACTGTAGTTTGATATGGGTCTTATGCCGGATATAAAAGGGTGCAAATGACATCCATGATGATTCATTACTTCTGAAAGATGGATCACTAATGGAAATATCTGAAAAAAATAAGAGGAAATTTCTTGTGAAAAGATATTTTCAGAGGACTGCATTATCATAACACCAGTTGTCCAAAGTTTTTTTGTAGGGTTCAAAATGCTGTACATAATACTTTCAATTCTTCCCTTTCCAAATTCTAAAAATAACCTAGATACAGAATAAGACTTAGATAATAGCAAATCAATGCCATTTTGTATTGTGTGCTTTATTTAGATTAACAATGAAGCCCATAGTTGTAATGCAAAATGAAGGTGACCTTGTTGGTGTTCTTTACAAATAAATGTAAGCATAAATTTTACATTGTTTAAAAACTCAAACACAAGATACTTTTGCAGGAGTCAGAATAAATGTTTGTTTCTTCACTGTACAGATGAAAAACTCAGTCGAGGATTTTTAATGAATTGGTTTATGTATCATAAGAATGTGCATTTTAAGTGGAATATGTTCATTAATTGCTGCTGAAATCTGTGTTTAGGATAATCATATTGAGATGCTTGATAATTCAAATTGTCCTAATTTATAATGGAATAGATCATTGTCACACAATTACAGTGAAGATACAATGTACACTTCTGGGCTACACAGAACTTCATCATTTAGTCTACCACTTTTCTCAGTACTGATTGTTCATATACCCCTAAGAAATTGGGCTGGTTAAACTTCCTTCAGTCAACTGATAAATGATTATATTTTGCTGTGCTTTTTATGTCTCTTGAAACTGTTTCCAGTTTTCTCCACTATAACAACATTACATATTTGAGATAAAATTATGTTAGTTATTGGTGGTTGTTAGTTTAGTGTATTTGTGGATTCACTGGAATAAGTCAAGCTATTTAGATGTGCAAGGTACTTTTAGACCTGTTTGTGATAAGCCCTTTTTCCTACTTAGTTAACAGCAGTATTAAATACCTGGCCTCGCTTGCTTTTCAAGGTGTTCCTGATGAAGCTGTGGTGTTTCTTTTCTAAGAGTCCAACATCTATCCTAATTTCAGTGCTCCTGATTTCATAGTTTTATAGTAACATGCTTTCAGTCAGATACACTTTCATGAGATCCTTGTAGTGCATTCCTAGGCAGCCTTACGCTATCTTTCCACACTCAGATTTCCTGTATAGTCTCTGCTCATGAATCCACTTGCAGTCCAGTTGCACCTTGTATTGCCTATCACAGATGTGCCATAGTTATTAGATTGGTATACAGTCAGCATGCTGCAAGATTTTGTAATTTGTCCATATGTCACACCACCTTTCTCAAAATAGGATTCAAAGTGTTCCTGGTGGACTGTGTCCAGTGGACAGATGCACCATTATACAGGGTCCAGATCTCTCACAATGACATAAGGATGTCTCTTAAATGGGTAGTAACCATACAGCTGGCTATTTTGTTAATTTTCCCCACTAGATTACAGTTAATACTTTGGAGGAAGGTGTGTGGATTTAACCTCACAAATTCTCATTAAGTCTAAAAGTAACTTTTAATCTCTGGACTACCAGCTATAATGGATTTATGAAATGCTTGAATGATCAGAATCAGGCTTTTGATGAGCTGTTATTCAACCTATGTATATATTCTCATGAAAACACATTACATTAACAAATCTCTCCCATCCTAAGCATCATAATGGCTGCTATGATATCAAGGCTAGGCAGTGTCTGTGGTAATACATTACATAATGTCAGAAATGTGAAGTTCCCAGCATCTATACTTAAAAAGAAGACAGAAATAAAAAGAGCTTTAAGAGTAGCAATTACCCTGGAAGATAAATAGCAATAAAACATGTGAAATAGGTGATGAAGTGATGTAAATTATATCACTGAAGCTTATAAACACTCTCAGGTACAAAAGGCAAAATAATAATTTTCATATATATTTTTAGGTGCCTGTATTTTTTCAGTAGGTAAGAGACAATATTCTCCATTAGTAGTTAAAGAAGTAATCCCTATACTGATGTCTCCATCTTTAAAAATCAAGAAGAAATAATAATTCACTTTGTACATAGACATTTTTGATTTATGCATCATTTGGAAGTCAGTCTTAGCAGATTTTTGTACAGCGAGACTTATATATGGAGGAACTATGCCACAGCGGTTGATCTTATATTAAAATATGCTGCTGCTTGAAAGGTCATACCAGGTCAAGTGTACAATGAGGCATCTGAAAGTCTCCGTGTCAGATTCAGTTTCACTTTGTGAATGTAGTTAGTTCTTTATTGCTTATGAAGGAAGCATGGACAATGAATGGTGTGAAAGCAAAATGTTCAGCTGCAGCAGGATTGAAATGCTACATTGCTTATCATTGGAAGGTATATAAAAGGAAGATTACAATGATAAAAAGCCTTGGAGCAGAGAAAGAGAACAAGGATAAAAAAGGTGATTTTATAGCATTACTCAGAGAATGAGTTAAATCCATGGCTTTACATTACAGAATGTTAAAAAATAACACCCACATCTTCAGCGGTAGGTATCAGAATGCTTTAGGAAGGAGGTGTTATCCTGATTTATAGATGCCAAATTAAATACTTTATTTAATATACTTCATTCTGAAACTTCTAAGACACAAATATTTTATTTCCATTTTGCTAAAAAGGTGGGTTTATTCCCAAGAAGTATATCTTAACATATGTCAGGAAGTAATATAATTTGCCACAATGCAGCAGGTCTAACTACAGGAAGTACTAGAATGACTTCTAATTTGCCTGTAAATTATCTGTAGATCCTGTAAGTACTGATTATATGCAGTAAAAAGTCTGACTCAACAAGTACGTGGAAAAGTGCACCCATATCTCAGAATAGAATGCTTTAACCGTACGGAAATGCACAGAGATGATCAGTATAAAATTTCATTTTTTCAAAATTGCATCTATAGATAGACAAACTTCTGAGGTGAAGAATAAGACAATTTAAGCTTTTCAATTTTCTTTTATGGCAGGAAAAAACCAGCATGTCATGTTAAATGCTGAGGTACTTTACTATTGTTTTCTTGGCAACAAACTTTTTTCCCCACATAAGATAAGACAATAAGAATCTCAAGTAAACTTGCATAAGACAGTTCCTGTGTGACATGTGCTTGATTGAGAGAAACTTTGCAAAAGCAAATGAGGTGAATGGATGACTTTGCCAGTCTTATAACCTAAATTTGTAGGACATGTGCTGTGTAGCTACTACATTACTCACCAGGGTGCTCAACATTATGTGATGCATTGTAAGCACAACAGGCATTTAAGCAAATATATCTGTTCTGTATCTGATTAATGATTCACTTTTCTATGCTGAGTACTAGTATCTGATGAATCTATACATTTCTAAATGATACCAAGAGAAACTCTAAATCCCTTTAGGCCTGTTAAAGCTATGGCAGCACAAAGTTCCTGAAAGTACTATTGCTGATATATGCTTCTCTTTCCCTCTATTATGCATTAATACCTTTCAGGTTCCTCCTGCTACACTTATTTGATCAGCCCTGTAACGCCCACACATCCTATTCAACTGTTGTTATAAACAAAGCTTTCTAGGTTATTCTTGCAGCTGTATTCCCACCACTGAAGCAGAAATGCTTGTACACATCTCACTCTATATTTTGTTGGAATTACATTTTGATGGTTTCTTTGAGGAGCTTGTTGCCTTAAAACTTTCAGCAAGCCCATGTTGCTATTCATCATGTTGAGGAAACTTGAAGTGGAAAAGTAAAACAGTCAACATGACAAAACTGAACTCAAACCCTAAGATGGAAGCACAGAGGCTTTCAAAGCAGGGATGGGCTACCCAGCAGGAATATAGAGCCAGCTCCTGAGTTGAACATGGGTAGAGTTAGGAGTCAAATCTCATTAGACATTGAAACTAGCAAGGGATGTAATGGGAAACAAGAAGGTCTTCCAACAAGAAGCCTAGAGAAAATATGAGGCCACTCCTCAAAGGAGTGGGGACCCAATAACAAAGGACACAGAAAAAATCCAAAATACTTAAAACCTTGTTTGGCTTATATTTTACTTGATAAAGCTTGATCAAGCCTCACCAGTCCCTGAGCCTCATAGCTGATCTTGAGGAAGTGAAGTTACTTATGGCAGAAGAATTTGGGAACACATCAGCTAATCAGACAGACATACGTGTGAGCAGGGCACCAGCCAGGATGCACCCCTGAGTGCTGAGGGAGATGGCCAATACCACCATGAGGCTGCTCGCTATCAATAAGCTATGAAAGGTCATGGCAATCACCAGAAATTCCTGACAAATGTAGGAAGGCAAAACATGATGTTATCTTCCAACAAAGGTCAGTAGGACAATGCAGGAATTTAGAGACCAGACAGCCTCACCTCACTTGAGAACTATCACGGAACAAAACCTTTTTTGACACAATATCCAAGCACATAAAGTGCAAGATGGTGACAAGGTCAAATTGTGTGTGACCAGCCTGATAGTTTTGTTTGAGGAGATGGATGGCTTACTGCCAAGTTGAGAGAAGAGAATCTTGTTTGCCTTGAGTTTGACAAGACCTCTGACAGTCTTTCATAGTAACCATATGTCCAAATTGACAAAAAATGGTTTGAATGGATGAGTCAGTTTGTGATACTAACTAACTGTATGAGTTTACTTGGCTTTTCTCAAATCCTTTTTGCAATTAAATGTATCAAACTGGATTTTTCATAGAACTCTGTCACTTACCTACTGTCTTGAATACAAGCCGTAACTTTGTCTCAGTATTTGTTTTGTTTTGGTGGTCTTAGAAGCCAGGTTTACTGTCAGGGAGTAGTGAGGGCTATGATCTGGGAGCCAAGGGCCAGTGATATAACATGGCTGGAAGGGTAGAAGCATCCCCATCTAGGGCCCTGTCCAGAGTGAAGCGGGCAGAACAAGCCTGGGCAGAGCAGCCAAGTCAGCTTCAGAGGCCAGATCGCCAGGCAGTTCCACAGTGATGAGGCAGGTCTTAAGGTCAAGCCTGAAAGTCAGCCTGTGGGTCAGAGTCCAGGTCCAGATCAACATGGCCAGATAAGGCATGGATGTCATGCTGCTGTAGTGTAAGATCAAGGGCAGGGCCTTTATTTATAAGCTGCCAATGGAACAATGCAGCAGGAATCTCCTGTTGGGACTTCTCAGCAAAGCTGTCTTCAAAACCAGACACCAGCCCCATCCCTAGGCTGGCACTCAGATCAAGCAGACAAACCCTCAGGAAGCAGTGGGAGGATGCACCTGGGGCCCTGGCACTTACAATGCAACTCTTAACAGTTCATTAGTAATGAACACCTCTCTGAAAGCTTTAAACTCCACAATCAAGAAACTTGCAGTGGTTTCATTCCTTCACAGAGAAAGAGAGAGCAGCTCCACCAGTTGCTTTTTTAATTTTGGAAAACAATGACGAGTTTCGCTATACGGAAATCTTCATTTTAAAGTGCAATCTGTTTAAGGTTGTAGCTCAAAGATTACTGATATTGCATGTGTAAATATATGGAAAAAATGAAAAAAATATTTCAATTTATCTAAATGGAAATGTATTTTTCTGTTGGACTGTCACTATTTAATCTTGGGAGAGCTAGCTTTTTATAACTTATAAGCCAATTAATATATAGCAAAAATATAGTTCAACTTTCATTTTCAGTGCAGTAACATGTAGAGCAAACAGTGCTGCTTATTAACAGTTTGAATATAACAGTCAGAACAATGCCAGACCTGAAGCCATTAGTAATCCTTGCTGTCCCTAAAGAAGAGAGACTGAGGCAAGCATTATTCTGAGCGATACTGTAACAAAAGATTACAATTTTGTAACTGAAGTCTACAGTTTGTTTGGTTTTGTTGCAGTGGATTTGTAATCTCTATTTAGAGAACTCATTAGCTAAGAAGTAACATCTAGGAGCATATGGCTAAATCCCTAAAGAGATCTCTGGTTTTCCAAAGCCTTAAATAGCTATTACTGGACACAGTCGAAACAGTAGACCTCAGTGTTTTAGTACAACACAGTAAGAGTGCCTAAGAGTAAGTCTTGTGAGCCAGCAAATTGTAGTGGAATATGAATAGTGGGATATGAAACCTCAGTACTAGGAAATCAATTGGACCAGAAATCTGAACCTGATTCTCCTGTATCTGAGGATAAGGATGTTATAGACAGGATATGGATAATTTCTATTTCTTATTGCCAATGAATATTTATGTAAACAAAAATTTCCTAAGAGATTAGATGATAGAGGCAAAAAAGAAAAGTTTACATTCTCAGTTGCTCAGTGGTTATTATATTATTTGAGGATATGACAGATGCATGTTCAAATATTTCTATCATGATAGTGAAAGTGAGTGCTTAATCACTAGGCAATTTGGAAAATGTGATGAAAACAACATCTACAGAAGTTTAATCCATGTCTTGCTTTGGTAGTAAACTTACTCTAGGTACTGAAATGCTGTGAAGATGCTTCATGATGGAAGGAACACTCAGTCTGAGATTTCCTCACTGGGACCATCTCTGCACTGGAAGCCTTCAATTTTCTAAAGACTAGGGACTGTGAGTATCTCAGTGCAGCCCCATAAAGCAATTGGTAAAGAATTAAGTATCTAAAATTTTGTTAGTCTAATTTCAAATGCAGATCTTCACTTACTCATATCTTGGACTAGATTTGATCTCACAACAATACAAGTGTGCTTTGAGGAGGACTGAAGTATAAGAAAACTGGTATTCTGCATAGTATTTATGAGAGTAATTAAGTCAGGGAAATAAGCTACTAGAAAACTGAAGGGATTTTTTTTTTTATTTTGGCATTAAGACACGTTTAGCTGTCTACACATATTATTTATAGACATGAAAATACCCATTATGGTCAACTATGACTTAAATATGTTTGTCATTTGCCAGTGAGATGTTTTGGCATACCTCGGCTGCCCACATGGGCCTGGCTGATACAAACACAAACACAGGACCTGCTGCAGTTGGCATCTGGAAGCTGTGAGGCATATATGTCAGCATGTAACCAAGTCCTGTTTTTAGGCAATGGAACAGCATTGCTATGCACAAAGTCAACAGATCTAGAAAGAGATTCACCTTATCCTGAAGCAGCCTCCTCTATGGCTCCATTCAATTTCCTAAACGTAGGTATCTACTGTTACTTTTTCACAACCTCTATTGTCTGACCTTCGTGAACCATTCCAGAAAAGGCACAGGTATCCAACAGGTCCTGTGTCATATCTATGAAGCCCCTCTGGATGCTTTTGGGTACAAGTATGAAAGCCAGGGCATCTCAAACAGCACTAAGCATCTACACCTAGAAAAGCTTCTTATTAGCTAAATAGCTTAACCGACTCTATTAACTAGACATTCATTAACCATAATGGGAACTTACATTTTGAACTCACAGGTAGACACTCCAGTCTAGGTGCCTCGCCTTTAAAGCTGGTTTCTACCCTTGGCACATTTTCTAATGCTGAACACCTTCACAAAATAAGGTGACTAGCCCATTTTCAGCAAATCGTTCATGTTCATAGAGGAAGTCTGAAAATAATTCCAGAGCCATCCAGTTAAGTGCTAGTTAGCTTGCTATATCTTGTGCTTGTTCAGTTGCATAACTGGAGGGAATGGTAAGTGCATGACTGAATTTTTATTGGGACATCGTGTCACCCATGTCTGATCTGGTGTGGAGGGCATTACTGTTGTACTGCATATCAATTCCTTCATTTTGACATGCATGAATTTCACTTGAGTTTACATATGATTAATCCATGGCATGTATTTAAGTAGGCAACTCACTTTATTCTGCCTGACATTTGAAATTATAAAGATAAATATTAAAAATGCATGTTTTCATGTGTCTACCATGAATATTAAATTTACTGAATTGTTACTGAGAAATCTGAAAGCTTGGATTGCTTTTCAGGTAAAACCATACCTTTTATCCTTGTAGGACATGACTGCTATAGCTACTATTGAAACATTTTCTCATGTTGTCACAGGGTTTCAAAAAATTATAATGGAAACAGAAAGCTTAATGGGACCAATATTGCTTAAATTACTAAAAGAACACAATAGTCACTGTGACTCAAGATAACAAACTAATGAGCCCCTTTAATTGTCCTTTAAATGATTAAATATAGAAACACAAGTTTTCCAAATAAGAACTATGAAATAGGTTGTGCGTTAAGCCAGCAAGTCTAACTGGATTGTCAGATAAATCTAAGCCTGATAAATTTGTGCATGCACTTATGTGTGCTTGTACATAAGGGGTCTTACCATATAGAAGTCTTGAGATAAATCATACTGTGAATTAGTTTGTCTTACAATAGCAATCAAAATATGTCAAGTAACATTCAAGACTATGTAGAAAGAAAAAGATTTTTATAATAAAAATTATTCCAAAAGTCATTTTCTTCTATTTTTCATTCATTCATTCATTCATTCATTCATTCATTCATTCATTCATTCATCATGACTATGGAGATGGATGAGATAGTTGTTTTGGTTTTTTTTTTATTTTCTGCCATTTTAGCATGTATTTTCAAAAAACTGCTAGTTTTGTATCAGAGTAAGGGAATTTGGAATCAGAATAATATCTAGAAAGCTTACTTGAGTTGATACATATAGCCAAAGGAAGTTGTTTTTCATTTGTTTATCAAGGAAATGGCTTTATTGCTTGACAAGCATCTCATTAAATTGAGGGTAGAACAATGAAAAGCTCTTTACATTTGCTTTCATTTCTTCAAGGCTGTACGTTGACAGGCAGTATTTGTAGCTATGGAATTCAGAGACTAATATATAGTTGAAGAGATCTGTTTATTAACTTATTTCTTTGTGAGAAGGGCAGTAGCATTCTGTTACGATGCCTTGAAGTCAAGAAAAAAAAATTAATAGATTTTATGAAATGATGTGGCACAAACTAATCTTGCTAAAGAAAACTGCTGAATAATTTAAAATTTATAGAAATATTGTGAAGACCATGCTTATTTTATCCACTGACAATTCTTCTCCAATACTGCCATCTATAGAATCTTTCAAATAGAACATTGCTATCCCCTTAAATGAGAATATTATTAGGCATGTGAAATCTCACAATTACCTAATCTGAAATTACAGGTCTTCTTCATTCCTCTGCAAAATCAAGTAAATTATCTAGGACATAAACTTTTTATACTTTTGTACTTAAATCTAAAGGAATTCTAGCTTATGTGTAAACATATCTCAATGCTTAACAGAATGTCAGAGGAACTTCATTGACTCCAAATTTATTTCTGTGCAAGTGTTTCACTGCCTTAAGAAATACTGTTTATGTCAAGTTGAGAGACTTGATTTAATCCATAAAACAAATGGCAAGAAAAAGGAAAAATAAGATAAGCCACAAATGTTTGGATACCATAAGACTGCTTCAGGGAGATGTCATATATAGTTGCTGTGTTAATCTTTTCTCTGAACCTTCATTATTGGCTGCTCTTAGACACAGGATTACAGGTCTCACACAGGGACAACAGTGTTATAAGAGGAATAAGCTGCTGAGATACAATTTAGTAGAGATTAGAATATAATTGTGGGCAGCCATTTTGGATAACATTTCTGTATTTCTAATGTTCACATCTCTTAATAATGACTAGTTATGTAAAAGATATCATGTTCACATAGAAAATAATGATGTCCTATAAATCAAACTATCTGCAGCAAAACGGTTTTAGATTGTTGCTCCTTCCCCAGGAAGAATCATCCTTGACACTTGATCAAGTTTTCTCACAGTATTTAAATTATCTAATTTAATCAGAATTAAATCTTCTAAATTATATGATTTAATACACATCTTACTACAACCTCCTGAGAAGATTGCTCAGTTTTTACACTTTGGCAATAAGCGTCATGACAGTGGACCCAGTAAGCACTGAGAATTTCAGGCCATATGAGCCATTAAAACTACATTCTTTAACTGATTTTGCTTGCCCTGGATTTCCTCTTGTTTTAAATTAGTTTTTCAACTACTGAATACTTGTTAGTGCAGCTCTGAATTCTAAAGTTTAACCATAATGTACCATATCTCTATGCTTCCAGTCATTGCATCCTTGGTGGTTTGAGTTGCTGATCTAAGTAGGACACATCACATTACTCTTTAAGAACAGTTACATCCTCATCTGCCCATATGCTTTCATCTCTCATGTACATAGTTCATAAAGAACCATAAGCATTTTTAGTGTTTGCTAGGCCAGTTAGTGCTTGATTACTATCAGTTTATGTTTAAATAATCTTAATTGTTATTGTGCTTAGTGTACTTTTCCTTATTATTATGGTTCTACCCCTACTGCTGCATTTAGTCAATTCACCTGACTTGTTCCTGTGTTATCCATACTGTTGTACTGTATTTACCAATTGTTATTATTTGGTAAAGCCATAATTTGTTCTTACCCTTTGTTATTCTCCTCTGCTTTTTTTGCCTCATAAATCTCATCTGTCTTTTTCTCATACTTTTTTCCTTCTTTCTTGCACATTCATTAGTCTCCATCATTTAATTTCCCTTTCTTCTCTCCTGGTCCCTTGGGCAGTTCATTGCTCTCTGTCTCTTTTTCTTTTGGCTTCAACGACCACCATCAATCCAGAGATGTGATATTCAATCTTGATAAGTAGCTGTTTTTTAGCAATTTGCCATCCACTAGAAGTGCAAACTGTGCTTTGAAAAATCTCATGATAATTCATTTTTTTGCTAGAGTAAGGTGAAATGCAGGGCAAAGAGTTTGGTCAGGACCCATAGTCCCTATCCTGATGATCAGTGTCTTGAATCCAGATGGCATTACTTTTGAAAACCTCACTTGAGATGAGAATTCAAAGTTGAAAAGTTCATATAAAGAGCCCTAAAAAGCTGTTGCAGCAGAGGGAATAGAGCAAGTGCATTCCAGCATGGAATAAAGAATTTAATAGTGACTTCCTAGAAGCTCTATTGTCTTTGATTTGAGCCTACCAACTCCAAGTACTTCCTCTAATGGGATTTGAAAACTGTATCCATCTATAGGGTGAGTTCACCTTGTCAGTTTTGTGCTTGAAATTTACTCTGTAAGCACAACAAAGGAGGCTGGACCTTGGCAGGTAGTTTGACAAGGAAGCTGTTTAACAATACCTGGAGTTCTCCAAAAGATGTACAGAGGGCTTCTCAAAGGAAAAACATAAGCTTGTACTATATCAACTTGAATCTAAGAGTTGCAGAATGGAGGGTGCAGACTGTACTGCATCTTACACACAGAAGCACTTCAGACACAAGAAAAGTCCTTGAGCTTGCAGCACCTGTGTATTCACTTTGTTGAATATTCATTTGTACAAACTCTCAGAGAAGAAAACAGATAAAGGATTCCTATACATGAGGTTAGGAAATATAAAGCCAGCAAACTGAGGACATATTTTGAGGGTGACATGTTGGAAGAAAACCAGTGAGAATAAACACTTGAAGACTATTTCAGTAATTTTTGTATCTTTTACCATCATTCTCAGGGCATCTCTACCCAATAGGCAGTGAAGTCAACAGGAACATCTCCATTACTGTCAGTAGAAACTGGATAAGGTCCCAGATACTTCCCACCTCTGAAGTATACCCGTAAGTGTAATACTGAACTCTTAAGTATATTTCTCAACATTCTTCATTATGGTGAGCTTGGGAATTGAACTAAGCACTATAACGCTTCTCTGCAATGCTTCCTGTCCCCTCAGTATCTGACAATGATGCACTGACCATGAATTTGTTTGAATGATTTGAAAAAAATGAAGCAACAAATGGTGTTAAAAATAAGCGGAGTCAGAAAACAATATCTAACTATTAATAGCTTTAAATTACTTGATTTTTATAACAGAAAGGAGCACCACTTTCTTAAATAAAATCTGTTTTGTACTTTGTGTCTCTATGCTACATTTAATTGATACATGACAAACACTGTGTTTTTCTGCCTAGCACTATTGCATAACTGTATGTACAGTGTACTATCCATTTGACATACCTTGTTCACAATAGGCACCAGTTGCTCCAAGAGGACAGTGACATGTGTAGCCATTAGGCAGTGGCACACAGGTACCACCTTGCTTACACATATGTGGAGGATCATGCTCAGGTTCACATACTGACACCGTTTCTGTGCAAAATGCACCTTTCCATCCAGTGAGGCAGTCACAGCTACAGTGGGTAAGAGAAAGGAAAGAAAGTAACATTTATTACCAAAAGAATTCAGCATGTCAGTAGCAATGTAATCAAAATTTTCAAGTTTGGATACTTGTATTCAGTCATCTGATCAAAAGTGGTCAAAAGAAAAGTGTAGTAACAAAGTTTCTCATTTAACTTTTTGGTATGTTTATTTTATTGTGAAAGATAAATGTACCTACCAGGAAACATTTTATTTGCATCTTAGCATTACAATATTAGCATCTGTAGAAAAAACTAATAAAAAATCTTGTGACTTTTTTGTGGTTTTCTCTGCAAATAACTCAAAAAGGCCTTGGCTTCATAAACTAGGAGTGGTCAAAGTGGACATTAAAAAGGAAAACAAAGAAGTGAAAAGCAGGCATAAACACACACACACACACACACACACACTGTTGTCAGTATAAGGGAACTGCTAACAATTCCAAATTTTGGCCAGTAATAGGACTCTTGTCAGCAATTAATGTTCATTTAGCCATTATTCATTTGATAAATTCTTATAATGGGCACATCAAAGGTAGGTTTGGTGAAGCACATGATGGAAAAGGGGATAGTGGATTTGCCCGTGAAAGAGGTTGCAATCTGAGTGTTGTGTATCTATGATTACAAAGCTATGCCATAAGCAAATTTTATAAACTGACTGAATCATTGGACTTGTTAGTGCCAAATACTCTTTATGCCTTTCTTTCATTGAGGTCAGGAAAATATACGAAAAATCCACGCTAACCTGTAAATTTAAAATTTGTGTGAATTCTATATAAATTGTTAAATACAGAGTACACTTGGTGCTAATGTCAAGAATGCCCTCCTTATTAAAAAGAAAAATCTCAAATAGTTGAAAAGTTAGACCTATTTGTATTTTAGAACTTAGTAGCACTTTATGATAAAAAAAATGTTCCCCTGAATAAAAACACTTATTGATTTTTCCCCTGAAATATTTTTTTCTTGAGGCTAAGAATGAAACCTCATGTATTTTGATTTATTCTTAGCCCACATCTTTTTGTATATGCACAAAGTCTTAATTTTTTTTCTTCAAACTCACTGAGCTACACTTTTTCCATTAATCAGCCCACTGTTTCTGGCAAAACATAATGAGGTGTCTGAGAAACTGCTGTTTCACCAAACCTTCAGATCAGACAACATGTAAACAAAGCACAGCCAACAAGCCCTTCAGAGTGATAAACAGCTATTTGGAGTGAAGGGGAAAAGAGGACGGGATCTTGCAAAAGCACAAGCACCTCAATTCATCAAAGTCAGCATGCTTTCTGTCTCAGCTGTAAATGTTATGCCTTGATGCATGAAAGCTAATGAGAAAGGAAAGTAATTTAACTCCCTGACTGCAAACAGAAATGTCCATTTCTAGGGCTGTGAAGCAGGGTGTTTGCAGCTGAAGCTACTGTTGTTGGGCAGCATACACAAAGGTTCTCCCCCTTTCCCTTACTTCTGTCTGCATGTCTGTTTAAGTTTCTTTTCATTCTTGTCTTTTAGGACCTAGTAAAAGTTAGGTTTTTAAATGAGTTGAAAATTATTTTTACTGAGATGAACATGTTTGCTCTGGCCTATAGTGTCAATGATCTGTGAATGATTGCAACCTCCTCTACTTAACACTCCTAAGCAAGTTGTGTTGGGGTTGAGAAGTTTAGATCTAAAATTTCCTAATCTTTAGAGCTATAAGGGAAGAGATAGCATTTCAAATCCTTTTTGTCATGTGGCCTGCCATGATGGTCTAGTTTTCTCTGTATTTTCTTGGTTGTGGTTACTTCTTGTTTTTCCAGGACAGGAGAAAGAGCCCAATGGCTTGCAAAGACCTATTAAAGGCCTATTTAGAATCATAGACTATGTCAAGTTGGAAGGGACCCATAAGGATCATCAAGTCCAAATCCCTGTTCCTCACAGAGCTACCTAGAACTAAATCATGTGACCAAGAGCATCATCCAGGTGCTCCTTAAATTTCTTTATATAGAAGAGGTGAGATTCATTCTGAGATCAAGACACCTAATTTTATGTTACATTAGATGCCCAGATGACCTCCAGTTGCCTTCCTAGAGGTATGTTAGATAGGCAGCTTGAGACCAAGATTCTGACAGAGACCACTGACCGCTCAAGTTTAGTCAATGTGATCCTCAAGGAAGTGTACCTAAACTGATAAGCTAATCAATAGTGATCCAGCTGAAACAGTGGAACTGAAGCACTATCCATCCCACAAAACAAAACATACTTGACTCTAATTATGAGGTGCTGCATTGGATTGCCTCAACACAGGCATTTAATGCCATCTGACATGACATGCTCTATTTGTGAGATCTGTTTGGAAGTAGCAGATAAGACAGAAGAACCACAGAATAGTTCTTTTCTGGACAACCTATGAAGACCAGAAAAGGTATCCCAGGATGTGTGCCATTAGTATACCAGTATTTACACAACTGGAAAGGCATGGACTACAGGCCTATTAACTGTGATAGGATCTTACACATTCAGCTCACCTGGAGACACTCTAAATTTATGTGTCTTATGAGCTACATCACATTGCAAGATGTTTTCCTATTTTGAGGGTTTTTGAAGAACGAGGTTTAAACTGATTCTTCTACACTCCAGCTTTTCTGTTTCTCAAGAGCAAGTGCCAAAATCTCTCTTATTTTTTCATAGAATATTTTTAGGTGGTGAAAGGATATTAAGGTTTTCATACATAGCTTTGATAGTGTGTCTAAGAGGAAACTGGTTAATCTTGAATCCCCTAGTTTTGCAAAGAACTCTTAATAGGGTGTACTTCACAGCATATACAATTTCTACTTTAGCAAGGATAACAAGTTTATGTCACCATTAATTACATACCAAACTCTGAAATTTATAATATAAAAAATTCAGACTACCTTTTTAAAAAAATAATGAAGTTATTTAATTTTATAAACTCTGTAAGCAATGTATCTGTATGTTACTATACAAAATCCTAATCAAACCAGAAGTATTTCTTGAATCTTATAGGAAATTAATAAAGGTTCTAAAGGATTTTTGTGAAGGAATTAGAATGTTTACTTATATCTAATATGGTTTCCTAAACTAAACAAAGAGCATTCTTACGTTAAACATAGATTATAATGTTTAAAATGTCTTAATGCTTAGAGACCTGCAGCTTCCTACAGTTATATAAATATGGTGTCAAGTCAAATAAATAAACTCATAGTAATAAAAGAGGGATTCAGCTCTGCAAATTCGGACACCTGAATTTAGGTGTCTACATGTAAGATCGTCATAGGCTCAATTAATTTACCTAATTAGTTAGACCATCTGAGACCAGGAAGATGTTTAGTGCTGAGTGAAACTCTCTAGTGTATCTCATCTGTCCTCCAACTACTATTCCAGGAGTAATTGTCACATCTGTTAACATCATATGTGTATCTCAGATACTGCAGGACATCCCAAATTCATTTTGGCCTGTATTGGCCATATCAGGCTACTGGACATTTCTGGATATAGTTCTTAAATTGGTATTGTATTGGAACTGAAAGTTGCTGAGCAATGGAGGAGATCTCTAAATGAAAATGACTTTGAATTCAGGCAGTGGAAAACCAAAGCATAAATGAATCAGGCTAGAAGGTAAATATGGAGTCTGAAGAAATTAAAATCGGAAGGAAATTAATTTAATTTAAACAAAGAGAACAATGGAATGCTGAAAAAGTGTCTTACTGAATAAATCAAATTGGATGACAATTTTTAGACAGCAAATCCACCCCCTAAAGGTAAAAACTGTTAACTATAATGATTAGAGAAATATTTTTTCCCTTATAAACTATAAAAGTATTAGAAATGGTTCTGTCCTTGCACTGAAAATTTGTTATAATCAAATCTAATGTAATAATGAAACTACAGCAGCTCACTTTATGGGTTATTCCTCTACCATAGCAGGGTATGATTTAATTTCCTAAACCCAAGTGGCAAGTGTTATTTGGAAGTTATAGAGTATTGTGAAATCCACATGAGGCTTGGAGATACGACAGACGACTTATGCAAGTCCTAAGCTCTTCTGAAACAGCGGCTGAAGGCCAACTGGTCTATCTAGCAGTACCTAAAGTGACACTACATGCTTACATTTAACAAAGTGAATCCTGCCCATTATGTCTGATGTTCTGTTCAAAGTGCTCACAAGACATACTTTTTCTGTTACTTCAACAATAAGCAAAAGCCATAAAGCATCATGGTCAGTCTTGTTATATGTAATTTTCTATTTGGTATGATTTTGTGCCATAAATAAAATAATGGAGGATATTATTGTCACTTGAAAATAAAATTCTTCATTTTATTATACAAGTATTTCCTCTATATTTTGTTTAAACAGAGGCCAAGGACTCTCTGTTAGGTTAATGATTGGACTTGATGATCTTAAAGGTCTTTTTCAATCTAGGCAATTCTGCAGTTTTGTGAGTCTATAGTAGTTGTTCTCTGTGGCTGTCCAGAATGTAAAGTTTAATGCTGTATATTTCTGCTTCTATTTAAATCAAAGCATTATCACTATAGCAACTGAATCCACAGCTTAACAGCATTGCACACTTTCTGGCAGGATGGTGAAAGCAAGATATAATATTAGCTCAAGATAGCAACAGAAACCTCTGGAGAGATCTCATTTTAGGAGCAAAAAATATTTGAACACAAATCCAGTTCACTGAAGGACTCTGCTCCTCAAAGGAACACAGATTATTTGAAAACAGAAAGAAGTTCCCTCTGAAAAAACGTGAGATGGCATTGACATCTACTATATACAGACAAAAGTGATAGGCATGCTACATCCACACCTCTTTGGCAATGGTTCATTTTTTCTTTTCTTTTTTTTTGGTGAGAGGAAAAAGTAGAAATTACTGCTACAAGCATGCATATATACATAGTCTGTGAAGATCTAACGGTACTGAAATATGAGGAAAGGAATATAATTCAGTAGTGGAGCACTATAGAGTAAAACCAAACAAACCAACCAACACCAGGCAAAACAAATTACACCACCCCTCCACCCCACAATTTTAGAACAAAATCCACCTGATCTGGAATGCAAATTATGAAACTATAGTGATAAAAAAGAACTTTGCCTATAATATCTAGCTTCCATTGTAGCTATGTCACCAGCTGCCACTCTAGCCTGCCACTTGCTTTCCATATGTTCTCTAGATCTTGCTGATGGTGGCTTTGTGTACCATATAGGCACAAAGATGACTTAGCACAACTGGGTAAGTTGCTGAAGCAAAGATTTAGGGTGGTGTAAGTGGGCAGATGGGAGTGGCATGCTTCAGCCCACAGTACTGATTTTTTTTTTTCTTGCAGTTTTGGTCTTGTATCTCCTCTGATATGTTCGTAAGTGGAAAGAGAACCATTCCCCTTTCTCGTTCTCCAGAGAGATCAAACATTCTGAATGTCAAGGGTTTAACAGTTCTGAAAGGACCCTGCAAAGTGCAATAGTTTGGATATGCTGTAGCACAACAATTGGAATGCAGTCTCAAATGACTTCTTTCAAGATATTTTCTACATTGTATATTTAAGAGAATATAAATACACTTATAAGGGGAATGGGGAAGTGAACTGCATGCTGCATCTCCGGGGTGAATTTTCCATTTATTACAGCCTTACTAGCTTTAAAAGCACTAGTTTTATACAGGTTTTCTTACAGATAAGATTTGTCTCATGGGCAGCAAACCCAATTACCATATAATTATCTCTCCAATGTACAGTTAGTAGATTGTTTTTAGCTTGACAGGTATGCAAACTCTCTTCTTTGTTGCACAGAGAGATGGGTCTTTGTTGTTTTGAAGAAGAATCATACACAGAGGCTCCACAGTACAAAGTGTGCTTTTTTCTTATCTGTCTTGTTGTCTGCAGTGTTTTCAGTCACTGTCTTCAGATGTTTTAAATCAGCACTTTTAAAAAAAAAAATGCAAATATGTGTAAATAAATGAATACATGTGGAAGCACATGATGGGAAGCAAGTTTAATTAATTTTGGCAGATACTTTTAAAATTAAAAGTGCTCCTCGGCAAAGACTTTACAGCTGAGTTACAAAGTGTTTGAAAACAAGATTTATTATAATGGAAGTGTTGACACACAACATCAATTTTGAACTGCAAATGTACTTCCTTCTTGTGTGCCTTACAGTGTGGACACTAAGTTCCATCTACACTGAGTGATAAGTTGTGAAAGATCATAGACTTGTCTTCTGGGCCAGCTGTCCTCACCACCACTTATTATCCTGTAGACCAACCAAGTGAACAGCTTATATGATGAATTGACCTAGTTTAAATAATTTTAACATGATATCCTTACTAACACGCCTTGTTTTGCTTGAAATGGATTAAGAAGGTCTTACATGATCAGGAGAGCCAACAGATCTGGAAAGGCAGTAGTGAATGAACATTTGATATTGACATGGAGAGTGACCAGGAAAGGGGCATTTGAGAGTCAGGAATCTATTCACAGAAATCACATATGGATTCACAGACACCAGCATGTATTAGGGAGAGGCTGAATAGGAGAGAAGGATGCCTAGGTAATAGGAAAGGGAGCTTCTAGGGATTTAAGTTGGCTCAGAACTTTCTGATATTGAGCAGTCAGTGGTTTACTGCAGAAATAGGTCCTTAGATGAAAATACTGATTTCTAGGAAATAGAAGTCATCTATTTTTGTCCCATCAGCAATGTTCAGACATTAAGACAGGATAGGTTTTTTTGCTATATACTCTCTGCTAACTAGGCTGTTCACATAGTTTTTAAAAAATACCTTTCTTATACATGTAGTTCTTCCCATGCATTTTGTAGCCAGTCTGGATGCCAGTGACTTCAGTGAAGCAGAACCATTCTATGGAATTTTTGAAAAAGTTCCCCAGGAAGTGTCATAACATGATTCTAATATTTTAGTTTTGATTTTATTAATGTAAGCTAAAAATTCTCCAGGGAATTGAACAAACACTTCAGCAATTTTCTTTCTTCTCTTTCTTCTCTTTCTTCTCTTGCTTCTCTTTCTTCTCTTTCTTCTTTCTTCTCTTTCTTCTCTTTCTTCTCTTTCTTCTCTTTCTTCTCTTTCTTCTCTTTCTTCTCTTTCTTCTCTTTCTTTCTAATAAGATGATTGGCTCCTGTAGATTTCTGTTTTCAAATCACTAATTAGCATACATATTAGTCTAGAGATCAGTCTATGCTGTAGTCCAAAATGAAAAAAAAAAAAAAAAAAAATATACTTACTAAACAGTAGAGCCACTTTCTCTGCACTTCCCACCATTTCTGCATTTTATTAAACTGCATGGGGAATCTTTACATTGTCCAACACTGCGACCAGAATTGGGGTGACCTTCTGGAGTCCCTGGTGATTTAAACTCTTGATTCATGCTGGTGCGCACTTGAACATCAAAAATGCAACCTCAAAAGTAGAAAAAAACCAAACCATTAAGTTTAAAACTGATACGGGAATTCAAAGCAAACCAAACAATATGACAGTGTCAATCCTCAATGAATGGGTTCTACCAGAATGTTTTCAGTAGATGGGCAACAATAACATCTACATGAGCTAAGTGTATGCTGGCTAATTTCTGTTTAGGCAAATGAGTGGACGAATGTAGGTTCCTTTATTTAATGATAGGTAAAACAACAGAAGTAATTTCTCAAGGAACAGACAGGATACAAAGTCAATGACTAAGGAGTGATTAGGTGCAAATTTGCATTTACACATGCATGCTCTTACAGGAATGCATCTATATCAGATAAATGTGGTCAAAAACAAACCACAAAACCACCCCAGAAAAAAAAGATACAATTAAATGTTTGTTTAATGTAAAATATATAAGAATCCAGAGAACACTGACTAATATAATCCAGACAGGGAATGTGGATTTTAATTTACTTAGTCTGAAAAAGACCTCTTGAGGGAAAGAACCCCCTTCTTAAGTGAATTCAGTCCCTGGTACATACAGATCATATTGCACATGACCACATTTTAAAGTAGGTGTATGCTACTCCTTTAGGCTCTTAATCTCAGAAAATAATTAAAAATCTTAATGTATAAGAGTAATGTAAACACTTCCAGGGCCTGTTACTTGGTCCTCTGGGCAGGTGACCTAGTGTAGTCATGATGACATTATCAAACTTTTATTACTTTTCAGAACAGTATAGCTGCACCCAGAATACTAGGAAAATGGTCCCTAGATTATTGTAAATCCATAAATACACCAAAGAATTATTTGGAAAGATGATAGTTATCACAGACCAAATATTTGTCAAGCATCATTGTAAGAATTTATTTGCAGAGATGATTGAGTGCCAATCTATGCATGTCTAGACCCTGACATTCATTTAATCTGCTAATACATTGTCATCCCAAGTGAAATGAGGAGCCAAAGCTTCAGAGTGAAGCATGGATGTTGCCTACTTGCTACCTCCAGGCAGATACTCCTTAGCCTGTGGGCTTTCTGAAGATTGCCCCTTTGGAGAGTCTTTGCTCTTCCTAGTGATGGCCTTCTGAATAATGCTCATTAGCAAGACATACATGCTTATTTATGTACTGCAAAGCTGCAGATTATGCCATACATTGTATCTCTTTGGTTCATGTAACTTTTAAAAATCTACCTGAACATCCAAGTGATTTAAAGTGGCATTTAAAGGTGCACATTTAAGTACTTGAAATCAGCACTGCATGCCAGAGGACCTCTGCTAAATATTAAAAGAAGGGAAAGGTATTTGCAAGTAATCACAGTTTTTATTTATAAATCACTTAGTATGAGGTTTTGCATGATTCACAGAATCACATAAGAAAAAGACTTGTAATTGAAAGACACAATGAATGTCTAACTCTGAAATTTTTATAATCACATAATTTGTTTTCAAAAGAAGATAATATTGATAACAAGATAACCATTTTAACTACAGTTAGGATAATGTTAGTAAAAGTAGCTTTCTTAGAGAGGTTTTTTTCCATATTACACACATTTTCTAGTTTGTTTTATATTGACACAACTGGTAATTCAAAAACTCATATTAAGCAATTCAAAAATAACCTAGTTTAATGATTATTTGCCATCTTCATATTATTGCTGTTTTGCTTTTAACAGTGTTGGGTTTAGGCCACAATATGCTCGGTAAATCCTGACTAATGTTTCATCTGTTTATCAGTAGCAGATAAAGCATGTCCTGTTCTTCCGAGTCCTGCTGGAGTGCTAAGGAAAAGCAGCCCAGAGCTCTGTATAAACAATGAAAAGCACACTGCATACCCAAGAACGGGTAAGGTCATCATGGAAAATAAACTGGCATTTGTGTTGATGACTAGTTTAACTGTACCAGAAGAACATCTAGATTAGAAACAGTTCTTGAGCACTTGTAAACAAAACATATAGTAGATACAAGAGCATTTTGGCCCAGCTTTATGTGTTAAACTGAATTTTTCATTTAATTTTCTTATTTCTTCTAATTCTTAGTGGGATACTGATGAAGGACTCAGAGCAGCAATTTGAGTCTGTTATAGCAAGCACTATACAGCTTTCTACAGAATCATCAGTTGATGAATGTGCTTTCTTTCTGACCCAAATTCCCTTTGCTCTGCCAGTTCTGGGCCTCTTTTAATGAGGGCCTGCCAACTGTTCTGAATAATGGAGAGGTTTTCTGACAGAGCCAAGTTTGCAAGCAGAACTAAAAAGAAGTTTCTGAATTTGTGAGTTAAACTTGGTTTGATTCTGAAGTAAGCTGAATTCAACTGCAACAAGAGTGTACTCACAGAGGATATATTACCTTTTTGTTAGTAATATTTTGTCTAGTGACTCTTTAGACTACACTTAGAGCTTTCTGTCAATGACTCTTTCCTTATTACTCTCAATTTACTTTACCACCTCAGTCAAGCAGAGCTCACAAACCACTAAAGAGCAACCAACAATGGATTAAGGGAACTTCAGAGCTTATAATAAAAAATATAACTTCATAACTCAAGTTT
>WUAM01000263.1:1896264-1910845 GCA_024336885.1 Actenoides hombroni
TTTCTTTCTTTCTTTCTTTCTTTCTTTCTTTCTTTCTTTCTTTCTTTCTCTTTATCTCTTTCTTTCTCTCTCTCTTTCCCCCTCTCTTTCTTTCTCCCTCTCTTTCTCTCTTTCTCTCTCTCTTTCTTTCTCTCTCTTTTTCTCTCTTTTTCCTTCTCCCTCTCCCTCTCCCTCTCCCTCTCCTTCTCCCTCTCCCTCGCTCCCCTTCTCCCTCACCCCCCAAAACACAATTTAAGAGACAAGATTTTAAAATAAAGGAGGCCTTTGTGTTTCTTGTCTTTTCACACTTCTCTTTATCACAGGGAAAGCAAATTCTGTCTTGCATCTCCACAGAGCCAGGTAATTTGGTTCACTGTCAGAGATCACTGAAGAGACTGTTCCTGACAAGTTATTTCCAGCAGCACTTTACTCCCCGGATGAAGTGTGCCATTGTCTCAACTCTTTCCTGGGATCTTTCTAACTAAGGAGTTATTTTCTTGCCTTTCTAGGTGTGTTACAATTTTTTGTTATATTGTAATACAAAACCATTTTATTTCTTACTGGTATTTAATAATTGCTAGAGTTTTTTCATTTCACAGTTTTCCTTACATACTGGGGTTTTTTTTCTATATTTATTTACTATAGGAAAGAGACACGCGACCCATAAGCCTCCCACTCATTAGAAGCAACCTGCACATGTACATAATGGGTTGCAGTCATCTGACCGAACGAAGGCATAGACGATATAGATGTCCACATAACAGCTGACCACTTAAGGTTGCACTTTATGTCAGTGCAAAAATTCAGCACATTTAGAACACAATGTCTTTTGTATAAAAACTTATCTAATACAGGTCAGGTAAACAGTATTCTAAAATGCTTATTTCACTTCACCAAACACAAAAGTGGTGCTGGGCTGTAAGTCAGAGCAAAGTATTATAGACTTCTAAAGCTAGATGGGATGAAGCCAACCTTCTCTATATCCTGCAACTACTTCCCATTCTGCATGTTCTTTGTTTCTGGTCTTCATTGTTGTAAAAGCTAAATGATTTAGAAATTCTGAAGTTATTCTTTGTGAAATCAAGGAAAAACTTTTTTTCTGATTTTAAATAGGAACCATAAGGCATTCAAAAACTATATTATTTGCACAAAGTTGTGCACAAAGCCTGGAGTTTATTGAAGAATGGAGTATAGATCTCTGAACTCCATTAGAGTACAATCACTAAATATTCTTTGCAAACTGACCTTTTAATTTCTTACACCTCTGTGTCTGAGCACAGCCCTTTTCAAAATCATCTGACAGGAAGAAATTTTAATAAATAGTGTCTATTTTTGACTACTTGAGTGCCTCCTTTCAGCTCTTAGTGGTCTTTTAACCCATTATTTAATGCCATGAATTACATTCAATAATATTCAATCCCAGGGGCTTAAGACATCCCTGCTGTGCTATAGGTTCCTGATGTGGTAACAGACATCACCAGCCAACAGCTTTTGGGATAAATAATATCTTAGAATAATAACACAGTAAGAAATACAAATCAGTAGTACAATTACCTAAGTCAAACCAACCATAAATCCAGTATATCACTAATGAGCTAAACTTACTATGTGAGCATGCAACGATTTATGTACCAGTGGTTATCAGGGGGCTGGCAGGAAGCTGGGCATGTCTTGTCCTCCAGATGAGCAACTCAGACCCACAGACAGGTTTAGGGAATTTCAAATTCCCCGATCAAATTGTCCTTTTTCTACTGTTGCCTTGCGAAAGCACTAACTGCACTTGTTAACCAGCTGTCATATCCCACCTCTGCTCCCCTCCATGCTGGTCCTTCCCTGTGTGTGCACAATGCTTGGATGCTACCCGAAATGGTGCGTGACCACCACGAGAAGCTATACCTATATAAGGCATGTGGTCACCAAATGGAGAAATACTGTATAAGGCAACAGGAGCTCCACAGGCATGTTTTATGAAAATCATTATATGATATTTTAGTTTACTTTACAGTTTTCTCCACAGTGTTGAAGCAGTTTGTCACACCTAGTAAAAGACAGCTGCAGCATCTAATTAACTACCCTATCCTTAGCAGATAGGTACATGCAGTAAGTGTTTGTAAATAGCTCTCCCTATGTTGGTCTTTGGAGAGTAAAATGTGTTTAGAAATGTTAATTATTCCTGAGTCAAAAGCTTATACTTCTGGCTAATTCAATATATCTAGCCTGACAGCTTCTCTATATTTTATCTATTTCTGGACTGCCACTATACTACATTTTAAATCATATTTCTTTTCTACACTATTATTTATCAAGATATCTTTATCCAACCACATCAAAAAGTTAAAGGTTAAATGTGCAGCAGTGTAAACCATTGTTTTGAGATATCATTCATGTAATGACCTTCATTAATTTGATTTTAATATAGACTAGTGCTCCATATTCTAATATATTTTTATCTTAAAAATTAAAAAAAACCAAACCCACAACCCTCTATGAAAAATACAGTGATTGGTAAAACTGTGTCAAGCAAGAAAACTTCACCTTTTCCTTTTATTTTTCTTTTTATTATAAAACTATGGAGCTAAGACTGTGCAGAAAATTTAATAATCTTATAGCTCTCTTCTCCTTGAAACACAGTCCTTCCAAACACTATTTATAAAATGTTTGGGCTGGTTGAAATAGCACATGGGACCACTAACCATACTGGGTTATTTCCCTTTTCCTGCCTAGTTAACCATCCAAGCTGATTTCCACTATTGCTCTTGCAGCACACAGTCTGAAGTGGTAAAGAACAGAGATGCATCCCAATGGCTTTGACTATGAGCCATGTTAAAATGAACTCCAAATTAGCACTCTGCCTAAACCACACACCACTCTGACAGAGTACTGAAGCCTTTTATCAGCTTTTTCGTCCTTGATCTTGTCCTGTGACTCTCTGTCAGTCCTACCCGTTTGTCATTGTCCTCTTCTGCATTCCCAGTACTGAAGAAGTAATAAGAAATTATATGTCCCATTGCCTCAGAAACAAATAATGACAAATTATTCCATTATATAAATATATTACTATGTTTGGCTACCTACTTCCCGAACATTGCATATCTTAGCAGAGGTGAGCATAAAAGTGTGAGGTAAAATGAAAATCAACTGTACTTTGTAAAAAACCTTAACAAAGAGGAAAGAATAAAGTGACAAAGAAGAAAGAGAATAATGGTTTCATTATCCTTGAATTTTCTGTAATGAGTTAAAATTAATGTTCCTTTCAGTGTTCACTGCCAATACATCTTGAGCCACAGCTTTGCAATACACTACAAAAAACAAGACAGATGAAAAGGTATGCTGATTTTGGCTAGTATGGAGGTAATTTTCATCGTAGTATGGGGGTCTCTTTTGAATTTGTGCTGAAAACAGTCTTGATAATTCAGGGAGTTTTTTGCTACTGCTGAGCAGTGCTGACACAGAATCAAGGCTTTTTCTGCTTCTCACCCCACCCCACCACTGAGTAGACCAGGGGTGCACAAGAAGTTTGGAAGGGACACAGCTGGGACAGCTGACCCCAACTGGCCAAAGGGATATCCTGTACCATATGACATCATGCTCATCATATAAAAGCTGTGGAGAAGATAGAGGAAAGGGAAGGCATTTGGAACTGTGGTGTTTTATTCTCACAAGTAGCCATTACGCATGAGCCCTGCTTTCCTGCAGATGGTGGACACCTGCCTGCCAATGGGAAGTGGTGATTGAATTCAGGTTGGGCACCAAAAAGGACTGTCGTGGTTTAAGCTCAGCCGATAACTAAGCACAACACAGTTACTCACTCAGTCTCTCACAGCAGGATAAGGGAGAGAATCAGAAGAATAAAAGAGAGAAAATTCAGAGGTAGAGATAAAGACAATTTAATAGGTAAAACAAAAGCCATGCATGGAAGCAAAGTAAAATAATAAAAGTGATTTCATTGCTCAAGGATGAAAAAATGAATCTGAAAAACTGGTACTACAGCAGTGACATTAATAGTGTGTGAGTGTGTCTGTGTATGTTTTGTATAATTTTTATGACACATTGGAGAAGAGGGGGATACTAAGACCCAGCTAAAACCAAATGACCCAGAAAATAAAGTTTCTCAAACAGGAAGAAGAGCAATCCTGATCAGCATTTACCAAAGTCTCTTAGTGCTGACCAGAAATATTGTGATGCCATTTTTTTTTTTTTCTCTGAAGAAATTCGCTTTGGTCATCTGATGTCACTGAACTGCGCAATTTAGTCTGCAGACCCAAACAGCTCTGAAGGTGACACTGTGAGCTAAACATAGCTGCACTGAAGAAATTTGCTTGCAGGCTGATTTTCACTCTACCAAGCTTGGAGCAAGTGACTATTCCCACTTCAGCACTTCGAAATCAATTTTATACATGGAAGGAACACATGCTAGAGAAAATCTGCTGGACTCCTTTGCACTGTGAAGCATTACCATAAATGTTGCTCGGAAATGTTTCAAAGAACATACAGATTGCTGTGAAAGCATGCTGTGGATGGCCCTTTTCAGTGTGTTTTTATTAAATGCAATGTCACAGTTAGGACTCCATTTTACATTGTCACATATGTACATAAGTGAAACACATAGTGAAACTAAAACACTGAACTTTGGTCTAAAACACTGCAATTGACACAATCCCTCATTTAAGCAATTCACATTCCTTTGAAATCCCTTTCCTTTTAAATTTACCTTCGTGCTTACAAAGCAATTGCTTTTGATTCCTGGCTTAATAAAATGCTTCATATTATGAGCAACAGCTTCCTAGAAGGGCCCAGTTTCTTGTGTAACATATAATTAACAACATCAAGACTTTAGAAGTCCAAGTGTTCACTTCTATTCCAACAAAATGAACCATTTCTGCTTTACTCACATTTAGGAAGTCATGGCAACTCTGCAGTACAATGATACCCTAGTATTTCCTCTTTAAAATTTCTACATCTTATATATCAAAATTCCTTACGGTCAGATATTTCAAACATACTGACCTTATATTTTACAGATCGTATCAGTTTCTTGTACTAACCAGGGAATGCCCCTGGTCATGGGGGTGAAAGTGTTATAGATAGATGAAAGTGTTAAAAAATACAGAAAAAAGAAATAAAGACTGGTTACAGAGACAGTAGCAGTTGAACACATCCACACACACCCTTGTTTAGGCTCATTAAAACCATTTGACTTGTATTTCATGTTAACAACAGTGATTTGGCCACATTTATATTCATATTATTACAATTAGAATTCACATCTTCACAATCCCAGAGAAGCGCAGAGGAGCCAAAAGTGAGGTGAAGGAGGGAATTAAGTTATTTGAGGAGGAAAAATGTGAAAAATAGAAGGATACAGGGACTAAGAGGGGCAGTCACATGTAAATAGTTGGCTGGTCAGTATACATGTCTGGTCATGACCTTAACCTGACCAGCAACACCTGTCCTCTCTTCTAGTTTGTCATCTTATCCCTGGTCCCCCTCGGACCATTATACTGTAGCTATATAGTTTCTTGAGAGACATTTCCACATATAATGGTCAACTTGCAGTCATAATAACATGGTGATAAAAGTGATTCAGTGATAAAAGCAAGGAAAGGTCTGTAATGAAAGATAACGCATTTTACTATGCATATTTGGAAAATGGAAAAAGCTTTTAGAAAGCCTTTTTGATGTCTAAAACAAACATAACATAACTAAGGTAAATGGAGAGCAATTGTTCCCAGCTTGCTTAGACTGCAGTATGCTCCATCTGCTTCAGAAAAGGAAGAAAATTCTTTGTTAGTTCCAGAAGTTTGTCTGTTTTTCCATATTTATATAGGTTTGTCTAATAGAATTTACTATCTGTCCTTAAAGTTTTGCCTGATTTGTCATATTTATGGTAGATCAATAATTTTCTTACTTTTAGAATTTTATGCATTTCCCATAAAATGATGTATTTTAACTTGTCAAGTTGTTTGGTTTTGGGTTTTGTTTTGCTTTGCTTTGTTTTGTTTAATTTAACAGTGACAACCATTTTTTAATCACTTTTTCTTATGCATTTGTAGAGATTGATGTTGTTCTTAGCGTGACTTCCAGCTCTTATCAGTGGGCTCATTTGTGGCTCTGTCCACATCTTTACTTCTCCTTAATTTGCCTTTTGAAAACCTCTATTGGCGATTGGAGTACGAGGAGTAATGCTGGCATGAAATCTGCAGTTATAATTGTCAAACTTGTTATATTCATTTTATCAAATAATCACTGCAACGTCTTGCACATTTCTTGATGAAGACCAATTATTATTTGGTAAGAATTTAGGAGGAAAAAGCTTTTCTTCAGTGTTTCAGACACACAGTAACATGTTTGGTTGCTAATCTTAATAGTAAAGAAAATGTTATTGCATATCTTAAACAGAAGATGATTTTTTTAAAAAGTGTGCACCTAGACTTTAAAATATTAAGGACCATTTCTTTCTAATAAATTTATTATCTGGGCCACTCATTTTGTTGTAGTAAAAAATTAAATTTGTTTTTCTGTTTCTAATAAAATTGATATTTTTCTACCATTGCAGTTAGGCAATCTATCATTATCTTCAAACAAATCACCAAATGGTGAGGCTTTGATGTTGTTAGGACTAACTCTAAGGCTGCACCCTGCCTTCACTGTCACTGCATCTCTGTTTCTCCTTTCTTTGTTCAGTTTTAGCATATGTGATAAAAACCCTTTTTGCAGCTCATTTTAGGTTTCAGTGCACAGTCCAGCTCAACGGGCCTTCTGTCTGTGCTCAGTTTATTTCTATTCCTTCTAAACTCTTAAGACACAGTTCAACAAAATAATTTTTCATATTTCAATAATTTTTTATGTTATGGGCTTATTGACCCTAGATTTGTACTCTGTCCTGTGAAGCTGGGTGGTTTTCCCCATTTTGCTTGCTTACAGTGATGATCCAGACAGAGTTTTCCCTTTCTGCTCAATAAAATCTCATTCTTTCTGTGCTTTCAAAGCCTTCAGCTTTGTGGTCTAATTAAACTAATGAATTTGTGTGCTTTCTCTCAATTTGCACTCAGACTCTCAATTTAGAGACAGCTGACTATGAAGAATTGCTGAAGAGCTTCATTGAATGACTACAGGGAAAAAGCATTAGATGATACTCATTGTTGACAAATGTGAATTGAGGTAGACTACAGAAAGAGTTCTATCCTTTGAAGGCAGTAGACGGGATGTCTGTTGGAGTTTCACTAATCTTTGAATAAGAAACAACAATAAATAGGTAGTTGTATAGTAGGGACATACTGTGAAATTCATAACCTTGTAGATAGTATTTTTCTCCAGGAACAGGACAATAAGACATCTTGAGGCACCCGAGCATGCTGAACAGACAAGAACCGGTTTTGTGGCAAGAATAAGGATTTTAGGCTTTAGGTCACTAAAAGAACACAGTGGTGAAGAAGAGAAGATGAAGTAAATGACCACCAGAGGTCAGGAAAGACCACTGAGGGGAGAAAAGACCCTAAGCCTAATTATATTATCCATGCTCGGACTATGTAAATGAATTCCAGGAACTCATTAGCATAAGACTCCCTTTCTAAGCAATATGAATGTGTATGTTTATCCTGCTATGTACCCAGCTTGCATCGGGATGCACATTTGGAGGAGTGATCCCCTGTGTGTCCAGTGGCACAAAATAAAGAATGCCTGCTTAATAACTTCGGTTACTGAGTTTTTCACTGCATCAATGTGCTGTTCACAAATATGTCTGAAGGACCTTGTCAAGGACACACAACCCCACAGTTCCTTCCTTGTGAGCAGGAAGGTACTAATAGGTTCCCTGCATTTGATACCACCTACACATTTTGCCATTTTAATCTGTGTCTGAACTAGAGGAGTCAAGCTCTGTAGTCTGTTACACTAGGATAAAACAAAGGAACTCCACAGAAGATGAGAAGTTACTCCAGGTGGCATTTGAGGGTTAATGAAGTAAAATTTGCTTCTGTGCCTGCAGCTACTGCCACTCCTCTGCTTGAGTAATAGAGCCTTAAACGTTTAAGGGATGGATGTTAGTGCACATGCCAGCTGCAAACCAACAGTGTAGACTGTAAACACATTTTATTCACTTCTCTCTTTGTTTTTTAATGTGTTCTTTTCCTCAGCTGAGGTCCTCTTGTCTCTTCAGTGTTGTATCACAGTGACAGGAATGGGCACAGTCAATCAGGGTAGGGGAGATACAGCCTAATATGACTCACAGTATTCAGCAATTTTTAGTCATCAGGCTTACAGTACAGCTATGGTTAGCATCCCAACTGCAGCACTTCAACCACTGCAAATTTCTCCTGCTATTCCTTCAGCTGGAACAAGCCATTCTTTTGTATCTGTGGATTTTTTCATTAAGGCTTCTGGTGTGCAAACTTACGTACATTTATCTACCTTTCAGTAGCAATGTCAAGAGAAATGTATTTCTAAACTCATTAGACCTGGAGCTGAAGCTTTCACATTTGTGAAAGTGATTTTTTTTTTGAGATACCAGTGCCTGTTTCCTTACAGGACAGGATTTTAGTTGTCATTGGAAAAATTTATTTTCAGCCCTGTATTTGATTACATAAATCAGGCTGTTTTCTGTGTAGGAAGATTGTTTTATTAGTAAAAAACATATCAGATATGCTTAAACTAGGAGCACAGGGAATCTGTGCACTTAGATGACACCCCCAACACATAGGCACTCAGACCTAGGCTTGAGCACACTCATTCTCCCCCACATATTGTAGTTTATTATTTGGGAAACCCATAAATTGTCAAGGCCCTGAGGGCACCAAGAGGCACTAATTGCCAGGAAGAGCTTCACCTGGAACTCCCACCCACGCACCCTCTGCCCATACCCCTGGGGCACCATTTAAACTCAGACTTGGGCCCTGCTTTTTCTATAAGCCATGGTGTGGGTGTGTTATCTCCAGCTCTGCATTCTGGCTGGACTGTAGATCTGCGCTGCTGGTAGCTCATCTCCTAACTGGACCTTGGACCTGTGTTATAGCCCTGTCCCTAGCCAATCTCCTACTGCTCCTGGCTAGAGCCTGGCATCATCCAACCCCTTTGCTTTTTGGAGACTGTTGGTGGACCATGTTGCAACTCCTGGCTCTGACTGCTACATCCAGACCTCTGGGACAGTGAGTGCTGTGGGTGACAGTTGTCACAAAGAAAGCAGAGAAAAAGCTGATAAAGGATGCTGAAGTACTTAACTGCAGGTAGGTTTCCTTTACAATTATAGCACTGTCAATGTTTGTCATCTCTCCAAACTGATCTGTGTGAAGATGGTAGGAAGTAAGATTTTTCTTTCTGGGTAGCCATGTTGCTAAGCAGTGGGTGTCCTAGGGTAGGTCTGTGCCCAGCTGAAATAGTCACAACAAAATGCAAATAAGACTCAATTTTGTTAAGCTGGACCAACTAAACTTCTATTAAACTGTGAATGTTTATTAAGATAAATTTCTCCATAGGTGCATCTTCCTGTTCTTATATATGTTGTTGGTGACTTATCTTTCAACTGCTGACTTCCCAAACCAAAAGCCTATGTTAAATTTGACTACTGACTTAACTACTGTGGTTTCTTTCCCTCTTGCTCTCTCTGTTTTTTTTGAACTTTAGTGCTCGCAGTGTTATTGGTTAGTTAAGTAATGAAATATTTGCTGTTTTCCTGTTCTCCTACTGGGATCCCACACTGTAACACAAATTAAAATTAATTCTAATGCATCATCATTGCCATTTATTATTTCCCCTTCCTACATCTGCTCTTGAACCTTTTCAGCTCTCTCTACCCTGGAAGCTTCTAACTATCTGTAAATAATGTTAGTATCCTAGCAACATTGAGTGAATGCATTTCTCTTGCTGAATAATGCTGGGCATAATCAAATCAGCCTCTTACACTAGCTGCAGCATTAACAGTATAAATTGGAGACAATTACAAATATTTCCTGTACGTTGGTATCATTTTGAATTGGAAACTTTTTTCAGCTACTTCAAAAGGTGGCTGTACCCACAAAGTGAAGCCAAAATGCTCAGCTTAGTAGCAAATAAACCAGCTCCAGAGTCAGGTGCAATCATCAAAATGAATAGATTGATTAGTTTCACCCCTCAAGGAGACTAAAGAGAAGGCAAACACCATATCTGAGCATTACTATTCACCAGAAGCACAGAAAAGCAGACAATTTGGAACTACCTTAAGTACCTGACATAGAACTGCCTTGTGGTGCAGACATGACATTCTCCTAGGCAGGAAATGAGCCCATGTCACAAAAATTGAACAAATACCTACAAAACACAGTCCATAGCAACATCCCTAATACTTAGGACTGCCTTTCTCTAAAGGAGACATTTACACTGTCAAACTGCATTTACTGTAAGGTATTTCAGGGGTGAAAGCAAAGCAAAGCATAGCCTCTTCCCTACCCTGTCATGCTTATGTGCATGTGAGGAGCAGCACTGTTCTGAAGGATGCACCTGCTGCTCTTTTGATTCCCTGCAGTATGAGGTTATCCACCTTAGTATGAAGACGGGTGGTGTAGGTCATCTTTAGCTCCTGCACAGTTAGACAAGTTAGAGCATGAAAAGCTTTATTTTATATCAAAATGTCAGAACAAATCTTTCGATTTGTTACAAGCTGTACAGACTTGCCATCTTCGTGAAGACTGGTTTGTGTGAGTAGAGCTTTACATTTTCCAGTTACTATGTCACTTCAGGACAAGGAAATCTGTGTTATGCGTTTTTTTAATTGACCTTTCTAATCTGAACAAGTTTGACTCGGCCATGAATGAATGGTTCAGCATAATGTTATCACAAGACAGAACTGGCGATACCAAATACAAAAATCCCTCTGGTTTTTTTTTTCTTCCTCTTTTCTCCTCCTGTCACTGATTAGCATGGACATTACTAGACAGACAAGAAATGTTTTTACTTAATTTTGTAAGCTTTAGTGTTTTGGTTTATTTTTTGGATTTGGTGTTGTTGTTTTTTAATATTGTCTGGGAAGAAACCTAATTCTATAATAAAAGTAACCATAAGAACCAGAGAAACTAAACTCATTTGGATAAAGTTCAAATAGATAATTAATTCTGATATTTTTGAAAGCTTTACTTATATTTTAAGCTTTATAAAGTTATTTATTAGTATAAACTTTTCATTCACATGGTTATTTTGATTAAGTAATATTTATATCAGCTTCACTTCCTTTTCATGTTCTGCTTTGCCTAACTAACTTATGTTGCTGAAACCAGGCACAGAATGTGATTTACAGCCACAGCAAAAGCTCAGTTTGGTCTTTGCCACAAGCTTAAAATGCATCTAACTGCTTTCTTACCTTTGTACACAGCCCGGCATGGATGCGATTGAAGATCATAGGCTTGTAAGACAAATGCATTTACTGCCTGATACCCCATTCCAGGTTCTTGGAGCTAACACTGTCTGCTGTAAAGTAATTGTATTTGCCATCCTTTTTTTTTCTCACAAGGCGGTAAAGCTTTCTGTGTAGTAAAAATCACTGCTTGCCACCCTGAGACAAAGATCTAAGAATCAATGATGTGCATGCCCTGAGGTTATTGCAACCTGGGAGGTAAAACCTGATCTTGCTACTTTGGATGAAATTGGAGTTAGGGAGCAACTTCACAGAAAATCGAAATCTATCTCCCTGTTTCCCCCATTAGCATTGTAATTTGTTTTGCACAACAGTCTCACTCGCTCACTGATCACTTTTCTTTCTGTCACCCATCTCTTCCCTACTAACTGGTGAGAGACCTCAGCAGAGTTACCAGGGTAGGGATGCAGCCAGGCATCTCCTAAACAAACAGAAAGAAGGTTATGACCTTGAGAAAAGCTATAGCAAAGAGAAAAGTGTGTGAGGGGAGGTGTATAAAGGTGAAAACAAAACAAGTCCCTCAAGGTGTAGCTGGAGGATTAGGAATTGAAGGTGGGATACAAGAGTAGGAGACTGGAAAGCAGAAGGGCAAGGGACACTTCCTTTAAAAAAAAAAAAAAAAAAAAAAGCAAGATGAAGGGACAGAACTGTAATGTGAGAAGAATAAGATGTAACAAAACTTAGAGCAATAACATGGAAAGTGACAGCATAGCAATATATTAAAATGAATGGACGATAATTGACAACCAAAGTTGAAAAGGAGTGTAAATGCTGTGAGTGGGAGGAAAAGAAGAAAAAGAAAACAAAAAAAAAAGTAGGGAGCTATATTTTTGATACGTGTTCTGACTGCATAAAGGTAAGAATGCTGTCACATCTATGCACTGTCTCTAATTTCCTTTTGAGACTCACAGGAATAATTGATCTTAAATATTTCTTTTAGCACCCCTTTCCCCATTTTCACTACAGAGAAGCTTGTTTTCTGTTTTTGCTGGATTCTTAAATGGGGGAGAGCCAGGAGCCCTAAGGAGATTCTCTCCTGTCCTTAAATGCAGAGAGATGGAGCTTCTCATGAAGAGCTAAAAGACTTGGCTGGAGAAGGAAGAAAAAATTAGTGTGCCACCAGATCCTGTTATTTACAAAAGCATTGTTGAGCTAAACAAGGAATGACCTAATTGAGGTTTACGTTGTCGAGGGACTGAATAACAATGCAACTGCAAAACTGAGACACCTTCCCATCTACCTGGCTTTATAGTTTGTGTGGTCAGAATTACCTGTGTATTTTGTTCACTAAAATCTGAAATATACTGCAGTATGTAAGAAAATCAATTCAAGTACTCAAGGAAAATGAGCATACTTGAGAAGGAAACATTAAGCACATATTTGAAGCTACAGAGCCTGCCTGTATAAAGGTTTGCCAAGACCTTTGCAGGACTATATAAAACTGTAACACTTCCAGCTGAAAGGGGACTGAGTGTGTCAGATCAGTAATGAATGACTGGTGTTCTGCTGTCTTCTGATTCCCCCCCAGCCACTCCTATCTGCAAACATTCATTATTTTCTGGAATGTCCTTTGGAAGCACTTTTCTTCCTCAGTGCTGCAGTGCCCTCCAGTGCTCACAGAAAATGCTTTGGCTTCCGTTATCAGGAATCCAGAAGACAGACAGCGTTTCAGAAGACTGAACTCTTCATGATGTTTCAGATGACTCTTAATTGGCTTCCAAAACTTAAAGGCAGTGCAGTAGCTATACCTAGCTACCTCTTCCCAGTGCCCTCTGTCACCCTGGTCCAGCTAGAGCACCTACCCTCAGAAAACTGTCCCCTGATTAGAAACCTATCACAGAAGCTGCAGGATACTAGTCAGGGGTCTCTGGATCCATGTGCACCACAGCCTTAAAACAAGGCTGTGGCTCTCTGCCTGTGTTTAGCTGTCTCTGTAACTTGGGGAATAATGCCTGTTGCAGGGCTCTGACCCTCAGTTTGCAGTGGCTTTTCTTCTCCAGGGCATCTCTCTTGCTGCTTGAAATACAAGCTGCCTGGTGCAGATGATTATCACCTTAATGAGTCATATCCCAAAAGTGGTTAAAATGCTGCTCTAACAAAAATACTAGCAGTGGCATATGGGGCTGTCATTCAAGGATTGTGTTCAAAGTAATAGTTTTCCTAAACACTTGAGGCTTCAGGCTATTTTAAAGAAAAATCCTGGTTAAGGATGAGTGAGAAAGACATAGAGGGAGTCTAAGCATCCTTTGTGAGTTACACTCTTGCCATCGTCTATTCTTAGTGCAGAGCTTTACTAAATTCCATCTAAAATGTCACAAGTGCTTTCCTAAATACAAGTGAGAGAGTCTGTAAGTCCAGAGGAGCTCAAAACAAAAACCTGGTTACATTTAAAAAGTTTAGAGTGGGATTTTCAACAGACTAAAGGAATTCAATTTCAGGCTTCCATCAAATTATAGCAAGAGGTGCTCACAAAAAAAAAGTATATTCTGATAAATTGTGTTTAATGGGGAGAATCATCTCAGCAGTCTCTCTTCTATGTATTTTTCAGTCAAGAAGGTATCCTTTTAGAGAACTTGCTGAGTGAACTAAAAGTTGTATAAATAGTCCAGAGCAATGTCATGCCTATATTCTTCATTCTCTTCCAAATGTGAACTGACTGACCACCACAGGGAAGATAAGGGAGCCCATCAAATGCTTTGCATTTTGAAATTACCATCTTCAATCTCCCTCTATGTTTTGGATTCATAATAGCATTTTGCAATATTATGATCAAGTAATATAGTCTCTCAGAGAAAGCTTTAAAGATTACTTTTCTGTCTGCAAATGATGTGCCAAAGAGATTGAAGTCAAAAATGTGACATTTAGTATTGATAACCAGTGGTGGTAGGCTTTGGAATTGACAGAGTATACTTTCCCCTGCATTTAAATGTGAATCTCATCCTAGAAAGATGTGCCTGTGCTTTTAAGGCTTTTTTTTTTTTTTATGTTCCAGCAGACTTTCTAAATATACTAGCGGAGATTCTAACATAAAGGGGAATGTTGGTGTTCACAGCTTATTAGGAGCTGATGCTTGAGAGTTGTAATGGACTGTATTTATCATAGAATACCAGGTTGTAAGGGACCTTAAGGATCATTTAGTCCATCCTTTCAAGGTTAAGAAAAATATATATGTATATATATTTTTAATCTTATATTTTTAATCTTATATTTTTAGCTTAAATG
>WUAM01000263.1:1910945-1959993 GCA_024336885.1 Actenoides hombroni
CGCTCCCGGAGGCACACGCACCGTCTGCGCCAACGCGGGCAGGCACTGCTCTCCGTGCGCATTGGCCGTCCGCGGGAGCGCTCCCCACTTTATATACCTGGTGACGGTGAGGGCCGAGGCAGCCTCATTTGCCTAAATGCAATTACCCCCAGTTTTATCGTCCCAGCCCCGTGACAGCCCCCGCCCCGGCGAGCAGCCCCCGCCCCTCTCCCGCGGCGGTTCCCGGAGCGGCCGGGCGGCTCCCCTCTCCCTCCCGCTGCAGTTCCGAGCCCCCGGGGCCTCCCCGTCCCGGCCGGAGCCAAGACCCGCCCCGCCGACGGGTGCGGGGAGCAGGTGTAGGTTGCGAATGCGGATGCAAAGGTGCAGATGCCGCTTTTCGCTTCTCCCCGCTCCCGCACCGAGGGGAGAGCCGCTCTCCGCAGCGAGGGGCACCGCCGGGAGGGTGAGCAGTGGACAGGGGACGAGGGACGGCGAGAAGCGGGGAGCGAGCACCGGCGGGCACGGCAGCGGGGCCGCCTCCCGTGCCTGGGCGAGCTCCTTCCCTGCCCAGCTCTACCCTCCTCCCTGCCGCTGCCGAGGCAGCCCCGGCCCACCGTGGGAGCGCGGCGGGACCAGAAGGGAGGGATGCACGAAGCTGAGGCGGGAGTCGCCCTGCGGGTGCAGCGTGTGGGGAGCCGGGCACCCCGAGGCTGGTGTGTGTGCTTCCAGAGGGGCTGCCAGCACAGGGCAGCTGACAGGCACAGCTGGGCTGGCCATTCTGATGGAGTGAATGCCTTCACTGGAAATAAGCCAGTCTCTCCAAGCAGCACATCCCTGCCTTCATCTGTCTCCTAGACAGCTTTGCGTTGCTGCTGGCATTCAGCTTGGGTAACTGTTTAGGTTATCTTCCATTTCACAGTTGTTCCACCTTATTTCTCCAAGGTCAGTTGTGTACAAGGCTTGTCAGTTAACCTCCGTGTTCCCTCAGCATCTGTGTTGTCATGGTGCATGGTACCACAGCCTACACCAGGCACTTTCAGCAGAGTTTAGCAGGAGCTAACGGTGTTTCTTTTGAGAAATAAGGCAGTGCTCAAGAGCTGGAATCATCTCCCTGGTACTGCCCCTCTGCTTGCCCCAGGATAGTAGCATTAAGGTGGCCTTGCTGGTAGTGGTATACCTCCTCTCCAAGGACTATCCATTGACATATAGCTGTGGACCCAAGAGGGACCTGACACCTTATTTGCTAAATAAAGGCATGATTAATGCTAGGCCTCCCTGTTAACTAGAATGCTCCTCAGGACTCAAATTATTCCCCAAAGCACAGACAGGTATGAGCCTCTTCCCAACTTTGGGTGATGTCTACACTTTTATATATAAGACTCTGCACATAAATAAGAAAGATTATGGCCCAGTTATTTGAGGATGCCTTTGAAGTCAACATGGGGTGCTTGAGAGGGTGATTGAGGAAAAGAGTGGTTTGGAGGAACCTGGCTAGGGACTTCATGTAGCCCAAGTACCTGCTGTGGGCACCTCTGTTGAGACCTCGAGTATGGGCAGTGTGAATTGGGTGGCTTCTCCTGACTATCAACAAGCTGGCAGAAATTACATTGTTTAGCACTTCTGGGAACCCAAACCATCAGATTTTCATGGTGCAGCTTTGCAGCATTCCCTTTGATTTGTGAACTTTGAAGACCCTTGAAAGAAAATTGTTTTCTTGTGGTTTTTTTTCATTATGCGTTTCTCTTTACTGGAATGACAACAGAGCAAAAGGTCAGATATATCAAACCAGGCTTGACAATCCTATGATTGTTGATGAAGCTCATGTTTTACAGAAAACCTGCAAAGTCCCTGCAGACTTCCTGTGAATTCAATTCTATCATCCAGGAGTCCATGATAAGTATGATAAATTTGAACTGAAAAGTCCTATCTGTTCTGTAATTCAGCGTTTTATCACAATGGATGTAATCACAGCTTGATCCATGAAATTACAGGGATTTTCTTTTTTGAGAGAGCAAGAGATGGAAAAATTAAAAAAGCAGGCCTTTCTATTCTTCAGAAATTTTCATGAATTCAAGTACTTTATCTCAGACCTATATAATAATTTGTGTGGGAGTGAAAAAATTGCTAATAGGTCAAGGTCACTTTTCTCAGTTTCTAAAATAAATTGACTGCTTAATCTTTTTTGACCTGCAATGCCCATATATTACACTATGAACTTTTCAGGAAGTGAGCACATTTCATGGCTAATGAGCAAAACCGATTCCTAGGAAGACTTTCTGAGATCATTTTTTAATGTGGAGAGGAGGGAAAAGGCTCAAATAAGGGAGCAAGAGCGACATCTTGACCTAGAAACAGCTGGAATTCATTTGTGCTGCCCAGTCCCTACCCTAGGGATGCATTAGAACATGGTAAAACATCCTTTGTGCGCAAACAAAAACCCTCGCAGTTTTCCCCAAAACTACCTCAGACATAAGAAATTAGTGGCTTTATACCTATGAGGTACCTTGTGAATAAGTAGGTGAGAGAGGGAGCAGGTACAAGGTGTCAATGTTGAATATCCTTGCTCTATCCACGCTGAGGGCACAGGTCCCACCCTTCTGATACAGTTAGACCTTGTGATTTCTAACAACTAGTGTGAAGATGTTTGTTCATAAATTAAGAGATCATTAGATCCAAGGTAACCCAAATCGGAGTTGACATTTCCTGTAGAAGTGACAGAGAAAGGTGCTTTTGGAGTTCTCATCCAGATATTTCCTAATAGAGTTTAGGAACCAGATTAAAGGCTCTTGTTGCAGCTTGAATCTTAACACTAATGGAAAACTGTTTGGAAAGCAATTGTCTATGAAACATACCTCAGAGAATTGCTTTTTCGATGGGTTTAATATTATACATCCTGTGTGATGATCCTTGTGAAATGTTTATTTGAATTTTATGATGATGTTTTGGTTTCCAGTAAAAAGTCCAATTATTTAATGATAGGACACGTTGGCTGCTACTGTGTTATCAAGTGATTCTTATCCCATGAACAAACAGCTAACGTGCTATGGGAAAAGAGCAAATTCTATGTGACCATATAAGATTTTGTGCAGATTGCAAAGCTGAATTCTTCCAGTATACATAATTTCAGAGCACTGACTTGAAATGAATGCATTTGGCATTGTTCTTCAGTTGCCTGATGCTATCCAATTATATGCTATATACTAAAACCTGAAGCATAATTTTAATAGGTATTGACATCTCTTTTCATCCCTTTACAAATAACAAGGATCTACAAACAACAGAGACAGCTCCAGAACAGTTATTTTATATAACTTCAAAAAATTAGGGTTGAGATGCAGTCTTCCTAAGCACAGTGATCCTGTCTGTATCTGATTTCTATTGTGACAAGAACACTGGAAATGTTCTTATCCAAAGATACAACTTTATAAACATTGGAAAGAAAGCCCATGATTGATGACCTCTTAAATTTTTCATAGGTATGTGTCTCCAGGGGAAATAGCATTATTTCAACCACAGATGAGGAGTATTTGTAACACAGTGATTGATTTTGACACTGCAAGATTATTTATTGGCAAAGCATCTGAGTGGCATCAGAAAAATTAACAGAACTCACAACAGCATCCTGATTTTCTAATTAAGTGCAGCCAGGTTAATGAATTACTCTTTCACCTGTATTTTAAGTTTTACATGACAAGTTTGTAATCTTTTCCTTTAATTGAAGGTTTACATTTTCAGAGCATATGCCTGTACATATTAATGCATATGAAGCGTATGTGAATATTATGCATCTCTCCCCTTCCCTCCAGCCATAAAGATTGAGAGATGATTCTTCTGCTTGTGAAATCAGACATTGTAGTTCAATTATATTGTGCTCACAGGCAGGCAAAGAGGGGGACCAGTGAGATCCGCATGCCCCAGGAATGCCCTTTCCTGGGCATTCAGAAGCAAGGCTGATCTCACACTTACTCAATCATCTGGTAAGAGGTGGCAATGCAATGTTGGTCTTTGGTTCTTATTTTGAAAAGTTAATGGGTTTCCCTGTTCTTCTGATCCCTGTCATCTTTTAGACTCCCATCACTGTTCTCTATCCTGCCAAGACACTAGTATTGCTTGCATTTTACCTAGAGTGAGCTTCTTTAACCCTGATCTGAGGCTCACTTCTGTCCATCCTAATGTAAGCATATAGGTGGGATGTGGGAGAAGCTGAAATGAAAATAAATGTCAGGGTATTAAGATACTGATTGTAAACATATAATGTAACTATTGTGGGCAAGATTGTCCTTCCAGCCTAGTAGCTCTAGAGGCAATCCCCTGCAACAGGAATAAATGCAGTCCTGCCAAGCTTCTTGAGCTACTTGCGAGAGCATGTCCTTGGAGGAAAAAAACCCTTTGCTCTCAACCATTTGGAGGTCTCAAATTGAGAGAAGCAAATCTGTGCAAAGCCATCTCTAAATCTGAAGAGCTGGGAGGGAGCTGGTGAGGAGAAAGGGCCTCTGTGGCATTACTACATCTGCATTCATTCAAAACAAAAGTGAGAAGATCTGGACTTGCAGCTACTTGGAGATGCTTCACCATAGCTCACCAAATAGTTTCCACAAGAAACATGGGAGATGCAATATTTGCTCATTTTTCTTCTCAAAAAAACCCAACAGTGAATGACATTCTAACAATACATTTTAATAGCAAATACAGAATGGTATTTGCTTCACAGGGACAGTGTCTGCCTTTTCTAAATGTGTTTTTCCCACATTTGTCATCACCAACAGAATGGCCAGAGGCAACCATAAAATGTGGCACAAATGATTTCCAGAAGATGAGACAGATTATGATCATCACTGCTCTGAGCTTGACCAGAAAAAATTGTGATGTGAACTCTCCTCACAGTGCAAATGACCCAGAGCTATCAAGAAGCAGACACTTCAGATAACTAAGTTCACCACTCTTGGAAGAAAACTGCTGACATTGCTTCGTTCTGATGCAGAGACCCTGTTTGTATCCTGAATAGTGATTAGATTATAAATATATTTATAAATAAGTTGATTTGATTCAAACTGAGCTTTCTGAGTTTGGAGCTTACTCTCAAAGGCTTTTTGCTTTTGTTGTCCAAGCTTATTTGAAAACTCTCTCCCAGTGAGCTGTGTAGGTGAAGGGAGGGTTGGAATTTAGCTCATCAAGGGGTGAAAGCAAAAAGCTTACTTTTAATCTAGCCCTAGGGCACCTTCTGTAAAGCTTTTGTGTAGGGAGGAGAATCTTTTCTCAGAGATAGATGGATCATCAAATTTGGCTCTTGGCCTGTTTTCAACACCTGAGTAGCTTCCATCTGATCCTGCCACCAGATCCTGTCCTCCTTGCACTAAGCACTAGCTGACTCCTGTCACAGGTGGTGGTGGTGGAGAAGGGTGGTCACACTGGAGTGAATGCCCAGGAGGAGGAACAGCCCCAATCCCACATTGTGGAATACACAACAGCATTTCTTGGTTATCTCAGAAAGCAATGGACACATGACTGTTCCACTGTCTTTTTTTCTCCTTTTTTTAATCCCTGTGATACGTGCAACAGCAGCCCTCAGTTCCTGGGCATGGGTCTGGGTAGCCTTGCCTCCTGCCTTTGCTTCCAGACCTTCTCCTGCAGGGAGGATGAGGCTTATTGTGCACTTTGTCCTTCAGCTGATCCCCCGCAGCTTCCCAGTGTTCATCACAACAGCAGAAAGGGATTAATGATCCTCATGGCTGCTACGATCTGTGTTTAATTAAAACAGTTTCTTAACTTGGGATCAAACACTGATTAATCATCCTCTTTTTCACTCTGTTTAAGAAACTAGATAATTTATATGGCTATGTCTTCATTGAATATTAATATTTTTCACAGTAACACAGCACATTTGAAAAACAGATTCAGAAATCAACAGGATGAAAGGATATATTTTCAGCAAAATTTAAATTAATTCTAATATTACTACAACTACTGTGTTTTAGTAGTTATGTTAAACAGCTTTTACAAATGCATAATAACACTACCTTATGCATTATTTGCACTTATTGAACTCTCTTTCCTTCCTCAAGTATCTTCAAGAGAAGTTCACAACATCTCCAGAAGTCTTTGAAGTCCTCAAAAATTTTACTTATGACTTTTCTACTTTTTATTGACTCCACAGTTTTTAGGAGACTTCATTCTAAATCCTTAAGCCACATACGAATCCCTGTGCAACAACTTGTAAATGCAAATTGGCATTTTTGGAACAAACATCCATGAATTTAGTCCCGGATGTAGCATTATGTATGGTGAGATAAAAGTGAAGAAAAATAAATTGCCTAAGTACGAAATCAGATGGAGATCTAAGAAGTTCAGATGCTCAAATAAAGCAGAAAAAAAACAAGTAGAGAAAGGGAGATTAGAAAGGATAGTCTTTCTTGCTGCTTTGACAATCACTTGAAGTAAAATATTTTTCCATGTCTTAGCTGTCTTCTCTTCCAGTTTTGAATCTTACAATATATGCATTTTTTAAAAGCTCTTAAGTTCTACATTCACGTCTGTGACATTTTCAAGTAGGTCACTTCCTGCCAAATCATTCAGCTGGAAAGATTTTAAAAAATGTGAAATGAATGTATGGGGATCGTTAATTACACAGAAGTTTTACAAAAGTAGCTGTCTAAACAAAGAAGGGCTATTTGTGCTAGAATTCAATTGTGTGTCCCAAGGAAGCAGGTGACAGCATTGCTAGTGGCTGCTATGGAAACCAGAGACTTTTTCATCACATTGCATGTGAGGCTATTTTATCTGTTTGATTTCACTGTCTCGTTGTCATCCTTTCCCACTCACTCCATGCTGACTTCTGAGCAATCTTAAAACCTTGCTGTGTCTGACAGAAATGCTTTATCAAGCCACGAGCCTCCCTTCATCGTCAGAAAGAGACACTTTCTTACAGCAAATCTTGGGGGCCACCTCCATGCCCAAGGAAATCAAAGAAGTCTTATCTCCCTCTGCAGCCCCCACTACTTGATGAAAAGTCCCTAATACAGTGGGATCTATATTTAGATTATTTGCATCTGTTTCTTCTACAATTCTTTTTGATGTGTATGATGAAAGACTTGAGAGAGTTTGTGAAAGGCTGGAGGACAGAGCAGGAGCATCACACAGCCTCAGGCTGGGCTAAGGAGGAAGGACTCCCTGTTGAGTGTTTGGGCCCTGGCTCCTGTGCCCTGCAGTGCCCTGCAAGTCAGACAGAGCTCTGTAAGAGCCATCTTCCTCACCCTCCCATTCCATACAGTCACATCTCACCCACTATAATGACTTTGCTTATAGATTCTTCCTCTGGTCGATGGAGAGGGTAAATGAGTGAGATGTTAACCTGGAAGCACCCATGCCTTTGGTAGAGCCTTCACTTCTGGGCTTGCATTCATTTGAAATGAAACTACTGGACTGGCCTGAGACACTTGCCAATTGCAGCTCAATTAGTAATTCAGCCAGTCTTAAATGGGATATTAATTCTTTGCAAGTTTGAGGTATAAAGTAAGAAGTACTCAAATTAGGAAAATGACAAAATCAAGTCTTTCAGGTATACCTATGAGAAAACATAACTGAGTCATCACTTGGCTAGGAACAAAAGCCTTCACCACCTCAAGGCTTTATGGAGCAGAGGACTGTGTTATTCCCAAGCCTAAGACCTGCATCTGCTCACAACCCAGTCATGTTTACAATGAGGTGCTCACCTGTGACCAGGCATCTCCCTTTCTGCCAAATTGCTTTCTTGCAGCAGTAAAAGGTGGCTCTCATCTAAGTTCATAGCATCTGCCATTAAGAGAGAATTGTCATATTTTGGCTAATCAAGAGGTGTATGAGGACTTGTCTCCGACCGTTAAGGCCTGTGCTCTTCATTGATGCCAATGCCCTCACAGATGCATTATAGTATGTGTACACAAAAACGTTTGATAGCTTGTATTGATTGTGGAAGAGCTCCCTGAAAGATGTCCCAGACAGATGATTTTCCCAGGATATCCAGAATAGTGAATCCAGACAGAAATGAGCAAATCTGCAGCTGTGCTAAGTCATACATAGCCTGCCAACTTGCAAGGCCACTTGGCTCTCTGCACCCACAGCTACACACATAGCTGGTTGTATTGCCTCCTCCAAACACAAGCAAGGCTGCTTGTCTGCAGCCAGGAACTTGAGGAGAGAATGGCTCTTTAGTTAAACATAGTTCAGGTGGCATGGTGTTTACCTTTGAAAGATGAAACCCTGTCACTGCATGTATTCCAAATTACAGAAGAGAATTCTTCCTGTTTTTCATACACAGTTGCTATTTTATTTTTTTAAGAGGATTTAGTTACCAAAAAAAACCCCCAAAAATAAGGACTACAATGTTTGTTTTAACTGCTAATTAGAGCACCTAAAGGTATGAAATTCAAGTTCCTGTTGCTCCCAAGCAACACCAGGAAGAATTATATACTTGAAAATGAAGTTCAAACATCCAGTGCACAAAGAGTGAGACCATCTGAGGTTAGTCAATAGAAAGTGTGGAGCTCTCCTATCCTGCCCATCTTAATATTAGGCATCTCATCATCTGTTTGCTCTTCTCTGAAAGTACAGATCCACAACTGCTCTGCCAAAGGGCTGAGGGGAATTGCTGTGGTCTTTTAAAATGACAGGAATGATGCCACTCTTTTTAACTGATCTGAGAAGTAGATTACATGTGGATCTGCCATAACTGGCATACATTCACTGGGCAATGCGTAAAAGTCAATGCAGATTGCTGAGTAATTTATTCTGAGGTTTAGAAATAAAGGGTGAAGACACCAATGTTCAGGTAAAGCTCTGGTTAGTGAAACTAAACTGAAAGGTGATGTTCTTAGCTGAAGGCAGGAGACGGGATGCCTGGTGGAGATTTACTAATCTTTGAACAAGCAACAACAATAAATGGGTAGTTGTATAGTAGGGACATACTGTGAAATTCATAACCTTGTAGATAGTGTTTATCTCCAGGAACAGGACAACAAGACATCTCGAGGCACCCGAGCATGCTGAACAGACAAGAACTGGCAAGAATAAGGATTTTAGGCTTTAGGTCACTAAAAGAACACAGTGATGAAGAAGAGAAGATGAAGTAAATGTCCACCAGAGGTCACGAAAGACCACCGAGGGGAGAAGAGACCCTAACCCTAATTTTATTATGCATACTTGGACTATGTAAATGAATTCCAGGAAACCATTAGCATAAGACTGCCCTTTCTAAGAAATATAATGAATATGTATGTTTAGCCAGCATATAAACTGTGTACTTAGCTTGCATCGATATGCACATTTGGAGGAGTGATCCCCTGTGCGTCCGGAGCCGCAAAATAAAGAATGCCTGCTTAATAACTTTGGTTATTGAGTTTTTTACTGCATCACCTTAGATACAGAATGGTGGGCTCTGAACTTGTCATCAGCATTCAGTGAAAGAGGTGTTAGGAGTTTTAATAAGCAGTTTCATGAAAATGTCAGTATACTTATAAAAGGAAATAGAATGGAGGAAATGGTTCAGAAAAAGACAGAGAGTAAACCAGAAAAATGTCAAACACCACTGTATGAAACAATGGCCTTGTCACACCTTGAATATTGAGGTCAACTCTGGACCCTTATTTTAAAGAGGACGCAGTGGTACTGAGAAGGAACAAAGAAAGGCATCCTGGATGACTAAAGACTACATGCTGTAGCATGGCTGGTGTCCCAAAACTGAATCAACTATTCAGAAATAATATTGAGAGGATTATAATAAGAATACATATAAAAGCAGGGGAGGTGTGGAGAAGGTGAAAAAGTAAACTTTCATAAAACAGGGAACAACTCTGAAACATCTGTTCTAACACAAGCTTGAGGCATTAATGGCATTAGCTATTGGTGCATTTAAGCAAACAAATGTAAGTACTTCTGCAAAAGCTATACACTTAAGCTCTGGAGCTCTTTGGCACAGGATGTTGTATATCAAATTTCCATGGACTCAAAGACCAATAAGAAAAGTGCATGAAAGAAATCTGTCAAGGGCTAGCCCAGATACCAGACACATGAAGTCCATGAAGCACATGAAGTCCCAATGGCTTGTGCTACTGCAAGTTAAGAAAGATTGCCAAGTAAGTATCATAAATGTTTTATACATTTGGCTACATATTTGTTGTTGGTTATCAGGTATCAGGGTGAAAACATGGATAAAACATAAATGTTTATCAACTGAAAATATTGGAAATTAAAGATGTGTATGTTTGAGTTGGGGTTGTTCAGCCTGAAGAGGAGAAGGCTCTGGGGATGATCGTATTGTAGCCTTCCAGTATCTGAAGTGGGCCTACAAGAAAGCTGGGGAGGGACTTTTTGCAAGAGCTTATAGTAATAGAATGAGGGGCAATGTTTTGAAGCTGGAAGAGGGTAGATTTAGATTAGAAATTTGTAAGAAGAAATTCCTCACTGTGAGAGTGGTGAGACCCTGGAACAGGCTGCCCAGAGAAGTTGTGGATGTTCCATCACTGGATGTTTTCAGGACCAGGTTGGATGGAGCTTTGAGCAACCTGGTCTAGTGGGATGTGTCCCTGCCCATGGCAGGGAAGATGGAAGTAGATGATAATTAAGGTCCTTTCCAATCCAACCCATTCTAGGACTCTATGGTAGGAAGAAAAAGAAAACATAGACTTTGATCCAAACTGAACATTACTTAACATTTATTTTAAAAGGTATTTCCTATGCACTGCTGAATTGGCTCAGAACCAGGGATAATTTTATGTACGCAGATTTTTCAGTCATTACTTCTTCCTATGTTGAGTGTTAGGGGAAAAGTATACGTTGGATGTTCACATGCAGAAATTTCTGATCTAGAACAATCACTATAATCCATGTTTGATGAATAAAAGTCTTTCATTTGATAATATTAGTCAAAATAACCTATTTACTTAGCTTCATTAATTTCCCTTCATCCTGTCTCCTTCTTCATAGCAAAGCACTTGGTAAATTTTCATTTGTTCCTCTTTTTGACCTGAGAAATGAATCAAATTTTATCACCTGGTGATATTTTTACAATCCAGAAGGTGGTGTTTATACACTCCTTTTATTTACAAAATATACAAAGTAATGCTGCCCTAAGTAGAGATAAAAATAAACTACAGGAGAAATTAATTTCTCCAAAGGAACTCTCATTCAAATCTCTCTTTCATCTCTTCTCCAGGAAAATTACTAAAACATTAGACACTACTTAGGATTTCCTAGCTTGTCTACTCTCAGCTTCATTGTTCCCTCTGTTTTTTGAAACACTTTTATGAAGCAACACACAGGGAGGGTGCTCAGCTCAGACATTATTCACTTGTGATGGGATTTGGGGTTGGTTTTGTAGATAGATGTTTTGCTTTCAAAGCATTTGACTTATTTCTTACCACAGCTTCTATGAATGACAGAAACTATGACTGATGTATGAAGAATATGGTTCTTACCATCATTGCAGAGGATGCCAGATCTTCCGTATGGACAAAGGCAAACAGCATCTCGCCTGGACTTCGGAAAACATGTAGCACCGTTTCCACATGGATTTTCATCACAAGTTGCGAACTGGCAGAGTTTTCCAGAGTAGAGTTTAGGGCATTCACAAAACCAATTTTCTGCATCACTGACAAATGTAAATTAAAACAAAAAAAAATATGTATAATTACCAAAATACACTTAAAAAACCAAGATGGGTTTTACACTCAGAGAAAATGAGTGACATTTGACTTATTTCTTTGTTTTTACTTTAATTGTTGTTCTTTGCTTGTAAACCTGGCATTAGAGAGGCCAGAATGCTTTGTGGGTAACTTGAGTTGACAGGTCCTTTTGGGTTTAATTTTGTATTTTAATTTATCTATCCTTTTCTGATAAGATACGTGACTTTTCTAATGTCTCACTAGTTATTTGTACTGCTGCTTTCGTTAGAGAGTTGAAATAACTGCTTCAGAAAAACAGCTCTTCTATTATGTCTGAAAAAAAAAAAGAGAGGAAGTGAAACCAATGTGAACTTAGTAGTTTACTTTGTAAATAGAAACATCATTTGTACAGTCAGGTATTACACATAGCTTGTGACAACACAGTAAGATGTAAAGAAAAACTGAAATATGAATACTTATAGTGGTGATTATATTGAAATTGAACCAGAATAAATAGGTAATATCTCTGCTTTCATATATTTTACGCTATCAGTCATAGAAAGAGTATTAGAATAGTCAAGAGAAAAAAGTAAGTTGTAATCAGTCTTGAGGTCTGATAAAAACAAATATTTACAAATGTGCATATTCTTCTTGTATGAATTACCTTATATTACTATACAAAGATAGCACAATGGCAGATACAGTAGGAAAAAACAAAATCAGGTAGGAAAAGTAGGAGTTGAATACATTCCCATCTAGCTCTTATTATTAATATAACTTCATTAAGGGTCTTATTTGATTTTCCCCTTGTTTTATGACTGTAATTAGGTGACAGCTAGATAGGTCAGTTCATATGATTACTGCACATCCTCAGTATCGAACAGAAACGGTCCATCTTATACTTGATAAGGTCATGTGTGCCTGTCGGTATGAATGCAGAAGACATGATGTAAGCTGTATCAAACCACAGTCATTATGTTTTTCCAGATACTAGCATAATCATTAGGATGTTTAGTGATAAAATGTCAAATGCATGTGATTTTTAAAAATCTGTTCACTGCTTATAATATCCATGCAATCAGGTTAGAGAAAATTATCTGGAGCTGAAGCAGCTCCTGTTTTGTTGTTGTTTTGTTTTTTGTTTTGTTGGGTTTTTTTAAAAAAAGAAGGAAATGAGTAAGTCTTGTGACAGTTTTTGTGCATGGCAGTTGATAGTGTGTTTCTAAACTGACCACCCGCAATTCTGGGGAGCACGGATCTCAGCTGGAGAGTCTACCAGAATGAATCTCATGAATAATGCCTCTAGACACATTTGCAAAAGAAAATTGCTATCAGCTGCAATAATAAATTTCTCTGTGTAGCATATTCTATTTATAGATCTGCTGCACACACCAGGAGAGGAATGTAAATGAGATACTGGATTGCTTTTGTTTGTGCAGCATGGAGAAGCCTGCTTTCAATGGTTTTAATATCAGCATTACACAGTTCAGGTAATTAAAAAAGAAAAAATAAACTGAATTCTTCCTGGAAATCTACAACTGATGGTGATGATCTCTAAAACTAGTTATCAAGTGTGTTTTGGTTTGTTTATGGTAGAGGGGACAGATCATTGCTGATGATTGCAAAAATACAAAATTTTCATACATTCTTCTATTGAGCTGTATATATCAACATTGATCATTTCTTTTTATAGTCTTACTTAGAATCATAGAATCATCTAGATTAGAAAAAACCTTCAAGATCATGGAGTCCAACCATTAACACTGCTCTGCCAAGTCCACCACTAAGTCATATCCCCAAGCACCACATCTAAATGGCTTTTAAACACATCCAGGGATGGTGACTCAAACACCTCCCTGGCCAGCCTGTTCCAATACCTGACAACACTTTCAGTGAAAAAATTTTTCCTAATGTCCAGTCTAAACCTCCCCTGCTGCAGCTTGAGGCCATTCCCTCTTGTTCTATCACTTTTGCTACTGTGTAGAAGATTAAAAATAACAGGTATCATAAATAATTGCGAGGAGTTTACTGTTATCAAAATGAGCAATGGTCTAAAATTTCACTATTAATGCTATAACATTCTAATAACAAAGAAGAGTGATTCCTGATGAGGTAAAGAAAATAGTTTTAGAAGACTTTTATGTGATAATGCAAAGCTTGAAAACATAACAGATAAGCACATAAGAAAAATATCACAGCCAGTTCAAAAGTATTAGTATACTGAAATAAGAACTCCCAAATGACTTATTATTCTCTCTAAAAGCAGTCTGTCAATGTACTTGGTTAAGAAGACGACAAGGTCTCCCATATTCTGTTGAATTAATTGGAGCTGCAGGAAACACATAAATGTTTGAATGACCAGGGACTTCTCCTAAGTGGATTTCACAATTCCATGATATTTTGCTATCCTTTATAAAAGCAAAACAAATGAAAGGGGACTGCAAATCAGAACAGTAATATCTTTTGCCCACACTGTACAACTGTGGATGGCTCCATGAAAAAGTCGTCAGATATTTAAATACATGAGCTGAAGAAAGTGAATAATGAGTGAAAGAAACAATGAAAATACAAGAATTGTGAGGCTGCAAAATTAGAAAGAAATTAGAAGTGTTTTGCTGAAATGTGGTATATGTCTATATTAGTGTTTGATTTCGGATCCAGGGAATGGTTTTGAAGCAAACATCCTTGTTTAAACTGATTGAAATGCCTTGGTTCACAGTGTGGAGTGGTTTCTAGAATACATGAACTCCATTTGCCACTAAGATGATTAAGGGCCTGGAACACCTATCATACGAGGAAAGGCTGTGAGAGCTGGGTCTGTTTAGCTTGGAGAGGAGGAAGCTGAGAGGGGATCTTCTCAATGTTTATAAATATCTGAAGGGTGGGTGTCAGGAAGCTGGGGCCAGCCTCTTCTCAATGGTGTCCAGTGACAGAACTAGGGGCAATGGCCATAAACTGGAAAATAGAAGGTTCAACCTCAACATGAGGAAATACTTCTTCACTGTGAGGTTAACAGAGCACTGGAACAGGTTGCCCAGAAGGAAGGGTGGTGGAATCTCTGCCCTGGTGAGACCTCATCTGGAATATTGTGTTCAGTTCTGGGCCCCTCAGTTCAATAAGGACAGGGAACTGCTCAAAAGAGTCCAGTGCAGAGCCACAAAGATGATCAAGGGAGCAGAGCTTCTCCCTTATGATGAAAGACTGAGGGAGCTAGGTCTCTTTAGCTTGGAGAAGAGAAGACTGAGAGGTGACCTCATTAATGTTTATAAATATGTAATGGGTGAGTGTCAGGAGGATGGAGCCAGGTTCTTCTCTGTTATGTCCAATGACAGGACAAGGGGCAACAGGTGTAAGCTGGAGCATGAGGTTTCACAGAAACATAAGGAGAAACTTTTTCACTGTGAGAGTGATAGAGCTCTGGTACAGGCTACCCATAGGGGTTGTGGAGTCTCCTTCCATGGAGACATTTAAAACCCACTTGGGTGCATTCTTATGTGACATGCTCTAGGTCGTCCTGCTCTGGCAGTGGGGTTGGACCAGATGATCTTTCGAGGTCCCTTCCAATCCTTAACATTCTCTGATTCTGTGATTCCATGAATCTCCATCTCTGGAGACTTTCAAAAGCCACGTGGAGTTGTTCCTGTGTGACCTACTCTAGGCAATCTGGTCTGGCATGAGGGGTTGGACTAGATGATCTTTAGAGGTCCCTTCCAACCCCTACCATTCTGTGATTCTGTAATTTCTTTCAGATGAACTTGCACAAGAGGATAGTCTCACACCTCAAGTACTCCAGCTGCTAATGGTCATGCAGTCCATGGAACCAGACAAGGTGTAGTGTGAGTTTAAGCTCCCTGAAACATGAATAATGGGAATGCTGGGTCTTCAGCACTACTCAGTTTGGCCTGTAAATCTATTCCTTCTGAACTGCATTATCTGCTAATATGAATGCAAATTTATAAACCATCAAAAGAAAGTCAGGCATCCCTGGTGTATATTATACATCAGAAAAGGCTGTAGAATTTAAACTGGAGTACTGATGAATTCTGGAATTATATAGAGAAAAAAAACCCCTAACTAACCAGAATATTCCTTTTATCTTTGGCATAGACATTAGGTTGGAAAGAAAATAATCAAGAAGCATTTGCATGCTATGACATGATATTGATAATCCAGTAATAAAAATTCTTCTTGATTCAGTACTACGTCAGTAACTTGATTTAATGAAATCAAAATTCTGTATAAGATTGACACCTTTGAGATGCCAACACAGGTTTTGACAACTTATTTTTAAAAAATATTGCACAAAGCAGAGGAGACTGGATTGTAACACATTAATAATACACTCATAGTTGTATTTATCCACAGTTTTTGATTTTTAAAATAATTCTGTTTTTAAAAGATTTTAATTCCTCTGTACAATGTGTCATAGACATCATTTGTACTCTAGTGATACAGTGCTGTGGTTCTCCAAAGCAGAGTATAATTTTCTCTATGCCTTCTCTAAAATGGGAGCACTATGCTCTGTGATTCCCACTGAAAGCATGGTACATGCCATTTGTGTAGTCATATGTGAGAGCGCTGCCCTGAGAGGAAGCACACTCAGCACCCTTTAGTCATGACAGTGCTAAGCTGAGAATGTGAAAAATGATGTGTTGCAGTGGGTTCAGTATTTAACAACACAAGTTCATCTAGTGCTCTCACTATGTTATCTGGGACAAAGCTATGGAAGCTGGGGGAAACAGCTTCCCAAGCTTCTTCAGTTAATAACTGTAGATGTGTTTCAATTTATTAAAATATGTTATTTCCATTTATTCTTAGTGTCATTTTGCTTTAAATTAATGGAAACTGATAGTACTTCATCAGTTTAAACTTTAAGTTGAATTACACTTCATGTAAAGATTCATTAAATCTCATTCTAGAAAATACCAGGATAATGTAATGATGATTATGATCTTCCTTTGAAAGCTTTGTGTAATAACCAAATCCACAGAAACTCATTGCAGCCAGAAATATAAAAAATATCAAAGGACAATGTTGCAAAGGAGGCATTTCTTCTTTGTGCACAGCAGGCATTTTTGTAGTATATAATATATCTGCCAATCTTTCCTTGTATTATACAGCTCCCAGAAATCAATTCTGCTTTTCTCTGCTTTAGTACTTTCACCCAGGTTTCCTTAATTATGTCATCTTCTCTAGATCTGAGTGCTTTTGTTATCTTTACTGTTTTGAATCCTTTTTTCCCCTATTAGGAATTATTAGTCTGTAAACTCTGGTGATTCACTTTAAATTTCCTTTCACTGAAAGCAGTTTTGTATTGAGTTTGCATGGCCAGGTTTTGATAGCAGGATGGCTACAGGGGTGGCTTCTGCGAGAATCTGATAGAAGCTTTTCCCATGTCTGATAGAGCCAGTGTCAGCTGTACCAAAGATGGACCCATGTCTGGCCGAGCACAAGCCCATCAGCGATGGTGGTAGCACCTCTGGGACAACACATTTAAAAAGGGGAAAATGTTGCTGTGCAGCAGCAATTATAGCCAGGAAAAGGAGTGAGAATATGCAGGAGAAACAACCATGTGGACATCAAGGTCACTGAAGAAGGAAGGTGAGGAGGTGCTCTGTGCACCTGTGGCATATGCAGCCTCCCTGACAGACAAACCAGACAAAAACCCCAGGGTGTCCCAGAGCAGTTTGGTGCCTCAGCCGTTAAAGCTGCACCTCACAGTGACTGACAAGTGCCTCAGGGTCTGGAACCTTAGTAAACAGGCCCAGGGTCTGGGTTTGCCTTCAGTTGTCTGTGTTTTGTCTGAGTTTGCCCCCTCAACCAATCAGAATGACCACAATGCACCCTTGACTAGAGCATAAATGGTGTCCTGTCTAAGAACCAGGTGAGTTGGTTCTTCACAGAAAAGCAGGCCTGGCAGTTAGACCTTCCCCTTGGACATGCCATCCAAGGATACTTCCATGGATTGAGCGAGTCTCCATGGACTGAGTGAGCCTTGCCCCCGCTTTGGGTGAGTCGTATTTTGGGTACTTTTCTGTGGGAGGTTTCCCCTTTATGAGTGAGTGTGTGCCCTTTTTTGTTCATCTGTCCTTAAGGTTTAGGAATTAGTTGTGTAGTAAATTCCCAATGGACATCCAAACCTGTATTTGGTCAGGGGTGCTGGGCAACTTTGGTTGCAATAAACCCCCATTTTGGATAGTGGCTGTTGTTTGTTTTGTAAGTGGCTCTGTGACAACACCAGAGGAGAGCTTCCCTTGAAACCCATGCTGAAGACCATGGTGAGGAAGGCTGTTCCCCTGCAGCATATGGAGGTTAACAGTGGAGTAGATCCACCTACAGCCCATGGAAGACTCCACGCTGGAGCAGATGGGTGGCTGAAGGAGGCTGTGACCCCATGGGGGACCCATGTTGGAGCAGTTTGTTCCTGAAGAACTACACTCTGTGGGAGGTACCACACTCTTGAAGGAGCAGGGGAAGAGTGTGAGGGATCATTTGTTTGAGGAGGAAGAAGTGGCAGAGACAACATGTGATGAACTGACCACAACCCTCATTCCTTGTCCCCCTGCACCACGGAGTGGGGGAAGATGTGGAGAGAATAAGGAGTAAAGCTGAGCCCAGGAAGAAGGGAGGGGTGGGAGCACATGTTTTAAGATTTAGTTTTTATTTTTCATTATCCTACTCTGATTTGATTGGTAAGAAATTAAATTCATTTCTCCAGGTTGAGTCTGTTTTCCTTGTGATGGTAGTTAGTGAGTGATCTCTCCCTGTCCTTGTCTTGACCCAGAAGCTTTTCATTTTATTTTCTTTCCACTGTCCAGCTGAGGATGGGAGTGAGAACAGCTTTGGTGGGCACCTGGCATCCAGCCCAGGTCAACCCACCACAACTTTCTAAACTGCTTCTATCTTTATATATGACCACTGACAGTCTCTCTTTAAATCACATCTAAATCACTTGTGAACTAAATTGTGAACCCCTAAGGAAAGTATGTCCAGATTGTTTGGGCTCATTAAGGGAAAAACATTTTTGCTTTAAATTTTCCTTGAGGCATGTTTATACTCAAGAGTTATTCTGGTTCTAGCACAGATTAAATAGGAGCTTACATTTAAAAGATACTTCCAAATTATTTGATCCAGGGTAAAAATATTGGAGTTGGAAGGTTCCAATTCCACTTCAAAAAGATCGGGAGTGACAAAAAGGTTCAAGCACCTCACTTGCCTGCTGCCAACATACAGGAAAGAGACCATTGCATGTGAAATGGTTCATCTTAAAACAGAAGATTCAGTTATAGGACCCAACAAAAAAATTTAATTAAATATATGCTTAATGCATCCCAGTTAGAGAAGAATGAGCATCTGCTCAATCTTATCATTAAGCATATGTATATGAGTTTCCTTGAACAAGAATACACTCCTGAAAAAATAGATAAACCTTAGAAAGTTTACTGGACTTGTGTTTGTGTTGTGACTTGGGAAGGACAGAATTAGGTTTATGGAAATGATGCAGGTGGAAGAGCATGCTTATTGGCAGAATATACATTTCAGACCTTTGAAGATGTCATTATTTTCAATAATTTAGGACTGTTAAAATTTATTTTAAAATGTACTCATTCAAATATGTAACAGAGTACTATCCAACTTCTCAGGATCATGTAGCCTCTTCAGGAGTATTTTATAAACCCTCTTTAACATCAGTTTTCCACTCAGATGATGAATATACAGGTGATTCCCCATTACATGAAGGATACATATCTGTTAATAAGTTTGATACATAAAAATTCCCATCCTGTAATGTGAGAATTATGACCATTCCTGTCACATAAGAGGAGACACAGATGTGGTATTGAGCACTTCTGGACACATAACCCTTGATGGTGGATGGTTAAGGATCCCGCAGGAAAAAGTACAGCAAGCAATGGTTGATGAGAACAATTTATGAGGTCACCTATCACATTCCCTGGCCACATCTAGAAAGACAAATAATGGTCTGTCAGACTGGGTCCATCTCAAGGGTTATAATTAGCTCTGACACTACTCCTTTCCCCAGTCTCCTCAGTCTTTTCAGTGAGATATATATTTTCTCTCATGTTGCATGGGAAAAAGTTGTAAATAGATGTTATCATTTGCTAAAATGTATTTACAAAAATGATTTTTTTTTAAAGGCTATGAGTTTGATAAGAAAAAATTATCATTATATGAAACATAGACATAGAAGCACATAAACATTTTCAATAACATAAGGTAAAAGCCAGATCTCTACCTCTCACTAAAATCTCATACTACCTAACTTCTGTGTGACCTTCAAAAATCTCTCATAATTCCTTCTGACAGAAAGTTTCCAATTGCTCCCAGCAATCCCTAGAGCCTTAAGCAGCCTTTGCTTCAATATATGTACTATTTGCAGCAGGACTTGTGAGTACCATATCCAGAGCAGCAGCACTGAACATTGGTGTGCAGCATATTGCTTGTTGCGCTATTTTCATTAAACATGCATTGTATACTATTACTCATTTCTGTTACAATTTTTAAACAATCTTTTAGCACAAAACCGTCAATTACTTCAATGTTTAGTAAATTTATAGGTTGCATAACTATGTTACTTAGTCGCTTCCAAGATTTCAAAGTCTCCTTACAGAGCAACTGCAGTTTGCTACACTGATCAAGAGAAGATGGATAACAACAAAACTGAAGAATAAAATCTTGAATAGTTTTAAAAATAACAGCATATACTTTAAAATAATAACCCAGAACTGTCTACTGAGGAAAGAGTAACAAAGTGTAAAACAAGGTGTTTATTATACTTTCCTTTCTCAGTTTCTTCCTAATAATTTTTTCTGTTTCTAAACCAGATTTTTTTTTAATTATTATTTGTGCTTTTATTATTTAAAACTTTCACAGATGAAAACTCTTCCTATTTCTTTCTGAATTCAACTTACAGAAAGGAGTTTTTGTAACCACTTCTTCATTACATTGTCACTAGTTCTACCAATTTGCAAGTCTAATAATCAGCTCAGCACTTCCTATGTATCTATTTAGCACCCATTATTCTTTCTTTTTAAAAAAATATTCTTAATCATAAGGAGCTGATCATTACTGCTTTCTTGTATGTCTAGTCTATGTACAAGGCTGGAAGTCATGAATATCTTAAGAACTCCCATTAAAGGGTAAGTAAGGCTTTGAACTTGCAGGGATCATCATCTTTCCACAGTGATTTGCCTTGTTCACACAATTGCTTCCCAATACCTCCTGATAATTCAAATGCACAGCCTTCTTTTCAATCCTAGGTACCTTCTTAGGTCCTTCTAGTTTCGACACAGTCTCTGAATTTTCTAACTCAACAAAATGGAAGTATCTCTACTATATGCACATAGCACAGTTTAATACAAACTTTAATGTTTATAAAACATGTAAAATGAAATCCACTCTAAGATATGAATAAAGCCAACAATTACAAAATTCTCTATGAAAACCTGACAACATCGTAACGAGACAAGGTAAACCATAGCTGCTTTGAATTGGCAACATCTTTAGCAGTTTAGATACTCCATTTTCTAACAATCCTATAAACACCACAAGAAATAAATTTTGAATGAAAGAACTTCACGGAGGAGAATCTGAATGGAACCTTTCTTAGAGGATCCATCTTTCCACATTATATCTGCACCTTTTTTTTTTTCCCAGTGCTTACCAAAAGAAAATTTGTACCTCACTTGCTCATTTCTTAATGAGAACAGAAAACTGGGTGCACAGGGATGCACTCTGCTTTTTATCTGGACAGCTAACAGAGCCACAAGATGTTTTAACTTGAACAGAGCAGGTATTATGATAATGCTTTTACATGGAAGGGGATGACTATGAGCCATAGTTTTATAACAGTATTGTAACATTAATTTGAAAGCCATATCTTTCCACCTTGCCTATTCAACTATTGCACATAGTTTCTAATTTTTTAATTGTATTTATTGTCTACTCATGGACTTGCTGTTTATTTCTGATTCTTTAAGCTGACACAGGAGAAAATGTTCCTCCTGACAGATCATGCCTCATATCAGTAAGCACCTGAGGACAGATATTCTCTGTGTTTTGAACAGTGGCTAGTGAAATGTGGATCCTTATTCCTTCTCCCTATGTGTTACAGCAATTATGATCAAACAATAACTAATATATAGTAAAAAATGTATTTTTCTTGTACATGTAATGTTGTAATTAATATATTAAAAATGCTCCACTCACATAATCAGTAAAGATGTCAGTGCCTGGACTTTTACACGTTCTTTGAAAGAGCATAACTTGAAATGCAACTAAAAGTCATATAAAAGCCTATAAAAAGTTTTTTTCATGCTTCTGGTCAAATGAAGTTAATGACTGTATATATGGTATATAAGGCTGTAGCCTCTCAAACATCAAATCCTATGAATGTTTTGGACTGAGTTAATTCCTATTAAAAACTGAATCTAAACCTATTATGAAGCTTGAGGTGATAAATGAATGAAACAAACAATTGCACGTGGCATATATTCTACAAATTTAGTACTTATGAAAGGTGGTAGTTTAGCCAAAGTTCTCTGGTTTTTATAAACTACATACTGCAAGTTTCCTTACAATAACCAAGGTAATTTCTTTGACTGAGAAGGTAATTGACACATTTGTGCCTTTTCAGCCTGTGGTTTTCTTCGCCTGACAAGAGTTTTAACTCTAATATATGTAAGTCCTAGAGAATTGAAATAAGACTCTGGAAAATTCTTAAAGAGCTTTGTACAACCCTCAGACTAGCACAGCATCAGTCACATGATATAAATGAATTGATAGATTATGTTTGAAGAAGACTGATTTTCAGGAATCACCTCACAACTACTGGGAGGTACAGTCGAGAGCTAATTTTTATCTCAGCCCAACAGTGATGTTTCATCAGTGAAGATAAGTCTAATTACACTGTTGGCATGGAATGTGCAGTGCTGAAATTCAGAAAAAAAAAAAAAAAGAAATCTAAGCATTCTAGATGTTTGCAGGTATTATAACAGGAGTAGTAATACTGGCCTCCACCAGGCATTGCATTCTCATGTTGAATGTAGCTTAAAGACTTTTGACAATAACAAAATATCTTTTTTTTTTTTTTCCACTTCCAAAACAAATGTCTCATAAAGCTTCTTGCTGTCTATCCCCTGTCGTCTCTTTCTTTCCAGCTTTTTGAGATTCACTTGCTTCCCCATTGTACTCCATGTATCTTCCTCTACTGTCAGGAATGAGAGAGGACAAGAAAGCCACAGTGCTGTCCTCTTGTACCTCCTTTCTCTGGGGTGCCCCCAGCTCTCAGAAGGAATAAGAAATCCCTGCAGCACAGGATTTCTGCTCATACATTAGCTGAACTGTAGGAGGTTAAGGAAAACTTCAGAGATTCCCTTTGACCATGGCTCTGTCTGAATATCTACAATTAATTCAGACAAAGCTATTTCTTTAAATGACATCAAAGGTAGGTAACAAAAACTGAAAACAAATAGCAGCTAGGAACAAAAGTACATTTGAAGGACCAAATCTTGACCTGTCTACCACAGTTTTCCCTACTATGAAAAAATAATGTATAGGAGACTGCACAAAGCTTTTATAAAGACTAATTGTTTAAACTTTCACAAGTATTTTAACATGAGAAGTACAAGAGCAGTGCTGAGTAGTAGAACTACTGAGAACAATGACTGTAAGCAAAAAGTTAGCATTCATCATATGCTTTCTTCTTTTAACGACATATATTTATCAATAGCTTGAGTTGTTCTGTTTTGTACATTGACCTTTTACTTTCACTGCTGCCTCAGCTCAAAATTTCACACATTGCTGGATGATGACTATGACTTATGAAGAATACAAGGTGCCATAAAAACTGTGAAATCAAATGCTATAAACTGAGTGTTGGCATTTTTCAAATGTGCAAGAACTGTAACTCTTAGAGTTGTTCCATTATTGAGAATTAACATAGTTGGGTGACACACTAGGCTAAACTAATGCAAAATGGAATAGAAATTTGTTTTGCAGCTGACCTTCATAATTGGTACAAAAGGCCATTTGCATACCATTTTCTCTAGTAGACCTATTTTAACATGAAGAGATGAGTGGCTGTCTAGCTTGCACTCAAGAGGGCAGATAAACTAGGTAGTCTGACTTATTTGCAGCAAAAGGTAAATGACTGTCTTGAAAAAGTAAATTGCAGGAGAATTTATGTCAGAGGAAAAACGTTGCAGCCCAGCATCTTTAGCAGTACTGTTACTTGCTTGCAGACTTCCTTCAGAGAATCAAGTCAGTTCCTCTTCCTTGATAGCATGATCTCAATCTGTTTCTTTACATTTATGCAGAAGAATAACAGGAAGTTATTCTGTCAGTCTGGCCCTACAGACAAATTCCAGGGAAATGGCAATAAGCAGTTCTTTTATATAAGACTCTTCAACTTACAAATGAGTAAATATAGTATCACAAGTTCACACTAGAAATACATATATATCATGCACATTTAATACTCACAATGGTTAGAATAGTTTTGCGGAAAAAGCTGACATATGACTTTACATTGTTTTCTGGATATAGGTAGTCTATAACAAAGATTTATCAAGACCCTGTCTGTGATGATATTAACCTTTGAATGTAAATGATCTTCTTCACGCCTTCTGAATAATTTTTTTTATTTTTCAGTGTTCATTAGTATGGTGTCTACCCATGTAAAATGAAAGTACTGGAACAACTGCTAATATCAATCTGTTACACTGTCTCATTCTCATGTCTGAGTATTTTAGTTACGGCTTTTAGCTTCTGGTTGGAATGAGTGCTGCTTCAGTCTCTAACATAAGGCTGTACTCTTCTGAGAGAAAGACTTCTCCCTCACTGATTCAGTAGCAAGGATGGTGATTTAAAAGTTCTATCAGCACTTTTGTCATAAAGTTTTGAGGCTACTCATGGAAGTAGAATTAGACACCTTCAATTTCTCTTTAATTTAATTAACACTTTTACCACCTGCAGTGAAACCAGGGCGGGATGTTTCATCTTGTCTGCTAATCCTTCAAGGAAAGCAGGGCTTTTAATCAGTTTATGAGCATGTATTGATATCAATACTCATTCTATCTTCATGAAAACTACCTTGATTGTGTCTCTTCTACAACCATTATCTCTTTATTTTGCTTTATAGGCATGCTTTCTGTGTATCCGTAGAAACAAGCACAGAATGAACTGAGGTGCCTTGTGGTCACACATTTGTTTTGAAGTTACCACATAACGGAATGGAGAATGCCTTGTTAAAAAAAAAAAAAAAAAAAAAGGCATAGAAAAAAAGTAAGACTGAAGGCTAATGCAGCCAGAGGAAATAATACATTTTAACCCTTTCTGTTTACTTCCTTCAGTCAACTTAGAACAAATGTATTCAAATCCATATCAGTTGTGGTATCAATGCAGAAATTTCTTTTGATATCACTACTCCTATAAGTAAAATACACGTTAGAGCTAGTAAGCACAATTGGTTATTCCTATAGCTCAGTTTATAGGTTGGGGAAGAAAGTTAAACATCTCACTTGTAGGTACACAGTGATTTGGTCATGACAGTAGGCGCTTGGAGTTTTCCCAGGCTTCTAGGTTCTGTTGGCCAAATCCAGACAGCTCTACTTAAATCTGTGAAGTCACTTAAATCTGTTAAATTTTGAAAAGTCACAACTTCTAACACACTGTGTCACAAATAGGCATAATTAGAAAAAGAAATTTAATTTTGAGGTGCTTAGGTGGAAGAAGGCAAACTAGAATCCCATTCTCTACAGCTGGACTGCTCAACTTCTGTCCAGAACAAAAAAAACTCTTTTACTCTTGCATTACTGTCTGCAAAGTATTTCTTTTCTGAAGAGGAGGTGAAAAATTCTCCCCAAAAGCTTCTGAAAGACTTGGGTACTTAAATACTAACCTAGAACAGGGTTTGGAGTCCGAAAGCTATTTGAGACCTATACCATAAATTACCTTAGAATCATGAGAACCTGATAGAGTCTGAGGTTATACAGCACTTTCATTTTACAGGTGTAAAAGTTAAAAAAAACAAAGGTCATCTGTGCTATCTAAATGAATTATACAGGTAGTCGAAGAGAACAATTTCTTTGTTAGCTGATTCCATTTCCTGATGTGTTTTGTAAAGAATTTTTAAGAGATTCAGGACTGGAAGACAGTTCCCAGGAGCAGAGGTCCCCACTCAACTGAACGGTTTTCACATCAAAGAATATGTTTTTTTTGAAACTCCTACTTGTGACTGAATTTTCAACACAATAACTTTTAATGTGTTGAAGAGTCAGACCATGGTGTGAATGTCCAGATTGTGTCTGAGCCAGATGACTGGTTTCATGAGAATCATAATCTTGAGCACAGGGGCAGATACTCTAATGCAGACAAAAATCTCCATGAAACCACTTAGCGACTACAGAAGCTGGTAAAACAGCTGAATTATTTGATGTATGTGCTTCTCCTCATTGCAAAAAAAAAAAAAAAGAAAAAAAAAAGGAAAAAGAAAAAGAGTTCTTGCTTTACTCAAGATCATATAATCCTGAAAAGAATACTCAAAACATGCTGTTGTGTGAAAAATCAGGATGAGATACAAATTAAATGCCTCCAAAATCAAAATTAAAAAGATGGGATTTGTATGCACAATAAATATGATTTATTTTTTTTGTATGTTAGATATTGAAGAAAAGGATACAAGAAGGCGGAAAGTCCTACTGACACACAGCTATGATTGAATTGTATTCTCTGTGGTATATAACCTCTGTATAGGGTTGACATACATTCAAGAGCAGAAAAGTAGTAAATGATGTATTGTCGTCGAAAAAAAGTATAGATTTACACTTACTTTAATTTAATTTTTTAAAATTATTAACATTCACTTAGAACATTTTATATGTAATCTATGTAAACATGGAATATCATAATCAATTCCATAAATTTTTAGGTCAGTTTGACATTGTATTGTCTGGGAGGTAAGGACTTTAACAGATCTTTAACTGTAACTGATATAAAACATTATTGATTATAAACATTTATCAATAATTTTTTCTACTGAACTATTTAAAATGTAAAATCAACATTCAGAGTTAATTAGTAACTTCCATTATATGATGGGCAAAATCCATTAAAATTTCCCTTTCTTTTTTGTACCTACACTGCCATTTCTTTTTAAAATTTGTCAAAGAGATGGGTAACTGAACTGTTTTAAAATATGTTAATATTCATAATTTTAATTTCTGAATCGCAATAACATTTGTGTCACAGTCATATTTGTGGGAAAGCGACTTGTGGCTGGGGTGCCTGTAGTTGAACATGTACTATCTCCGTTGGGATAGAATCTGCATTGTAGTTGCAAAGAAAGCAGAGTAAGAGCAATTTGTGTTGCAGTTGTAAGGAGCTGGCTCAAGCTCTTCAAGATTCTGCAGTGCACAAACTCTTGCCTGGCAGAATTACCGTAACTTGGATGGTTACCCTTAAATGTATTTTCTATGTGTAATAGAATTCAAAGTCTTCTAATATAGTCTAAACCAGTGTTTATACCAAGGTATCATGTGTTTCCTGTGTTCCAGCAATTGGATTTATGCTAGACTGGAAATTTTGCAGTACTGGAAGAATGGGGTTATTCATCACTAAGATGTTTCTGTGTTAAGCTTTTCCACTGCTGAATTGTTCAGCTCCACAGGTGGTATCTATGGCAGCATCACTTGTGCAGAGATAATACCATGCACTTTCTGATGTTTTAAGGAAGGTTAACTTTTTATTGCTAAAAGCAGTCCTATACAGCACAATACTTATATATAGCATAAATGCACTGTTACAATTACAGATTATCTCATGCACAGTGTGAGAATCTGTAATAAATGCTAAAAGTAGGGAAAAAAAAAGATATTATAGAATGACTTAGTAAACAAAGAATATTTGAAGCTCTATGAGTAATATTTATAAATAGAAGGCACATAAAAACTTTTTGACATGACTTAAAGTCTGTAATATATGCAGTTTAACAAAAATTTTGTTATATTTGTCCATTTTATCTAAGGGTCACCTTTTTCTTCAAATTGGTGAGGTTATGCCCCAAACACACAACCTAATCTATTTTACACTGGACTGCATAAATCTCAAATTTTAAGGCAGACAAGAAAAACATTGTTTTCGTGGAGCCCCTTTAGAACTCTATTTGTTATTTATAAAGGATCTTTTTGTAGACATGGCTAAGCTGTGCTGCTGATGTGTACAATAAGATGTGAGGAGCACTAGAACTATGAATTCATCTAAGAGTCACCAGCATAAATCATACAGGATCGCAAACCATACATTAATCACTCTTTCTTCATACGTCACCATCTGCCAGGGGACAGATAGTAATGTGCCCTCTCACATCCTTAAACAGTTGCAGGCAGTGCCTGAAATAGTATTATGTCCTATTTTATGAAGGTTAAGTATCCTGAAGAAAAGATGTTGTCCTCTTACTACCCAAGCCATTAAAAAGCCTCATCCCCCATTCATCATCATTTCAATGAATACATTGCTCTGTAGTCACTGTGCAGTCCTGCCTGACAGGGAATGCAACCCTCTGAAGACCAGCACGTTCCTACCACCTGTCATATTGCAATAGCAGAGTTTTTCCAAATGCACACAAGAGATCCTGTGAGAAAGCCCCAAAACACACTTGCAACCAATCTGATGACAAGGAAAAAAAATTTCTTCCCACCGTCCCAGAAGAAATTAGCTCAATGTTCACAGTGGCTTGCAGGGTTCACAGCTGTGCTCTGACCTATGAATGAAAACTAGTGATCTCCCAGCAAAAGAGTTGTGGCTGATGAGGCAATATTATACACCCTTTCTTTCTGAGATATGAAGAACTAGTAATCTGTCTGACTCAATTTTGATGTGTCTTATTAACTCATGGGAAAAACTCAGAATCCTTTCTTTCTTCAGGTAGACAAAGCCATACTTTCTTATGTGATATGAATTCTTGAAATGGAAACTTTTTGCTTGTAAAATCTGTCCTGTGGCTAAGACACACTGACACCAGGCTATGCCTCTGAACCTGAAACAGTACAGAGTAGCAAAAATATATGCCATTTTTTTCTTTTCCCACTCTGATAATGTTTCCAAAATTAGGAATTTTGAAATATTATGAGTGGCAAAGAGAAAAGAGATGAAAAGTGGAAAGCCTAGTTATTACACTCCATAATATTCAGCAGCAAAATAAAAGATTTTTTTTTCCCAGAAAATGCTTTCAGTTATAAATGTTGATATTTTTAAAGCTAAATCTAACTATTATTATCCTATTATTATCACCATGACACTTCCACTACTACAAACATTTCACTCTGATGAGATGGTCTATCTTCTGACACATATTAGAAATAACATTAGTTTCATTTTCTTCTGAGTTTTATTTTATGCAGTATTTGAAATACATGAGTTTTTGTTGAGATCTATTTGGTAGCGACTAGCTAGGTCAGTCATGCATTAGTTTTAGGTCAAAGTTTGTGCTCAATTTTTTCAGTCTGTCACTCCCACCAAAGAAGGAAATTTCTTCTGAAGGGACAAACAGTAAGGATATTCTTCCTCTGAAACCTAAATGACATAAGGCAGGTGGATATGGACATTATTTATGATTCTATACATTGACTTATTACTGGTGTAATCTATATACTGGATATTTCATATTTTACTTCTGTTGCAACAGATCAGAGAATCAGGCCCTAAACATTTATTCTGGCTAGCTGTACTGGATCTGTCTGGAAAAGAGTTATTTTCTTCATAGCAGTCTGTATGATGCTGTGTTTCGGATCTGTGGCCAAAGCTGTGTTAACACATCAACATTTTAGCTCTTGATGAACAGTGTTTGTATAGCACCAAGATTTTCTGTTTCTCACTCTAAGTAGGCTGGGAGTGGTCAGGAAGCTAGGAGGGGACAGTGACAGGACAGCTGACCTGAATTGGCCGAAGCATGTCCCATACCTTATGAAACTGTGCTCAGCAATGAAAACTGTGAGCTTGTCTTCCCAAAGTAAATGTTGCTTGGAGACTGACTGGGCATTGGTCTGGTGGGGATAAATGACTGCTTTTGCATCATTTGGGTTTTTTTGTTTTGTTTTTCTTCACTTCTTGCACTGCCTTTATCTCAACCCACTAGTTTTCTTGCTTTCGCCCTTCCTATTGCCCGTCATTCTGCTGGAGGTGAATGAACAAGTGACTGTAGGGAGGACCTTACCCACCAGCCAGAGTCAACCTACCCCACTAAGTAACTGACAAATTCCAAATGGGCCTGGAAGGTACTGCTGCAGGAACTGCAATACAGATACTCTGGAGGAGTATGCCTTTGGCGAGAGATTCAAGGACAAATCATGTGGCCCAAAGACTGGAAAATCTGGACTTTGCAAGGGACATTAACTTCCTGCAATTCTTCTGCATTTTGATAACAACAAACATTTGTCAGAGTGAGTGCACTAGTAGTTTAGGATTTGTGTGACAATCAGGCTGCAACACATTTAATCAAGAAACATAAAGCAGAAATCCTACATACCCTTAAAGGCTTTCATATTTAATTCTTTTACTCTTTTCTGAAGAAAAGCAGACTTTTTGCTGTGGTTATGTGATGACAAATGAAGAAAACCCACTCCCCTGGAGTCAGTACAAATCCCAGTAGCATGCCCACAGATCTATGAATATGTCCTTGGAGTTGACACTAAGGGGGACTGAACAGCACACTGAAATATGGAGAGACTTTTTGGTCTGGTCTAGTGTAGTCCTTGAAATCCAGGAACAAAAAGGATGGCAGGGGAGGTGGGCTACATGCTATCAAGGGAGTCATTTAAGATGCGGAACCTGTCTCATTATCAGCCTATTTAGTAACTCCTGCCTTTGCTTAATATGGGTGATCTTCTCAGAATGATTTTAAGTGTTCTTGTACAAAGAAATACTGGATGGTGAGACTCATGAGGATGGATCAAAGCACACAAGGGACTTGATTCTGTGGGACATTTTCTTATAGATACTAGCTTTGAGAAGGAGGTAGTATAGCCTCATGTTATTCGTAGGAGTATTTCACATCATGCAGAATTAGAAAATTTCTTCCACTTTTGGCAAAAGATGGTCAAGCAGAATTCTGGATTTGTTGATTTACACTGGATTCTGGGTATGTCTATTGTCTAGGACCAACAACATCTGAAAACAATCCAGTATTGTCTCAAGATTTTCAATCAGGCCAACTAGCAAATTACAGTGTCTTCCAGGGAGAAACATACAAGAATGCTATATCTGGTGCAATTATATAAGAAGACAGGAATGTAAGAACAGTTAAACCAGGTCAGACCAATGTACATGTGTATCATTATCCTACCTCTGACCATGGACAAAAATGTCATCTCACAGAAGGGGATAACTATAATGTAATGCTAAGTAACATTCATCTTTTTGTGACATATAGCAAAGGAAGCCTTGAATCAGACGTGTTAGATACTTGTTCTCCGTGAACCTGTGTGATCAGTCTAAAGCCATGTAGACTTTGAACACCTACATTGTATGGTAATTTTCCTCTGCTTATGTATAAAGTATTATTTAAGTATCTACCTCTGTTCTGTTTGAATTTGTCTCCTTTCTTTTTAATGTGATGCACACAAGTTCTTCTATTAGATGTTGAACAACTATTGCCTATTTACTTTTCTCATGTCTCTCCTGATGTTGTAGACATCTTTCACAACACTGTTCAAACACCTCTTTTCCACACTAGAAAATCTTAAGATAGTATGTTGACTGGTGACATTCTAATTTTTCAATCATCTTTTTTTCCTCTTTTCCTTTAACTTCATTACTCTCCTTTTTGACATGAGAGAATAAAATGACAAAAGTAATGTGGGGTAATTGAAGCCCTATCAACTCATATTTGTGCATCATGATCCCACCCTCCCTCTCCCTCCCTTTCTAAGCCTTTACTCTTTGCTTTCTTAACATCTACTAATCACAGAGCTGTCGTATTTCACAGATTATTAACTAACTGTTTCAGAGAATGTTAGAACCTGTAAAGTTCCCAAACCTTTCCTGAGAGGTAGCTGTTGATTCAGAACCAACCCTTGTATTTTGCAAAGTTAAGATCTTCCCCTATTTTAATGTATTTTACTTCTTGGTATGTATTAACTTTCTTTATATTGCATTCCCATCCAGATCTATTTATCAGTCATTCAGTATTGTGAAAACTCTTATACAGTTCTTCACAGTTGTCTTGGATGTCTACAGATCAGTCTTTAGAAGTAAAGTAATAGGACCAAAATGTTATAGTGGACCTTGAATAGGGCCAAGAACCAACTTGCAGCAAAGAATATTTTAAGGATGTCTTACATACCATGAGCTTTGGGAAAGACAGAAAAACCTCTGTGTCTAGTAAACCACATGCTCCAATTCTTTGCTCTAAGTAGAAAAAAGCATTTTTTTTTCTTCTTTTTTTTTTAATATTTCAAGTTCTAGAAGATGAGGGAGAACTGGTAATATCAAGGCACCAGATACATGCTTATGCCTGATTAAAAGATGTGACTGCTAAAATGTACTTACAACTTTCCCTATTAATTTAAGGTCACCTTTTATGTGTGTACTCCGGTTAGTCTTTAAAAGTGATTCCACAATCATTAAAATGCATATCCAGTTAAAAATAATGAATAAGAGAAAGTTAGGAAAAAGCCATATTCTATACAGCAAAAGTGGAGAAAATGACATCTTGCTTATTCAGACCCTGATGGCTTTAAAGAATTTAAATGCCTGTTTTAGAAAGCTGTTAATTATTTTCTAATGTGCTCTGAAGTAAAATAATATGAAGTCTATTTCTTAATGTGTTTCCATTCAAGGCAGATTAAGGCAATTTATCTCAAAGAGCTGTTGTGCAGACATAATAAGGATACAATTACATCCTAATTGTAAAGGGCCATCGGCCATTTCTGGAATGTAAAGGAAAACATTATTAAGAGCTAAGGTTGAAAATGGTGATAAGAAAACATGACACCTGGACTTTGAAAATTTGTATTTTCATCTATCATGTCAGTTTTTCTAGAAATCAGCTAATAGAGCTGCTAAGGCAGACAACATTGATAAAATCTAAAGTAGGATTTCTGCTGTTTACTCTCCAAGTGTCAGTAGCAGTACATTCAGTGTTACAAATGTCCTGAAGGCACAAGTGTGTCCTGCTCTGACAACTATGATATGTCTTTCTCAGGAAGAACAGTTGCCATTGAAAATTACATTTTAAAACTGATAAATCTCCAGAAAGCAAGTAATTGAAAACATCAAAAACCAGAAGACTGACAGTCACATTCATTTTGAGTAAATGCTTCTGATGGTCCAAAGCTCATTACTATTCAGTTTCTGATGAGTCCTGCAGTATTTATGCAAAAGATATGGTAGGATTAGAATGTGCTAAAGACTGTGGTATGGGAAAAATCCTTCCTCTTCTACAGATTTTCAGACCTTGGGCAAATCTCTTAGATGTTTTCACTGAAGAGCATACTTAAGACAGCAATAGCTTCTCTATGATATACCACCTACAAAGTGTCCTGAAGGGATCCTTCTACTAGAGCAACCACCTTGAGTTAAAAAGACCACCATACAGGAATTTTTGGTAGCAAAAGAACATAGAGGCAAGATTTATCTTTGAATCTGAATAATTCTTCACCCAAGGGAAGATGAGGCATTTTGTCTGCTGAGGTTCTTCATCTGTAAAATTAGTATAATTTTGTTTTTCTGGGTGGATTAAAAAGAGCAGCATGAAGCACTGTGGATATATGGTCCAGATAAGTCCCTAATGCTTATTTAAAACAAATTCTGTTGCAACAATTTATGTTGTCTGCTCATAGACTCATCCAATACTACTAAGTCAATGGAATGAACTAGTATTTCTACTACCTTTTAGTCATGGAGTAAATCAGAAGTCTCCCTTCCAATGCTTTCATGAATAGTTGTCAGGTTTTTTGCTTTTTTTAAAAAAAGAAGAGTAGCTGCTTGAAAAATGCCGTAAGTCCTGAATGCAGTTGATAGCGAAACCTCTACCAAATAATATGCAAATAAAGATTGACTGTCAGCAAGTGAAAGAAAAAAGCTCAACCTCTGAAAGAAGAGAAAAGTAGAAATACTCCTGGAAGGAATTGGCTTAATAAGTCTTTTTTTCAGCATCTCAAAACTGAAATTAAAATAGATCTGAAAGACTGTAAAGTCAACTAAAATCATTGCAGTGGCTTATAGAAATGTTGGACTTCTCTTTACTCCAGGTTGTCTGTGGAATCTCTGTTGAGTCTACATAGAGACTTTTGGAGCCATATATATCTCATTCCTTTTGAGGAAACTGTGAGACAGTATACATCATAATAGCAAATCCCACTTGTAAGAGCTTATTAACATTGTTAAATTCTATTATTGTTTTATGTCTTAGTTTTCTTTCTCCTTTTCCATATTTAAATCAAAGCACACATACTTTTCCAATCTGAAGTGGTGTATGAATGAAAGTGTATTATTAGCACTATATGTTTACTCAGGCAGTGCCTTGTGAAACCATTGAAGGTTAGGTCCTATTATAACAGATATTTAACATGCAGAAAGAGTCAGATCCAGTAGTATAGTATTTGAACACCACAGTATGGATCTGTTCATGCAATTGCTTAAATATTACAGAAATGACACGATATAAACAGGAAGCCTGATTAGATCAACAGCTTGATAGCTTTTACCATTCCTGTGCTCCTTTCTTCATAGGATGGAAAGATGAGGGGACTCGGATCTCACTGGTCCCCTACTCCTTAGATATATCAGTAAGTAGGAGAGACAAACCTCACCCACACCTTCCTTAATACAGTTCATACTGCTTTTTTTATATATGGTGATAGTTCTTCATGACTCCAAAGCCTGAGAACAAGATTTGTACCACTAGACTGTGATTTGTAAGATTATTTCATTAAGCTTAAATGCTTGGAATGTTAAACAACAGTGTGGTAATTTTATTGTAGGTACAATTGGAGAATGAGCCATTTTAGCAAATGAAAGTCTGCCCAGTGTGTTACAAATATTTTGTGTATTTGCAATTTGTTATCAGAGTGTAACTGGCTGCTTCTAGCTTTAGTATCCACAGTAGTAGGCTTAAGTACTAGTCAGCACAATCAACAGCCTTCATCAGTCAGGTTTCAGAATTGCTTTATGACAATTTACAATGTTTACTATTCTGGCAACTGTCTGTAATGTAAACTCCGTGGTCATCTGGATAAAATAATGCTCTTATACTACTATGATAAATCAAAACTGCTATATAGAATATATTACATACATTATGATGCCCTTGGTTTAGCATTACCTGAATGTAGTCTGCTGCTTTGTAAATTTACAGTAATATACTGCAATTACATAAAAGCTTTATTGAAAAAATAGTGAACAGCAGTTTTATGCATTTCTTAAAATAGCAAAGACATAATGTAGTCCAACGATCATAGGCTACTTAATAATGCATGAGAAGTTAAAATTATGCCACTTTTGTATTTTAAATTGCCCTTTTTTTCTTCTTCTTAGTATCTCAGGTGATCTCTCCAACACTATGTTACTTTACCCTCCTTCACTGATCTCAGTGCAGGGAAGTATCATCTTACAGCACACTACTGTTGAATTTTTCCTACCAATCTATAATACATTATAAAAAGCACTTAAAGAATAGTTTCTCTTGCCCCTGCTTCCCCATTTTCTTTGCTTCATTTGGACACAGTCAGAAAAAGCTGAAGGAACCACCATGTTTATCTTGTTCAATGCTGTTTCAGACCTTATAAAAGCAAGGCAGAGATTCAGTCACCATGCTAATCTTATACATAAATTTATTGTCCTCTGGATATCCTTAGATGCAAAAAGCTATGCTCATTGAAACTAAAGACTTTATCTGCCAGTCTATGAGTCTGTTTTTTAGTCAACATAAAGATATTAAAGAAGCCAGCACTCACATAGTTTACCAGAAAAGAATATCCTTGCCTCTTCAGCTCCTCAAGTAGGCAGGCGTTGTCTTAACTGTACAACACATTTCTGTCCCAAGGGGACCCTAAAACAGTGCAATTCTGTTGCTTAGCAATACCAAGCAAACAAGATTAAACACAGTTCTCTTCATCCTATTTTCCTCTGCCCTGCACTTGTTCCTTTTCTGAAATATCCACAGGCATTTGCAACTAAGCCGTACTAAGCTTATATCCAGTGTGATAGCCTATATTTTTTAAAATATCAAAAAGGCACTTCTATGAAATCCTTTAACAGAAGTACCAGACATTACCAAATGTTTAAAATTATTAAACTGCTGCTAAACTGGAACAATATATTTAATTATATTTGTGGCAAACAAAACCAGCTGTCAGATTCAAATTCCTTAAAAAAACAGATTAAAAAATACAGTGCCAGAAGAAGAATTTCTTATTCAAAGATCATGGAATCAGACAATGGTTGAGGTTGGAAGGGACCTCCAAAGGTCACCTGGTCCAATGGTTCTACTCAAGCAAGTTGCCTACAGCTGGTTGCCCAGAACCGCGTCCAGATGGCTTTTGAGTATGCCTAAGGACAGAGACTCCACAACCTTCCTGGGCAACGTGTATCTGCGTGTGTTTAGCAAATAATGTGGTACAAAGCCAACTGTAACAACTTCAGAATACATTTCATTGCTCATTTGACTCCTTATCAAGATCATTATAAGGAAAACAGACACTGGCAGTTTGACAATACTTTAATTTCAAGATAGATTTTAAGTATTAATAATTACAGAAGGCAGTTGCTTACACAGATGAAATAACATTAGAGCAGTTCAGAAAGACAGTAAAGGGTGTTGTCTAGATTTTGAGCATTTACAATATTGAAAATGCTTACTTTTCAGCTGTCTAGCTTGCATTTATAATAAAATTTTGGATTTTTTGTGCCTTTCAAACAAATGCCAAGTAAGTAAATTTTTTTTTTTTTAGAAACTGTAACATGCAGCTATTGAACTGAATGCATGCAATTTCATAATGTTCCATTTTTTACAGCATTCTGTGTTTATCAAACAGTTCAAATTATAAATCATATTGTACAGGAAACTGGAAGACAAAAAGACTATTAATAAACGTATACTAAACACTTACAAGTTTGGACAGATCACAGATCAATAAAAGAATTAAAAGAATTTCTTTAGATGACAAACAGTGCTGAACAAAAATACAGGGTCTAAAAAGGTGAACAATGCCCAGGAAAATATACAACATACAAAGAGATCTATGTTACACAGGCAGAAGGTCTTTACTGTTAGAAAAGTCCAGGCTCATTTTTTTCCACCTTTTATATGATAAATACAAATTTAATCACTTTTAATGACACGGCCTCTTTCTCAAAATTTTCACATTTAGTTCAGCTGTTTACTATAAAATACACTAGGTGGCAGCAAAAATTAAGCTAACAAATTTCTAATGATAATGTACATAGCGAGATTTAGTAAAGAAAATCTGCATGATTTCAACTGGGAATGAAGGTGAAGGATGTTCACAATGGACTGTCAAGGAGAATGCAACACAGAGTCACTATGTGTCTCAGTGCAAAGAAAGTCAGTAAAAAACCAAATAGTGCTAATAGGTGCCCAAATGACTATGCCATACTCTCAAAACTTGGGATTAAATATTTTAGTTAAAGTGAGAAAATGCTGAGAATCAATGCCAAAATAAGGCTCTGTTTTCTAAATTATTTGTAGTGCTGCCTCCTCTTCAATATATCTTAGTTTCTCTAATTAGAATTTCAAACTACAGTCACACAGAACATCCCCACAAGATTTATAGATTTACCAGTATTGTCCAATTAAAAGTGGATCTCTTCCCTAAAAACCAAAGCTATGTCAAGCTGTATGTCACCTAAATCTTATCTAAACTGGCTGTCAGAGTATTAGGTAAAATACAGAGGACAGCTGTAATGACATTATACTCTGAAAAATGTTTGAAAACTGTCATGGTTCCCATTAAAGTTAATAAAGTACGTCTAACTGTTTGCCTGCTTATACAAGAGACACAAAAAATTACAACTAGCTAAGAAAAAATTAATATAATTCTTATATCTCATGAGAAGGAATCCCTTATAAATGTTGCTCTGTTAAAGGAAGCAGGGAACCTGCAAATAGATAAAAAGATAAGAGGAAAGCAATGCAAATGCAAAGATGCATAAAGCTGAGAACTTGCTATTTATAATACTTCTTATACTTTTATCTCTTCCAAACTTCCCTCTTTCACAGTACTACAGAAAACGATTCATTTTCAGTAGCTCACACTTTACATCCCAACATGCCCTTCTGCATACCTATGACCCACAGGGATTTCTTTGTCTAGGACAGGAAGTATAGGGAAAAGGAAAACAGACCAGAAGGCTTTGTTTAAAGATCACAAGAGTGAATTACTGAATTTAAGTTTCTTTAATATATACTATAGTAGACATTAAATAATCTATTGAATAATTCAGGATCTGACATGGTAGAACTTTGTTTCAAACTTGTAGTGGCAAATTCATCACTTGTAAGGAAACAATATTTTTTTGTCCATCAGCTGAAATTCCAAATAACCTATAGACTGTAAATTTAAGCTACAGAGCTTGATGAGTATTGTGTAGAAAGCAACAACACTGTAAGAAAGAAATTTCAGTCCAAGTGTGTAAGTAGACAGATAACAGTTCTTAAACATAATCTTTAATTTTAAATAACATCAATTTGAAACAAAAAAGTAAAAAGCATTAATAATGAGGATTTTGTTTTATAACCAAAGAGGAATTTTACCTGTAATGTTGTAGTCAAATGCATTTTTCATCAAAATATTCCCACCTGTGGTTATTCATTTTTGTTTTCAGAAAGACTCATAAAGTTTTCCTACAATATGATAAATGTCCTAATCTGAACAGTATCAAATGATTTCTGGTATACCTGTTTATGTGCATGCAGGTATAGGCCTATGTTCTTTATTCCTTCCCTAAGCTTTCTATACCTTTCACTGTGTACAGAGCTTGCTCTTCGCCATTTCCCTTAGGCTTTCTTGCTGATATAATTTTCACTGAATACAACTTATAGAAAGGCTCTTTTTAATGAAATAAGTACACACATAAATGCACATCCATATTATTTCTAAATGGCTTTTAATTAAGATTAAATTTAATTATATTTTTGCAATAGAAAGTACCATTGTTTAATTTTTCATTCTGGAAATACAGTTTTTCTATGAGGGCTAAAATTTAAAATTTTATTTACAGAGAGTTCCATGGCAAGTTTTCCTGTTTTATGATGGTTTTTATGTTTATTTAGATGAAGTTATGCAACCCTCAGACACAAGGATTACCTTTTCTGACAAAGGCTGCCATGAATCACTAAACACAACAGATGAAGGCAGAGAAATTCTTTGTGGACTTTTGCAAAAGAACTTTTTCTTCAGCTGCTGCTAAAAGGAATAGAATCTCAGTTACAAGGATTTAAAAATAAAAATTTTTACTACCGGCACCTAAGAGAAATAACTGTTCAAATACAGTCAGTGCAGTACATTTCTGCAAGTTTTATCTAGCTAAGTAGTTTTGCTCTAGTTTGAAAAAAAAAAGAAAAAGAAGTTTTAATACAACAAATAAAACTTCTCAAAGGATCCCATTTTAAAGTTACTTTAATTAATATGCTTGGGTGTGCAAGCAGAACTGTGGTGTTTTCCAGACTGTAGATTACTCCCGCATAAATCTACTGTATGTATTTTGAAGTATCAGAAGACCTTTAGCAATTGAAAGTAAGTACAACTCATGTCTACGGTTTCATTTGAAATAACATTGGATTAAGACATTTAACTAGAACTGATTCAAAGGGATGAGTGTCCCTTGATGAATCAACAATGATTCTTTGCTACCTGGGTTTTCTGCAGAGATTTTCTATCTGAGCTCTGAGCCAGCATGACACAGCTTAACAGTTCTGACAGTTTCACTGCAAGATACAATAGGCCTGTGGAATATTTGCACCTCTCATATTATTCTATGACCTTTCTTTCTGAAAATCTATTGCTTATTTGTTCCCCTTCTGCTTCCCCTTTTGAGTCAGACGGTCTGTGTGAGATCCTTTACTGCTATGGTAATTGGAAACCACAAGATCTGCTCAGGTAAACACATGCAGCTTTAAAATGCTATGTCAAATATTTGCCCATATTTCAGAAGCTTCCCTGGAAAGTAAGTATATAAATCTGCATTGAAGAAAATTCATATATCTAATATAAAAAATAAATTGAAAGGAAGCTGTTAGGAATGATTTTATAATCATCCTTGAGGCAGAAACCATTTAGCACACTAGTAGCATTCAGGCTTCATACAAACTCAAGAAAGCATTAACAGCATTTATGATTGTTGTAGCAAAAGTCCAATTTATATTGAGCTAAGGTGAATACATGGCTTGGAATTATCAAGTGTGCAGATAAGTTGAGCAGGTCAGAACAGGATCAGCATCATACCTTTGGGTATGTAAAAAGTAATGTGTACTAATGTATTATTTAAAGGATTTTAATGAAAACTGAATCAAATGAAGTGAACTGCTTCTAATCTGATTTTCACTGTCTCAGGCTAAGCCTGTGATAATAAAGCCCATGAACTCTAAAGAAAAACAAATAAGCAGTGATCATCAGAGTGTAAAATACTTCAGTCTGCAAGGCCGAGAGTTAAGAACTAACTTTCCATTATTAATGGATTCCCAACTTGCCAAAAGACTTACACTTTCAAGAGAAATTAGCCATTGATAAAAAATGCCGCTTTTCTCCACCAAGGACTGTCAAGAATTATAACCCCTAGTTAGGATTTCTCAAGCAGAACATATATTACTAGTTTCTTCTCTTCACCACCAAATAATCCCTCAAAACTGTCATTTCTAATCTGCAATTAACAGAGAGAATGTGAGATAAGTTCCACAAATCTCAGTTGTGAAAATAATGATGTGAAATTGTTTCCACAGGCTCCAGGTCTTTCGAGGACAGTAAAAAGGCTCTACTATATAACCCTTTCCAGACCATCTCAGACTCTGTTCCTCCTTCTGATAAACTAGCACTTACATAATAAAACAGTTATATTCTCAACCTCAGGTTAACCTTTGTCTAATTTCAACCAAGATAAAGTAACACTTTGACTTTCCTTGACCTAGTGACTGCACAGGTTGACCAACTTAGAAAGATCTTGATCGAATTGACCACTGACATTGACTGTTGAGAAATATATATTGGTGGCTTCTTTCCTTGCAACATTTCATTTACCAATTCTACTTTTAGAAACCTTTCTTACTAAAGTTGTTATAAATGAGGCAAGAGTGAAGGATATGTGTATTTCCTAGTCTTAATGCCTTGTCTAGTCTTAGGAACTATATTCCATCTGTTTCTAAGTTATGAAGGAAATAAAACCTTCTCTCAGTTTCCCAAGGTTTTCAGTCTATATTTTGTACTAATTAATCAAAATTTGCCTCTAACCTTTGCTTCTTATCTATTATGCTGGTTTGTCATATTTCAGCATCTTCTCCCATCAGCCTGAGAGATGCTGATTCAGCCTTCATATGTTAGCACTGCACTGTTTTAAATGTTGCAGCTTGTAACACTCAATTCCAATTATTTTCATGCAAATGGATATGACAAAAACCCATGTCTATCTTACCTCTGACTAATTAGATTCTAAGTTTTTAAAGGAATTTTTAGCCCTTTTAACTCTTCACCATGCTTGAAAAAATATTATTTCTGTAGCATCTCTCCTCCACCACTGTGGCCCAGTCTTTCTAATAGTTCCCAGATAATTCCTCTTTGACGTGTTTCTGCTATATGATATGTCTTTCCCTCCAGGCTTCTTTAAGAAAAATTATTCTCCACAAGGATCTCAGGAAGACATTTACTGCATATCTTGAACTGCCAAGAAATTATTATTCATACTATATTGCTGCTTGTACAGATGGGATATGACACTTCTTTCTATTAACTCAGACATGCCAGTTAAAACCTGAATGCCGAACTTCATTTTTATTGTATTAATTTCCTCTTTGGGTCACAAGCTTAAGTTTGACCTTGTTCTACATATTTATAGATCCATATCAGATGCAGTGCCATGAATCCTTGATGACTATGTAAAAAAACAACAACTTAGTTTCACAACAATGGCAGCAATTATTTAGCCTTCTATCTGTTGTATTCATAGCTTCCATGAATAATAAGTGAGATTTAAGAATAATGGTTTCAGGTTTTAAATTTCCATTTTCATGCAGACTTTCAACAGTTAAGATTCCAGATTCAGTAAATTATTTTCTGATATATGCCAACATATTTGTGTGCCTTGGAGAAATACTGTACATATGTACTTGGACCAAAACCTCCTGAAAATAAGTGAGAAATCTTGTGTGATAAATAGCTTGCTTTTTGATGAAAGGGAACAAACAACTAATAGAAAAGAAAGAAAATTAATTACCCAAACTTTCATTGATTTCATAAATGAAATCTATTCCATTAAGGTATAAATATTAAGTGATGATCATTAAATTCTTCTAGCTTATGAGAAGTTATTTAGAAGTGTCCAGTTATGGAGAAGTGTCACCATTACCAAGTCTAAAAACTTAAGAGAAAAATGCAAAATGCACAAAAGTAAATTCAGATGTTAATGAAACAGTAAGGCTTAGCAATCAAGATAGAAGAATGGTTCTGCAATATGTTAATAAAATGTAAATATGACCACTTCACTTATTCGGTCATCAATTTGCCCAACTTTTAGCCCTAGCAATGCAGCATGACAATTTAGCACTTTCAAGGAAAAGAAGAACAAGAATTCTTCAGAATGTGTTAAAATATCCAACCATGGTGGAAGAAGGGACTTCAACATAATTAAGAAAAAAATTTCCTCTTCAGTTACCCACAGACCCCTGAAATCCAATGCTCTTCTATATTTATGAGGTGGAACAACCAATTTTAATTTACGAGCCAGAAAAGTAAGAGTCAGTAGCTATCAAACATGACATTGTCAGTGTGGGTCTGACTCTTTCTTCAGCACAAATTGCGAAATTTTTTTCAAATATGTAGCAAAGAAACATTTCCAACTGTTTATAGATTTGTCCTACATGGGCTTTTTTGAATGTCTAAGAGAAAAGGGAGCTCTGTAATCTTCTCCCGATGTTTAATCTTTGACACAGTAACTTATTAGTGTACTTGGTTAGTTTATTTATAAAATATCATGAATGAATAATAAAATACAATTATTGGAGGGATCAATTATTACAGCTTTAAGTAACTAAACATTAACTGAACTTAAATTAATCTTTACTGGCACATAAATCTAAAATCTATAAAATAGTCAATAGTTTCAAACTCTTAAAAATATATATATTCCTGATACTAATCTCACTAAACTCACTAAGGAAAGATTGTATTTTTTCTGACATCTTGCTAAATCTTCCTAAGCTTTTAGTAGAAACATGTATGTATGAACCAGTACTTAATCAGAACTCCATGGATAGAACTGTATGTCTTACAAAGAGTTCTGTATGCATTGGCTGGACCCCACAATTTAAGATGGATAATAAGGTCCTTGAATGTGTCCAGAGGATGGCAACAAAGCTGGTGAAAGGGCTGGAAGGATTGTCCTATGAGGAGCAGCAAAGGACTTTGGGCTTGTCTATTCTGGAGAAAAGTAAGCGGAAGGGTTACCTCAATTACTCTCTACAGCATCCTGAGGAGGGGAAATGGAGAGGGAGGTGCTGAGCTCTTCTCCCTGATATCCAGTGCATGGGAATCGTTCAAAGCTGCATCAGGGAAGATTTACCCTGGATGTTAGAAGCTATTTCTTTATCAAGAGGGTCATCATACATTGGAACAAGCTTCCTAGAGAGGTGGTCAATGCTTCAAGACTGTCAGTGTTTAAGAGGCATTTGGACAATGACCTTAATGACTTGTTTTAACTGGGTCAGCCCTGAATTGGTCAGACAGTTGGACTAGATGATTGTTGTAGGTCCCTTCAAACTGAAATAGTCCTGTCTATTCCAATGTAATCTATTGGAATACTTTCTCACGGAAAAAAAGGAGTGATGGTCCTATAACGTATAATACACATCTGGACCTCAGTAAATAATTTACTTGCTAGTATGCTCAGAATTGCTAGATTTTACAATGATTTTAGGTGGGGGTTTGCCTACCTGGCTCACCTTCAGCAAAATGTCTTTGAAAACAATAAATGATAAGGGACATGAGTGTGTAACACTGTGTGTGATGGGACACCCAGAACCACTTGAGTGTGAGTCACAAACTCCTAATGCTAAGGACACACTGCACAACACCATCATCTAGACAGAGCAGTAACCAGGGAATTAGAAATAGGCTTTTGAAACAAAAGTCACTGAAATTTGTAGCAGGTGCTGGGAGACACAGGGCCAGGAGACAGTGATCCTGACTGGGGACCACCAGGCATCACCTGATGGTATCACAGAATCACAGAATGTTAAGGGTTGGAAGGGACCTTGAAAGATCATCTAGACTAACCCCACTGCCAGAGCAGGACCACCCAGAGCAGGTCACATAGGAACACATCCAGCAGGGTTTTAAGTGTCTCCGGAGGAGGAGACTCCACAACCCCTCTGGGCATCCTGTTCCAGAGCTCCATGACCCTCCAGCCCTGTCTGAATGAGGCCCAGCAGATCTCTATGGGGCACAGGAACAGCCTGCATCCAGCGAAGAATCCAGAGTGTGGGGATGCCATAGGAGGACCTGTCCTCAGGGTACATGTGAGGTGTCTGCCCATGCTGTTGCCTCAATAAGGTGCCAGCAGTGGCAGGATGGACACTCAGCTGGAGCACCCAAATGTCCACAGGAGAGTCTGCATGTAGGGGACCCACACTTTTCAGTGCTTGGAAAATCCACAAGCAATCTGAATTACTGTTTAAGAAAACCTAAAGTTTGTCTAAATTGAGAAAATAGGTGTAGACAGAAATAAAATTGCAAATGTGGACATCTAAATAATTATCCATATTGCACTGTGGCAGATTTGTTTCCAGCTGTATCAAACACAGATGAAAGCATTTAATGGAACAAAATCTTTGAAGAATTCAGTTTATTCAGAGATAAGACCAGATGTTAAGGTTCACAGTCATGTTCTCTATTGAATAAAGGAGGGCCCTGAATTAGGCTTGCATTTTTCAGACAGAACTAATTGGTTATTATTTAAGATTTCTGTTCTCTGAAAAACTATCAGCCCACTTTCCTTTTTTATTGAAAAAGAATTATAGTCAGAAAGAATAAGGCAAACATAATGCTGTTTACCAGTAGCTATGGTGACTGTTTGTAGGAAAGGGCAATGTGTTCACAGAGGAAAGTAAAAAAACCTCACTGTCTCCTTCTTAGAGCTAAACCAAGCCAAATCAAAACAGTTCATTTGTTAATATATATTTCTTTACCCAAGCAAGCAGAGTGGGAAAGAAACTAATTTCCTATAGTTCAATGCATTAATTGGAAAATTGTTCTAGGAAGAGTGTTGTAACATTTCAGGAATACTATGTGATACCATTATATCATCTTTCTGTGCTAAAGTTCTCTGCAATAGCTGACAGCTTTGTGATAATTAACTCCTTCCAGAAAGCAGGATGATAGTGAGGAGGGGAAATGTTAATAGTTTATGCAACAGTGAGGATTATTGACACACTATCATTATAAATAATTGAATCAAGTAAATCTCCTGGCTGTAACATATCCTTGAGATGTTGGATTCTTGTTCATATTGATGTGGTTCTGGGACACAATATTGATTTAATCATCCTTTTCTATTAAATCAATGTTAAGAATACAGGCCAGGTTTATACTCCTCTACATGTTCATTCTGAAAAAGGGAGATCTGAAAGTGTTTATTTACAACTGTCCTCTCTGTTTGTACTGCACTTACTCAGAAGACATTTTTAAGTTGAAGTACAAAAACGTTGTACTGCTTAATCATGAGCCAGTATGCATTCAGCTAACAGTAGGCTCGAAGGAACACATCAAGTTGTATTTCAGCAACATTAAATACATATTAATGTCTACGATACTAAAAGACAAATGTGACAGAATTGAATTCATATTAGTTCAGAGCTTACGGACTATGTCTGCTGTTATTCATCAGGCTTGTGTAGATTACTGAGTCACTCTATGGTATGGGTTGCAATGTCATCTCAAGATTAAAAGACTTTTTTTTCTAAAGGATGAATTCTCAGACTTCTTAGCAAGACATATACTTATCTGTGACTGCTATCACGAGAGCTAGAACAGACTTTGCCCTTTTCTTTGTCCCAGAAGTGAGAGGCAAATGGATCTCTCTTTTCCACAGTTTCACTTTACATTGACATCCACAGTGACGCATGCTGGTAGCAGTAAGCTGGTGACACCACAGCAATTTCTCTCCTACATAGCCATTCATCTAGCAGTATGAAATAATTCAAACAGTGCTTTATTGCTCTGTTTTCCATCTCTTGTTATACCACCTTGTCTATCGCTTTCTAGCTGGCTACACTTCTCTGAAAAGAATAATAAAGGCAAAGTCGGAAAAATTTTTAATTAACAGAACTGTAATGGTTTTAGTGGTAGGCGGTTACCTTCTATCCCTAGAAACCACTTAATAAGTTCAAGGCATTTTTATACATGCTTCTTGACCGCAGGTCCTTCATTGATTTCTAGGGATGATCCAGCTGAGTACGGCGATGAAACAAGCACCTTAAGAACTTTTATTAGATTCTAAATGAGACACTGTTTCTCAGATTTCCCTCCTGTTGTTTTCTGTTCAGTTCTGTAATGTAGATCAATACAATCCAGAGTTATCCTGAGTGAACAAAAAGTTGTTGAATGTATCCAGCTGTGGGCTTGATTAGATTTTCACTTCACTGGTATAAATCAGAGTAACTCCACATAACGCAAGGGAATCTCAGCACTCTAAAATGGTGTAATCTCAGATGTAAAATGAGAATCAAGCTCCATTTTCTTTCTTTTTCTACTGGCAGTGTTAGCTCCAAATCCTGCATCAGAGGATGAAGCTTCTTTTCATGTAAACACTGAATTGTACAATTACTAATTATTAATGATTACAATATTTAGGCAGGAAGGAATATGCCTCTAACACCTGCTACCATGAAAGATAATTGGAGATGCTGCCTGAAAGAATATGTACTTCTGCCTCTGTGACTCAGATGTCAGTGCATAATTCCTATTTGAAGAAAGGTAAACGTTGTGAAGAAATGCTCTTTACTGGCATAATTTAGCTCAGACATAAGGCAGTTCTGATGGATGGCTGCAATGTGCTGATTTTATTTCTTTAATAGCATAATATATTCCTCTGTTTTTTTCTTATGCTCATTCCACTTTCAAAAATGAAAACATCAAAAGTCTCAAGCTTAATTCCTATATTATAAATGCAGGATGAAAAAATGTGTTCTCTGTACTGCAAATGAAAATAAGGTAGCAGTGCCATACAGGCTCTTGCCTATGTGCTTATACACTTCAGTGCGCAAGAATACCTTCACAAACATAGCATTTCCACGAAAATACATCCTTCACTAAATCTCACTGGAACTGCTTACATAAGAAATTCTTTTGGGAGTGAAGTAGCTTGATTGGCCCACATAGAACACTCTTCTTCAATATAGCATAGAAAGGGAAATGAAATCAGGAAGAGCATAGGAAAAAATCCTCAGATACCACAGTAGTAGTGAAAAAAGAGGATACACTTGAATGGAAACAAATAGTAACAATTTCCCATCCTTCCCATGCATGCATAATTTTTCATGCCAGTATTTACTAGGTGAAGCAGCACAGAATAACTATTACAAGTAAGCAATCTTGCATTTTCCTTATTGAAAAAGATACTGCAATAAAGCACAGAACCAAAAAGGTGGGAGCACTCACAGAAAATAGCATACCACTGCCAGGCATTATAATTCCTGTTCTCCTGAGGTCTTTACTTTAGAGTGTGCTTTTTTTTTTTTTTTTAAATAACTGCAGAGATAAAAATGCAGTGGGGAGGAGAGACTTAAGGTTATAGGAGACAAAGGACATTCTAAATGTCTTAACATAGTTGCAATACACAAAATCACAATGGCTAAATAGGCATCAACACAGTACAATCTTCTTTTTTACAATTTTTTTTTGTTTTTTTTCTGGTAAATCTCATAGTATTTCAAATGTCAGCTGACATAAGGATTGTCAGAAGCTGTTTTTTTTTCTTCTTTCTATGAAATTTAAACTCCGCAACATTTCTGCCAAGCTACTGCCAGTAAAAAGGTGCTTTTACAAGAAGAAAATTGCTTGAATATGCTACTGGGGGATTTACTTTCTCTGTAGCCCTAGTTTTATTTTACTGTCATAAAAAGCTGGCAACACCCAATTACTACCAGCTCTGCAAAGTCCTCTTTTAGCTCACCTCTAAGATCTACTGCATTTTGTCCACCGGGGCTTTAGTGATAGGTCCATTTCTCTAGCTCGGACTGGGTGGCATTCCAGCGGTAGGTGGCAGTAACCCACAGCTCTTCCATTTCAGAACGCAGCAGAAGTTTAAAACCAGTCCCGACACACAGAACAGTGTTTCACTCAAATGCAGCAGAACAAAATATGGATCATAAGGTTTTCTCCCAGCCAAGGATCCCAGGGGTTTCCTGGCAAGGAAAAGCAGTTGCTGAAGAAATTATTTACTTAAATTCTGATTTCTCTTTTTTAAAGATAAATTGTACAAATAAAGTAGGGTTTTTTTTACTTCAATTTTGGTGGTTTTGTTTTGTTTCGTTTCTTGGGAAAAGGACTATTTTGCATACTTGGGCACTTGGACAGTGTATAATCAAATATCTTCAGAGTAAAAAAAAAAAAGAAAAGAAATTTGACATAAATACAACCTTTCTCATTTTGTGTCCAATTTTATTTTTGTAAATTGGGGTAATCTGTGGTGGGTCAGCTCAGGATGCTCGGGGTATTCTTTTGGGTTTGTGGTTAAGTTGGCAGTGTTCATGTCTAAGGAAAGTTAATCATACCTCTAGCTTCTTTTTGTAAGATCGTAGAATACATATGTGATCTCGGACCAGGACTTAAGAAATACATGTATATTGAAAAAGCTACTACAAAGATGTATAACCAAGACTAGCCTACAGAAAATGGTTACAAATTTAAACCTTCAGGAGTTAGGAACTACAAAATTCATACTGGAAAAAACTGACCCTAAACTATGAATGAAATCATATTGATAAACAAAGTCTTTATATATTTATACATACCAATTTATCTATGCATACATTTATATAATAATGCACAACTGTTTTTTTTACTACACATCTATTTATACATAAAAACCTGATCAAATATGAGGTTTTAACTACATTAGTTCTAGGCAGAAAAAAGATATGTATATATCTTTTTTATATATATTTTATATATATAAAAAAATATATATATAAATAT
>WUAM01000263.1:1960158-1982523 GCA_024336885.1 Actenoides hombroni
ACAAAAAGAATGTCTTCATATTAAATCCTGCTCCATCTCAGTATTGGCTCTTGCCTTGCAGTAGTTCATGTGCAAAACATACTCTTCTACAGATGGAATCCACTCGTCATTGCTATTAAGCAAAACATAGCAGGACCCAGAGAGCTTTTGCTGAAGCTGAAAACCAACTTTATAATTTAGCCTGGAATCTTCAGCTGGCATAACATCACATTATAAATCTGGATACTGAGTCTCAACACTTGTTAAGCAAATAAAATAAATTCCTGATTGCTTTGTCTTTTTCATTGTTGTTTAAACATGCATACTAAACCTAGATCTCAATGTTAAAAACATGTTTGTCCACTCAAAGAATTTCAATGCCTAACAATTAAATAGGTATCTGCCAAGAGCAAAAAAAAAATAAATACAGTTTCTCTACCTCACTGTTTTTCAAAGCAGGGAAAATACTACATATACTCAAAACTACTTCAGTTTTTAAAATGTGAGTGGCTACATTTAGCTTACTGTGAAAACAGATGCATGTTTATACATTGCATTCTCACTCTGTTGCCTCTGCAAGTGACAAATCAAGGAGCTGTTTTCCAAGGGGCAGTGCAAAGCCTGTGTCTCACTTCAACTCTGCATCCATGGTTTAAGTGAGTCTTAAGTAGGCAAATTTCACCCTGGGGAGGACAAGGGTGAAAGAATTGTACTGGCAGAATCAGAAAATGACAGAAAGAACCAGGAAAAGGAAATTAATTGTAACTCTATTTCCATGTAGTTTTCAGGCTGATGGGTGGAATTTAGACCTTCTGCCTAATTTACATGTTTAGTATTAGTCACCAGGAAGACTTTTTTAGGATACCGTCTTTTGGATCAAAGGAGAATAGGTTGTATCAAACAGGAACTCAGGGAAAAAGAAATGTCATCAAATTGTCAGCTATAAGTGTATCATATAATTTGTAGTAAAAGCACTTTATGGACTATGTATCCAGTGGACCAGAAGGGGAGATTCCAACCCTATGGCAAATTTTCACCCTAACTTCTCCATAAAATCTGCTTGGGGGAAAGCTAAAAAAAGGTTAATGTCACTTGTTTGTTAATGGTTATTAATGCCAAATGTTTTTCAGTCCAATCTACCCTAGATTTTTCTAAACAGTTTATTCTTTCCATTACATTACCATATGTATCCAGTTAGTGACTCTAATCCATGTAACAATATTATCAATATTAATGAAAGGCAAGAAAAAATTCTGGATTACATAAAATGATAACATGTTGAAAACAAGCTTATTTAAATTTTGCCATTTAAATCAATCCCTGAATATTATGTTAAGGTGTGAAATCCATAATTAATCCCTGAAGGTAAATCTGGGTTAATGAACTACTGTGCTTGATTTCCAGCCTAGAAATATACTACACTGTTTCTGAAAGTAGTTTACAGAATGGAAAATGGATGAATAATCAGGCAAAAAAAATTGCCCTTAGCACCCTCACCAGCAATATACTGTAAAAGTCCAGAGTGTAATGAAGAGAAGACAATAATGAATGAAGGAACAATACATACAGCACAACTATAGCCACCATATAATTAAATTGAGTGCATACACATACACATGTGCTTGTATCTGTGTTCCCACATTTAGATATTTATCTCACACTTCACTAATTCCTGATGATTGCAGCAAAGATGATGACATGGTAACTAAGTTATGAAACTTCATATCCTATTAGTAGCTTCAAAGACTGGAGACAGAAAAGAGATGTCATGATCAGCGCTTCTGTAGCTGAAGGCTTACATACCATTCTGTGATCTTTATAATAAATTTGCAGGGGAATGTAGAGAAAGATCACTAATGTAAATAACAGTGCTGCACAGAGCTCTTGTAAGTGGCAGTTTCAATAACGGTTTAGAACAACACTCCTGATACTGAGTAACTGTTTTCTCTCTGGGACATTTCATCTCGGGGGATTCCTGAGGTGCTCCCTCCCAGTGGATTCAGACATGAGTGTGAAAAACTGCTAACACCCCTGTACTCTTTTATGTACACACCTAAGTAAAGTATCCATTAATTTATAGGTTAATAAATGCTAAAGCAGTCTGGGTACAGAAATGAGTAAGATGTCCAAAGCCTCATAATGACTATTTCATATAGCTCACTTCAAATGTCACAATCACATTAGAAGATGATCAGAAGAATCAGCATGGTCAGTCTTCTATGTAACTTCTCTTTAGAGCAATGAAATGGGGTTTTAGGCATTTGTAAAACTCCTTACTGAGCCAGTCAGAAGAGATCTAGTGCACATGCTGACCTCCAAGCCAGATGAATTTTCTGAATCATGCAATAAGGCTAAACTGATGGGCATACTGAGAAGGTGAACTGAATACAAGAGAACACAACACCCCTTACTGAACTCTCATGCCTTGTGGAGTAATACAAATTATGCCTTGACTCCCCTGATCCTCTAACTCATAACTCCTAAGCACTATCAGATTTTAAAGCAGAGAAGAAGCAATACCAACTGTACCAACTCTTGCAAGCACACAAAAATGGTACATTAACAGTGTATCACTAGTAAGTTTGGTAATAATACAAACAGTACTATTAAAAAGAGTAACATGTCCCTTAAGGAAACATTAAGCCTTCTAAAGCTATGCAGGGCTTTTTATTTAGTAATACGGTATTCTAGATAAGCAATTAATTGTTCATACCAAATAACAGATAATAAGATGATAACAGACAACTATTCTTGAAAATAATGACATCAGCATTCAAGGTGCTGCTATGGAATGATTTTTATTGTTACACAACTAATGTACAGAAATGCTATGTGGATTAAGGAAGATGCCAAGATGCCAATGGACCCATATTAGGCCTTGTGCTGACATAATCTACTATGATTTGAGGTAAACTGAGGAAGGTCCTGGTGAAGGACAAATGGATTTTTGTGGTTCTAAGGTCCTTTTATCTTTGTATTTCACAAGGTACTATAGGTTATACAGAATCAGTCTCCAAGAGCTGTTTTTCATGTATATTTTGTCCAAGACAATATTTTTTTGAAGACGAGTGCACTAATTCTGTAGCAGGACACAAGATAATTCTTAAATCTCTGGGTTCTTTTTGAATTACATATTGGTCGTCTATGCTTTCTTTCACTTAGGAGTAATATATAACTTCAATAGGTCTTCCCTAGGAAAACACCCATGATTTTCTCATTTGTTGTAACATTCAAGACTGATATTTAATCAGAAATAACTGGATCCAGCTATCAAGAAGATTGTACACCACATATATAGACCCAGGACAATGGGCAGTGAGAAAGAAGTGAGGAACTAGTGAGGTTACTTTTACCTTTGAATAGTCAGCGGGACACTTGTGGATACTCTGGTTCAGGTAGAACATCTCTATTTCTGTTTTTCTCCTCCCTAAAAGCTATCTTTTGCCTAGGTATATAAGTTTGCTAAATTTATAGCTAAATTTAGTTTGGATAGCTAAAAACAATTTAATTTAAATGTATTATCTGCCTGCACACACAATATGAAATTTTCATGTAGGTATCACTGTTTGCATTTATCTGTATACATGGTCACAAATTTGGCTGGTTTTACTAAAACCAGAATATAAGGGTTACTGGTAAAAAAAAATCCCATCTCCAATCTTTCTAGAAAGCAAATTTAAGTAAATGTTGTTACTGAGAAGAAATAAACAAAACCAGATTTAGTGATGGAGTAACCTTCTATATCAACATGATACATGATATCCAGACTTCCCCTATTCTCTTTGAATATCAAGCATGTTCTTCAACGACTGAACAGCATTATTCTGTTCTAATTCAAACAAGGACAACAAGATACAAAAGGTGAAGGTTTCTCTGAATCATGATAAAAATCTGTTCTATATGTGACCTCAGATAAGTTCCACATTTCCTTTCAATGACAAGCTCCCCAAAACAGGGATTCAGATCAATGATGGTCTCAGACATTCAATCTCCAGTCAGCCACGCTAGTCCGGACAGAAATGTCATAATTTTTATATGCCATATGTAATTGTCACTGCTTGAAGTGTAGAAATCTATCACTAGGTAAATATGTTAGGTTAGCAGCAAAGTAATAAATGTTCTAACATATATTACAGATAGTGCATTATTCATCTTCCACAGTACCAATCTTGTAATTTTATTGTGATAACACAGTAAACAGCTAGAGCATAAAATGGGTCCTTATGGAAATCTTATACATTTCTCTGAAAGGATTATCTCTGTGGAATTTTGGAAAACTATTAGTACAAAGAATATAGAAAATTTATTATCTTTCATACATATACTACATACGATACAATTTATAACAAATAGTACCAACTATGTTATTTGGCAGGATTTATAGCAGAATGAAATTCTTATTAAGAATCTGTGCACTACTTCTCCAGTTGGAGAAATATGTATGAACAGTGTTTTTAGTATTTCTGTATACACTTAAACAGCACACTGGCCTTGGAAAATGATAGCATTCAATTCATTTGGCCGAGATGTTGTGTTTTAAAGCTACTGCAAATAAGACAGCCTTTCTGGAATCAAAGCTATCACAAGTGCTGATTTGGTTGCACCGTAATTCTTGCAAAGAATGTAACATAATATTTCTGGGAATTGAGTGAAAATATTTTAAGATTACTGGTTTAAAAAGAAACTTACTGGTATCTCAATACCCACACTAAAATTTTAGCCATGACAGCTTCTCTGATTAAAGTAGAATTAAATTGAGATGATGTACAAACATCACATTTAACAAATTTTGTGCACAGCTTGCACATTATCTAAGGAGTCAGGAATTTAAAGTCCTCTTTGTAATTGGATCCTTGATTTTCCTGCATGCTCTGTTTTCAGTGTGTTGTTACTTTTCACACTAATTGAATGCTAAATCTGTGGATCTGAGAACATAAAAACCTGATTTTTCCAAAGACATTTATAATAGAAGTGCCACTATACTGCCTAAATTAGAAACAGAGAAATGTTTACTCTTTGAACATCACTTTTTCTATCTTTTTTGCTTGGATTATTTTTTAATTGCCAGAATTTCTTCATTCTGAGAAGCTCAATGGCATTATCTTTCATACTCCTCAAAAATGACATGAAAGACTTTTCTTAGTAAGAATGGTAATATTTTTTCCTAAGATCATGTGGAACCTGAAATAATGAACCATCTTTCTTCCAGAAAAAGAAAACAGTCTGAAAATAGATTTAAATTAACCCTTTTCTTCACCAAAGACCAATTTGTAAGCATTAGAAAAAACAATGGTTTTTCTAAATGTGAATCTCTTTCATAAGTACCATACTCTAGCTATACTAGCTACCTAATCTCATTAAAAGTTCAGGGACAAAAAAATTCAAGCTCTCAAACTAGTCTTCTTAAATAATACCGTGTGTAAGCATGAATCAGAATAATAATATCAGCAGTTTATGGAGTTGTAAAATACACAAACATTTTTAGTACTAGCAGATCTACCCCCAAACAGCCCTTTAAAAGAAAGTAGGTTTTCTTCTTCATACAAATCAGTATTACATAAGTGTGTATGGTGCAAATTCTGAAAAAGGTATGAGAATATACAGCTGCCACATGGAAATCATCTTCCTTTCCAATCAGTTGAATTAAAATTGAATCCCTTTATTTGGTTTATCTTTCTGCAAGAGTTGAATACAGTACAAGTTAAAACATTAGTTCTGGACATAATATGGAACATAGTGATGTTAACTAGAATTTAGATTTGTAAAAAAACCTAACAAACAGATGTTCTAGATAATATATTGGCCTGAGTTTCTTAGTCTATAAAGAGATCTATAAAAAGATCCTTGATGTATGATCAGTTCTGCTATTTCTGACAAGCTGGTTCTTTTCTTTACCCCAAAACATCTACACCTAAGGCAATGATAGGAAATCCACAAACAATTCTAAAGTTTTGGCCTGAAATGCTGTTAGAAGTTTTGGGAGGTGCTTCAGCACTCATTGATTTGAAAATGGGCGCTTACTCATTTTATTTAAGAATTTTATCTTTAGATCAACAAACATAGAAATCAGATTTTGTGAGCTGGAAGCAAACTGCAGCTCTGTGCTAGAAATGTAATAGTAGCATTAATAAGGGCATAAAAGCCTATCTTAGATGAATACCTTCAGCTAAAACCTAAAACCTGACACAACATGTATTTTTGACTTATGGGCATAAGGGAGCACAAGAAGTAGTTCTAGCACATGATTTGGGAAAAGTTCACTGTGAATACCCTTTGAAATGGAAAATGAGATGTGAAAAAAGTTGAAAAGAACATTTTAGTGTCTCCAAAGTCTAAAGTTGGAGCTCCTTCTCTTTTTCCAATAACAGTCATATTTATAATGGCTTTTTCTGCTGCTTGTATTAATTAACATTAAGGATATATACTGAAAAGGGACCACAAAATTTATTGTCACTTCTAGCTAACCTAGAACTTACTTTATTACTTTAAAGAAGACATTCAAAACCTTATCAGATGAACTTTTAAGAAACTGTTTGGATGGTATTTTTCATTTTGTAATCAATTTTTTAAGGCTTAAGAAGAACTGTGTGATGTCCCAGTATGCAGAAAAGAGATAGCTTCTGAAATACGATTTAAACTGGGTTTTTTGTTTGTTTGTTTGTTTGTTTGTTTGTTTTCCTATTTATAGCTGAAAAGGTAATGTCCAAATGAGACCTACATATCTAGGAAGGTATTTCTTACATTGTCAGGAAATGAAAGTTGAAAAATTGCACTCCTTGTGTATTTTTGGTGATTACAGCATTCACTACAGTTGAAATCAGAAGACAAATGTCTCTCTATTGAAATTTATTGTTAATTGACTTTGATTTTTCAGTCTTGGTTAATTGATTAACATTAATGAACCCATCTGCTGCACCATTACATGGGGAACAACAAGAGTAAGAATAATCACTGTGAGAATAGTTTGAGATGCTGGAAACATGATTGTGGGAGCTATTAACTCTGAGATTGTACTCTGCACTATAAAATATAAGCTTGTCTATGTTTACATTTTCTTGAGTCTATACAATTTAAAACAAATGTATTAATCATCCACTACTAGTGGCATGGCTGACATAATTGTCATATCATTGGTGAAATAATTTTACGAGTTTATTTCCTCCACACAGATGTGTCTTCTTAATTAACACTAAGCTTGGTTTGCAACATCTGGCTCATATGATCTGGGGGCCTAACAGAATATTAAGAACTTCCTAGGTTAATCTTTCCATGCTCTTTTCAAACACATACTTTCAAATCCAATAAGCTTTGAAATGACAAAATTAGTAATAGAACTATATGATACTCAAACCCTAAATTTACTGAAGAGTTGTAATTTTTTTCCTCTGAAATCAACCAGTCTCTGGAATTTTGCATTGGCGTGGATTTAAAGTTCAGTAAAAGAACTAGTGAACTTGCAAAAGTGTTTTTAAAAGCAATAAAGCATTTACATAGGAGAGCACTTTCTTTTTTAAAACTAATAAAACAATGGCTACATAAAGAATTAGAAATTTACATCTATACTGAACCACTCATCTGATACAGCATATTTGCATACTCTTACACACTCTTGAAACAGAATGGTTTGTTTTTTTCCTGTTGCACTGGTTTTGGCTGGGCTTACAGTTAATTTTCATCATAGTAACTGGTACATGGCTCTGTTTTGGATCTGTGGTGAAAACAGCATTGATAATACAGAGGCGTTTTCACTGGTGCTGAGCAGTGCTTACATAGAGTCAAAGCCTTTGCTACCTTTCACACCACCCCAGCAGAAAGTAGGCTGTGGATGCAAAAGAAGTTGAGAGGGAATACAGCTGGGACAGCTGGCCTCAACTGACCAAAGGGATATTCCGTAACATATGATGTCACACTCAGCATATAAAACTGGAGGAAGAAAAAGGAATGGGGGACGTTTGGAGTTACGGTGTTTGTCTTCCCAAGTCATCATTACATGTGCTGGATCCCTGCTTTCCTGGAGATGTCTGAACACCTGCCTGTCGATGGGAAGCAATGAATGAGTTCCTTGTTTTGTTTTGCCTGTGCACGTGGCTTTTGCTTTGCCTATTAAACTATCTTTGTCTCAATCCACAAGTTTTCTCACTTTTACCCTTCTGATTCTCTCCCCCATCCCAACTGGGGAGGAGAGAATGAGCATCTGTGTGGTGTTTAGTTGCCAGATGTGGTTAAATCATTACACCTATGCACAGACAGAGTTTTTAGTCAAACTATGAATGGAATCTAGATCATCACTTTTTCTTTCTTTTTTTTTTTTTTTTTAATGGAAGTGTAGTGGATCTTAACTTAAAAGGAAAGATAATAACTAGAGATTTGCACTGCCATAACATGATACATTCAATAGTTTCACAGCAAAATGGTGATTGTACAGCCCATCTCAATCACCATGTCTCTGCCTGGCCATCTTGGGGCTCCATCTGACCCTAGTTCTCCTTACTGGGCTTGATCCTGATTCTCCACCAGTGGATTGATGTCCTAGCCCAGGCTCAACCTGTTGCTGTCCCCAGGGATGTGCTTGATATGTAGGGCTGGGGCTACACTGGTGCCCTCTGGCTGACCTGCTCCTGGCTGGGGCAGTGGCATGGCTCCTGGCTACCAGAGCCTGCCCTTACAGACCCCTTGGGAGAACCTAATGCAACCAGTGACCAAACCACAGGGAGCTGCTGGCCTCTGCTGCATCCTCAAATTTTGTATCTGAAAACGAGGTGCGTACTAATCCCTGTCTCTTGCTACCAAAAATGCAAACCCCTATTTTTCTCCTGTGAAAATTTCTTTTGCATAGTTGTTGTAATTAATAGGAAGAACGCTACAATAGTATTTTTATACTCTGATGATAAGAAAGACAAGTAACTTTCTTTTAAGAATGACTGTTAAAAACGTTTATTATGACACACCTGTCTATGCCCAGCAGTATATGTTGACAAGCATCAGAAATCACTTTAAAACACATCTGAGATATTCGCTATGTAATACTTCATGACATTTTAGAAGAAAAAGCTCTAGTTGACAAATACTTGAGTAATGACATGCAATGAGAATCTTCTTTAGTGCCACTAAACAGAAAAACATGGCAAAAATATTAAACTAGTCAATAACGGCTTTATATGAATCCTCAAATTGTTGCTTGTTTTATCTGTATTTTTTTAAAAAAACCAGTTTTTTAGAATATTAAATAGGCAAATGACAGTTAATAGTGTAGATGGGAATATTTTTAACACTATGGATTATTTATGGCATTTATTGGAAGCAATCTCATGAATATAAACTCTTTATCTGAAGATCACATAGTTATATAGTCTGCATGCACCACTTGAACACCAAGACTGACACCTGGAATTTTTTCCTTATAAAATATACGCAAAATGTTTGCCTCTGGCTTTTCTATTCTCCTTCTCCACACATGATATGGTGTGAACTAAGTTGATATGAGAGGTTGATGACCAGATGATTAATCATATAGTTGCTAGGATAAAGCAACTAATAAACTGAAGTGAAGCAAAGGTAGAAACTCCCATCTTTCAGCTACAAGACGTACTTCTTAAGTACAGGCTTAAGCCTGTGGAAAAAGAAATCAGTATACAGCAACCTGAAACTTTTCCCAAGGGAGTTTCTGACCCTGGCATTCTTTCAGGCAGTCTGTGCAAAATGTTTGCCAGTACTCCTGAAAAATGGCTGCTAGCACAGGCAAATTTGCATCCCAAGTTGCTACCCTATTTACATCTTCTACAAAAAAATTGGTGCAGATAGGAAGATGACTTATCAAGAGGTGAATCTTTTAGATCAGCCACACTTCTTACCAAAGTAGAAGTGATTTGTTTGATTACTTGTTATACAGTGATGGAGCAGTCTGTTCTCACATATATATTTAACTCTTCAGGAAAGAAGCATGCACTGTGGACAAAATGAAGCTTCAGGACTTTGCGATGCAGGAATTCCTCCTTTAAAGACCACTACCTACTAACCTATCCAAGTGAGACCTCCAAATCCTGCGAGATAATCTGTTCAGATAATTTTTGTTGCCAGTCTTGATAGCTAAGAAGAATGATCAGTCTCTGAAAAAGCAAATTCTATTCTGACAAGTGAACAGTATGAAATCAGAGCTGCAGAACTTGACTGTGAAATATGGCATCTAGATCTTTCTAGCAAGTTGAAGCTTACTGAATATGTACAGTTTGTCAATCAACTGAAGAATGTATGTACATACATATGAAAACCAGCAAACCAGGTAAGAAGAGAGGTAAACTACAATCTCCTCTCACCCACTCTCTCTCTAATGCAGCCCAAGATGCTGTTGCCACTTTCTGTCCCTAGGACACATTGATGACTCGTGGTCAGCTGGTTGCTCACCAGAATTGGAAAGTAATTTCCTGCAAAGATGGTTTCTGGCCAGTCAGTCCCCAGTCTATACTGGTGCCTGGGGTTACTCCACCCCAGCTGCAAGACTTTCCACTCCAATATGAGAATACTGTTGACTCATTTCTTCAGCCTGTCAAGGTCCCTCTTAATGGCAGCTGACCCATCTGGTGCACCAATCACTCTTTCTTGCTTCATATTTAACCCTGGTTTCTGGGGTGCACCCTGTCCTATTTTATAGGTCATTAAGGAAAATAAATGGTGTTGGATTTAGTATTGAGACGGGGTACTTTGCTAGTGATCGGCCTCCAGATGGAATTTTTACTTCTGATCCTTTGTACTTTTTGAGCCTGCTCTTCAGCCAGTTTTCAGTTGACCTCACTGTGCATTTACCTAGCCAGTACTTAATCAGTTTGTCACACAAATTTTGTGGGACGCAGTGCTGAAACCTTACATAAGTTGAGTAAACTACATCTTGTGCTGTCCTCTCATCTATCAAGCCTGTCATCTCATTCCAGAAGGCTATCAGTTTGGTTAAACACAATTTGCCCTTCATAAATCCATAGTGACCACTTAACCGCTTTCTTGTCCTTCATGAGTTTTGAAACAGTTTTCAGGACAATTTGGTCCATCAGCTTCCCACTAATCAAGATGAGGCTAACAGTCTTGTGGTTCCCTAGATGTTCCTTTTTGCCCTTCCTGAAGGTAACCTCCTAGTCCTCAGGAATCTCTCCCAATCACCTTGATTTTTCAGATGTTATCAGAATTGACCTTGCTGTGACATCAGATAGCTCCCCTAGTGTGTGAATCTCTTCAGGTCCCATGGACTTACATGTGCCCAGTTGGTTTAAATGTTCCCTAATATGATCCTCATCCTCCAGACTTTCAGGTTTACAGATCTGAGAGGAATAGACTCCCAAAGGCCAGTCTTATCAATAAAGACTGAGGAAAAGCAGGCATTGAGTATTTCAGTCTTTTCTGGATCCTTTGTCACCAGACCTGCCCCATTCAGTAGCCAGCCCGCATTCTCCCAAGTCTTCCTTTTGCTGTTGATGTAATTGTAGAACCATTTGGTTTGCCTTGAATGTTCCCTGTCAAATTAATCTCCAGATTGATTTTGGATTTCCTAATCCTGTATCTGTGTATTTGGATATTTTCTGTATATTCCTGACATTTGACTTGGTCATGCTTCTACCTCTTGTGTGATTCTTTCTGATGTTTGAGTTTTGTCAGGAGCATCTTGTTCATCCATTCTGGCTTCCTGTCATTTGATTTCCTGCTCATTGGAATGGATCATTCTTGAGCTTGGAGGAGATGATCCCTGAAAATCAGTTGGTTGCTGTACAAGACCATGAAAATCATGCTTTTATGGAGCTCCTTATCCCTGCTTTGCACATACACAGTCTTCCATGACTCCTCTGGACAGAAGAGCATTTCAGAATTTTGTTCATTTCGGAACAAAAACATTTCTGAAAAGAGCTGAGGCCAGCAGTTGGAAAGCAGAAAGGCAGGAAACAAATCCAATGGTCATGAATTATTCAGGACCCAAGCTTTAGATGAAACAGTATTCCATAATTATAGATGACAGGCCAATCAATAGAATGACAGAGACACAGCAAGGAATAACAGAGGAAAATCAGATTCATTACTCCCAAATACACACTCAGTTTCACCAGTTTGGTAGGTAAATTGTGTATATTGGTTCTTTGACAATATTACTTCACATATGTTGCAGGTGCTGACTTACTTGTTTGTGTTTTCTTAACATAATGATAAAGGCCTATGGTGTGTACCCAGGAGCACACCATGAAGTGTTAGACAAAAGAACGAGATCTTACGTGTTTCTGTCCAAACTATCTGTACAAAGAGTCTGATTTAGTCACTGAGTCTTGTAGTGGAACTGATCTAGTTGATCTAGCAGCAATCCAGCATGTATGCCATGTGGGCAATATAATTACATTTTACATCTTTTCGTGTAAACAAATAAAGTATAAAATCTCTCTGGTTAGGCATGAAGATGTCACATTTTCTGTTTAATTTTATCAGGACAAAAGATTGGTGATTATTTCATTACACAGAAAATTATAGTAATTTCTCATTAAGTGTGAACCTATCAGCCACAGAGTGTAAATGGTAAAATGATTAAAGAGGTAACTCTTACCTAGTGCAGGTCCCACCATTGTGACATGGATGATAATCACATATCGGAACATTGCAGTTCTCAACATTCCTCCCTCCAAGAGCCTCATCTATAATGAACAACTCTTTGTTGTTAACTTGAAAATCCCTAACACATCCTTTATAGCCATGTATCTGTCCAGCACACCGATGAACCTCTTTATGAACAGGAACATTTCCAAGGAAGATTGATCCAAAGGTGATCTGCAGAAGCAGAAGAGAATAATCAGAATAGAATGTGATTTGTGATGTTACTGTAAGCAATTACTGGATAATTACAGATAAATAAAATAGATATTATTTAAAGATAGTCAAAAACTCACACTTGTTGAAGGGATTCTTTTTTTAAAAATGTGGTTCTCTTAAAAAAAAAAATAATTAAAAAAATCCATACATAGAGAGAAGTTTGATGTGTTTGTGTATCTTGAAATGTATAAGACAACATACACCCCATGAAACACAATTTGGAATTCCCAGACTTAGCTGCGGTGAACATGGTAACACTTTCTCATTGCTTCCCTTATTCTATACTATGAGTTTCACATCCAAGGGTGAGGGTAGGTGCAGAAACACAAGAGAAGCCATAGACTTGAAGATAGACTTTTGTTTAGGATCTGGGACCTACAGGACCCCAAGATATGGCAAATACAGAAAAAAAAAGATATTTTTTTTTGATGAAGGACAAAAAACAGACTGAAGCCAAAAAAAACAGGGAAAATTTTAGGCAGTAAATTCTAGAGCCACAAATGCCTAGAACATCCTTATAAAGGTGTCAGAGAAACACCTACAGTTTCATACTGGGACTGACAAAACCATACTAGGGCTCAGTATGATATTTCCTGTGTCACGTGACCTAGGAGTCAAAACCTTGACCATTACATATGAAGGACCTGTGACTCTCTTAGCACTGTGAATTTCATTTCTCACATTAATGCCTGACTGTATGGGGTTCTGACATGGGATTTCACCATTCCTTTGCTAGATATGTCTCACTAAGAAGTGAAAAAATCATACTTTCTCATAATTGTGTCACACTGTGATGCATTTCTTTGTACAATACCATCTATCTGGAAAGAAAGTGAAATCTAGCCTGGGAATAAATCAATGAAATAAAAAATATATCACAAAATGTGTAAAAATGTGAGGAAATAATTTATAGTGAAGGGGCCTTTCACTATCATATTCAGACATCAACTGTAAAGAAATAGGAACAAGAGGGAAACATCACATTGATTTATCTGGAATTCACTCATCTGTATGATTTTGCTTTGATGTTTTCTGTATTGCTTTTATCAGTCCTGGACCTATGTTGCTGACAATTTCAAGAGAAATTTGGAGATACAATGCACCTGAATACCACTAGATATCCTTCTCCTTACAGCGTCTCTCATTTAGAAAGGAAAGAAAAAAGCAACCTACTTTCTTTAGAGCATGAATAAAACTAAATCAGATTTTTCATGCGGAAGGCATTCAAAGACATTGAATCAGCACTTGCCAGATTCTCTTTATATCGCTTGACTTTATTCCCTTTCAAACAAAGCTATAAACCAGAGTAGTTACAGACAAGATTTGTAAGAAGTGTTTGCAGACAGACATTTCCTTTCTGCTTGAGAACCTGTTAAAATAATTAAGCAAAGCATTGGACTGGAATGTGAAGTGTCTATGATTAAGAAAAGTATTTTTAACACTTTACTATTGGGCACATTTTGCAAAATCACTGACCTTGGGGACAGATCCAGCGTGACACAGAAAACTTCAGTAGGCTCTACTGTTTCTCTTGTCAGTGCATTTTGCCATAATAAATGTTTGAACTCATGTTAGTACTCCATAGTACATATTTCTTTCTGTAAAGGTCCTGTTCTGAATTTGACTAGCTTAACCAGAATATATTTTAAGGAAGAACACAGGAAAAATTCCTGTAAGTCTTGTTAATACCATAACAGTTTTAATATAACATTATACTAACTTCTGTAATACTCATGCTTAACTTTCCAAATAGTAATTTGAAAATGTCCTTCACTTGGATCCTGAGTGGTAAAAAGGATTAGGTTGGCCAGTAATAAGAAGAAATCCATTAGTCTTCCCTGAGATAAGAATTTTTATTTTTTTTTCTTTCCTTCTTTGTTTGTGTACTTTGTAAAGAAAATAGGGACTCTGGGAGATTAGGAACAGATAGGTAAAGTGTAAGACTTAGTCATGAAGTTACAACACTCATACATACCATGCAAGGGGTTATTCTGAATTAAGTGTAATTTTGTGCCATGAAATACCCATTAGTGGTTACAGGACATTAAGTGCACTCATAAAGACCATCTTTTGTACTTTATACCCTAAAATAATTCACCTTGCATGCTCCAGGATTACTTGTGTGGTAATTGAGGATGGCCAGAACATTCACTTCAAAAAACCACTCATGATATGAACAGAAAGTTAAATGTGGGCCGTCCCAAAAACAAACAGAGAAGAGTTGTAGACTTTCTTAGGAATCAAAGGAATTTCCTGATTAGGGCTAGAAATATTCTCATGTATGATCTTGGTGCATGACTTGAAAAGTGGCTACTTATAAGTCTCTCTCTGAGTAAGGTATTGCTGCTTTCTCTATGTAATTAGATACTGACTCAAGGAAGAAAGAGGGAAGAAATTGTATTGCTAACTGACAGTGCATACCATGAGATGCACATTATGATTAATATCTCTACAGCTAACTGGCCTGTCTTCTAACAAACAAATTTATAAAATGAGCTGTCAATTGCAATTCAAATTCTCAAGTCTAAGAACATTTAAAAGAAATAATCTTGTGATGAGAGAATTCATAACAAAGAGAGACAATAACATGGAGACAAAGAATAGCAGAAAACCACTGCCCATTTAGAATGAGTCTTCTGATACTGGTTTCAAAATAGAGACAGTCATTTTTACAATGCTATTCGGAAGTGAAGTCATAGCAACAATACTGATACCAGGTTAAGTTATTGATGATTCATAACTGCCCTCCACTAGACAATGTGGCTTGCAAATAAAAAGTAGTTACAGTTACTGCATAAGAATATCTGAATTTTTCTAATAATACTATGGCCTAGGTAAATGACATTGCTAATATATTATTTTTCCTCTTACAGTATCAGTGTCCTTTTCATGGACTTTAGGCAGTTGAAATAGAAGTTTCAGAGTCAGGTAACCTGAAGAAATTAATGAAAACACTATGGATGTTTGATATGAAAAGACGTATTAAAGAGAAATTAAGTACATATAATAGTATCTGAGGAGAAATTGCATTTCCTTCTTTAGAAAAAGTTAGAATGCCTGGTATCCTTAGGAAATAACTAAAATGCATACGCTGTTGAAATGTTCAAAGTAAATAGCTATTTTTTTATGTTTTGCAGACTCACCTGAGATGCTCGATATGAGACAGGAAGTCTGTGTTGTACAGGAGTATTTCCATCTGCAGCCATTTCAATCATACAGTAACCTTCAGGATTGCTCACAGGCAACATATAGCTAGAAGGAAACAGAAGATCTCATTATTGTTTATGCTGTTAACAGCAGAGTATTTAAACCTTGCACAGCAAAGGCAACATGAAAAAGATGCATCGGCCTCCATAAAGGATGACAGTCTTTGGACGCTAATAATCCCAGTTTAATGGCTACTTGGACTACCGAGGAGACAAAAGTTTCTTCTAGTAATGTCTCTTTTCTATTTGCTTTCCTACTATTCTTGATGCTAGTGTTTGAAATACATGCAGGCACAAAGAAGAAAGACATCTTTACATGCTTAAGTGGGTATTGATAAATTGTAAGTGGTAACTGTGGCTGACACATGGTCTTCCTAGTATAGTGGATTGATGGACAAGTAACCTCAATGCTGAATGATGCTGGGCTCCCTAGGTGTAAATTTCCTTTTCCTGCCCTACAGGGGAAACAGAAATGGAATAAGAAATGAAAGGCTGCATACCTCTGAACAGCAAGATTACACTGTGATATAGTTATCGCTACTTGGGAAGCACGCTGTTAATGTAAACTCCCTGATACTGAGCTTCAGAGATAAAGAAGAATATAATGTTAAGGGAATTTGTAAAGTAAATACTATTGAACATTCAATAAACCACAAGATTCTTCAGGTTCTTTCTATGATGACATCTGATGAAATTCTATTAATATATCAGCAATAAAAATCCAATCCAACATGATGATTTTCAAATATACTAGTTTTGTTTTTAGAAAGAAAATTTGCATAAACATCATTGCAGTGATGGTAGGGTAGGAGAACAGTAGTTGATAGATTCTTTAAAACTGAGGTCTGTTATTTCTGTAGAAGTGCGCCTCAATTCCACTTTGCCTCCTTTTCAATATCCACATGCTTTAAAAAGAGAATGTGATGGGGCTCCTTTTGGAAAGTGTGTTAAGTTTTACTGACTACATGTACTCTGTACATGAAACTCTGCTCAGTCAAATTCATGTAATTAGGTTTCCAGAGTAAGGCCTTCAACAAGAACAATGATACATTTTTGTGCAATAATTCACAAATGTTACACAACAGATTTTACAAAAGATTCTCATAAACTATTTTGAGTTGGTATAGATGAATTTTTATGGTAGGCCATAGACATATGAAAGAGTTAATGTATCTTAAAGCCCATTAAGCCCTGAATACTAGAATTATACATTACTAATCTTAGAAATTACCTCATAACTGCCAACAACAAATCTGCTTCTGGATGAATGACATCAAGACCTACCATGTTCTCAAATGCCTACCTTTTCATACAACACCACCTGATTGGTTGTGTGCAGCTGCCATGGTATGATTTATGTTATGCTAGTGAGGGATGCTAGCAAGGGCCTTCAACCTGTTGCTCTGAGGCATGCTGGGGACACTGCGGCACACCTGAAGTCCTGTGGAGATGAGACAGGGGTCCCTGAGATCATAGAAGCCAACAGGGAAACATCAGTGGAACACACATTAAATAGTACCCAGGATCAGGTATTCCCTGTATCCTGCCCCAGTCAGGCTAAAGGCAGAAGCCTAAATGAAAAGAGGGAGTGGAGGCAAGTTCATGGTTGAGGCAGTAGGCAAACTCTTGCCTTGTCCACCTCCTCCCACCCCCTTGATGGGGGACAATGGCAACAAGTTCCTGCCAGACATGGCAGGAGTGTTGCTCCTGTTACTCCCCCAGCTTCCCGGTTGCCCTTGAAGAACAGTTAGAATGCCCTGCAAATGCAACCAGTCAATGAGGAAGGTGGATCGTCAGGCTTAGAAGTATTCCCAAGCTTAAGGAAGCCCAAGCCCAGCATAAAAACCTCTTATATCAAAAAAAAAAAAAAAGATGCATCATTGTTATAGGTGACTCCCTTCTGAAGGGAATGGAAGGCCCAATATGTAGACCTGACCCACTTCTAAAGGGAGTGTGCTACCTCCCTGGGGCCTGAGTTAAGGATGTGTTAAGAAAGCTTTCTACCATGGTGTAGCCCATGGATTATTATCCACTATTAACCTTCCAGGTAGGCAGTGAAGAACTTGAACGAAGAAAACTGAGGGCTATCAAGAAAGTCTTGAGGGAGTGGAAGCACAGGTAATGTTTTTCTCTATCCCTCTAGTTGCAGGGTCCAACCCACAGAGACTGAAGAGGACCCACCAGATTAATTCTTGGCTTCGAGCCTGATGCCACCATCAGGACTTTGGGCTTTTTGACCATGGGTCAATCTACATGATGCCTGGCCTTCTGGTGGCAGATGGGGTACCTCTGTCCCACAGGGGAAGAAGGATTTTATTGCAGTTGGATGAGCTTAGTGACAGAGCTTTAGACTATATTTGAAGGGGGAAAGGGGGAAAAACAGGCTCGCTGGAGACAAGCCTGGGATGTTTCGTGTACCAGCCTCACTGTTATCTCAGGGGTCATAGGGGCCAGTGGGCCATGTAATAGGGAAGATGCAAGGCCTATCGCTGAGCCAGGACTCACAGTAATGCCTGAAAATGACTAAGCAGGGACTAGACCCTTCCCATGCAAAAAGGTGCAACAACTAAAATGTATCTGTGCCAAGGCACATAGCATGGGCAATAAGCAGGAAGAGCTTGAAGCTATCGTCCAGCAGGAAAACTATGATGTAAGAATCAGGGGGAAGGCTAACAAGGAAGATGTCGTGGTAGGGGGCTGTTATACACCACCCAATCAGGATGAAGAGGTTGATGAAGTGTTTTACAGGTGGCTGGGTAAGGTCTCAGAATCACTAGCCCTTGTTCTTGTGCGAGACTTCAACTTACCAGATGTTTGTTGGAAATACAATACAGCAGACAGGAAGCAGTCATGGAGATTCTTGGAGTGTGTGGAAGATAACTTCCTAACACAACTGGTGACGAAGCCACTTAGGGAAGGCTCTCTACTAGACCTGCTGTTTGTGAACAGAGAATGACTAATGGGAGATGTGAAGGTTGGTGGCCATCTTGGGCAAAGCAACCATGAGATGGTGGAGTTTTCAGTTCTTAGGGAACTAAGGAGGGAGGTCAATAGCACTACCTCCTTGGAATTCCACAAGACAGACTTTGACATGTTTAGGAGATTGGTCGATCTTGTCCCTTGGGAAGTAGCCCTGAAGGACAAAGGAGTCCAAGAAGACTGGACATTCCTCAAGAGGGAAATCTTAAGACACAGGAACGAGCTGTCCTTGTGTACCGTAAAACAAGCTGGCATGGTAGAAGACCAGCCTGGCTAGACAGAGACCTTTGGACAGAACTCAAGAGAAAAAGGAAAGTCTACCAGCTAAGGAAGAAGGAGCAGGCAACTCAGTAAGAGTACAAAGTTGTTGTGAGGTTATGTAAGGAGAAAATTACAAAGGTCAAAGCTCAGCTAGAACTTAATCTGGCCAGCATCATTAAAGATAATAGAAAGTGTTTCTATAAATAAGTTAAAAGTGAAAGAAGAGTTAAGGAGAAACTTTACACTCTACTGGATGCAGGAGGGAACCTTGTGACCAGGGACAAGGAAAAGGCTGAACTGCTGAGTGCCCACTCTGTCTCAGTTTTTGTCAGCAATGCCAGTTGCTACCTGAGGGTCCAGCTGCCTGAATTGGAAGGTGGGGATGGGGGGCAGAACGAAGCCCCCATAATCCAGGAGGAAATGATCAGTGACCTATTGTGCCACATAGATGTGCAGAAGTCTATGGGACTGGATGGGATCCACCCAAGGGTACTAAAGGAGCTGACAGAAGTGCTCACCAAGACCACTCTCCAGTATTTATCAACAGTCCTGGCTAACCGGGGAGGTCCCAGTTGATTAGAAGCTAGCAAATGTTGACACCCATCTACAAGAAGGGCTAAAAGGATGATCCTGGGAACTACAGACCTGTCATTCTGACCTTGGTGCCAGTGAACGTTATGGAGCAGGTCATCTTGAGTGCCATCACACAGCACATACAAGGCAGCTGAGTTATCAGGCCCAGTCAGCATGGGTTTAAGAAAGGCAGGTCCTACCTGAATAATCTGATCTCCTACAACAATGTGATTTACCTAGTGGATAAGGGAAAAGCTGTGGACATTGTCTACCTGGACTTCTGTAAAACCTTTGAAACAGTCTCCCACAGCATTCTCCTTCAGAAACATATGGTACAAAGTTTGGATAAATACACTCTGCACTAGATAAAAAACTGGCTGGATGGCTGGGACGAAAGAGTGGTAGTGAACAGAGCTAAATCTGGCTGGCATCTGGTCACAAGTGGTGTTACCCAGGGTTCAGTACTGGGGCCTATTGTCTTTAACATCTTTATTAATGATATGGATGAGGGGATTGAGTGTACTCTCAGTATATTTGCAAATGACACCAAGATAGGTGGGTGTGTCAACCTGCTAGTGGGTAAGGAAGCTTTACATCTGGACCTAGACAGGTTAGATCAATGGGCCAAGGTTAATTGCATGGGGTTCAACAAGGCCAAGTGTTGGGTCCTGCACTTGGGTCATACCAAACCCATGGCAAGCTATGGACTTGGGGATGTGTGATTGGAAAGCTGTAAGTTGGTGAAGAACCTGGGGGTCTTGGTTGATAGTCAACTAAATATGAGTCAGCAGTGTGCGCAGGTGGCCAATGCAGACCAATGGCATCCTGGCTTGTATTAGAAACACTGTGGCCAGCAGGAATAGGGAGGTGATCATCCCCCTGTACTTGGCACTGGTGAGGCCACACCCTGAATATTGTGTTCAGTTCTGGGCCCCTCACTCTAAGAAGGACATAGAAGTGCTGGAGCATGTCTGGAAAAGGAGTGGCTGAGGGAGCTGGGGTTGTTTAGTCTGGAGAAGAGGAGGCTGAGGGAAAACCTTATCACTCTCTACAACTACCTGAAAAGAGGTTGGAGAGAGGAGGGGGACAGCCTCTTCTCCCTGGTGACATGTGACAGGACCAGAGGGAATGGATGCAAGCTGTGCCAGGGAAGGTTTAGGCTAGATATTAGGAAACATTTCTTCACAGAAAGGGTTATCAAACATTGGAATGGTTGGCCCAGTGCAGTGGTGGAATTGCCATCCTTGGAGACATTTAAATGGCATGTGGACCTGTTTCTTAGGGACATGGTTTAGTGGTGAGTTTACAGTGTTGGATTGAAGGTTGGACTAGATTGTCTTGCAGGTCTCTTCCAACCAAAGATGTTCTGTGATTCTGTGATCAGTGAAATATCTCAAAGGTATTGAAGGGAGTTCCTCTAAGAAGGTGGCATGCCTGAGAGCCCAGCTGAAGTACCTTTAATACAGTGTTTGCAGAATGGGAAACAAACAGGAGCAGTTGGTAACCATCATACTGCTAGAAAGCTATGACCTAGCTCCCATTACTAAAACCTGATGGGACGAATCCCATGGCTGAAGTGCAGCTATTGATGGCTACAGGTTGTTGGAAGTATTCCCAAGATCAAGGAAGCCTAAGACCAGCATCCAAACATCTTTCACCAAAAAAAAGAGAAGAGTCGTTGTTATAGGTGACTCCCTTCTGAAGGGAACAAAAGACCCAATATGCAGACCCGACACACTTCAAAGGGAAGTTTGCTGTCTCCCTGGGGCCTGAGTTAAGGATGTGGTAAGGAATCTTCCTATCCTCATACAGCCCACAGATTATTATCCATTATTGACTTTCCAAGGTAGGCAGTGACGATCTTGAAAAAAGAAAACTAAGGGCTGTCAAGAGAGACCTCAGGGCCTTGGGTCGACTGGTCTGAGCCATGATCATGGGTCAACTTACATGATGCCAGGCCTGCTGGCATCAGATCGGGTGCATCTTTCTTAAAGGGGAAGAAGGTTTCTATAACAGGAATTAGCTGGGCTCATTGATCAAGCTTTGAACTAGATTTGAAGGGGGAAAGGGGAAAAACCTGGCTCGCAAGAAACAAGCTGGGGACATCAGTGGGGTGTTACGCCAGCTCCACTGATACCTCAAGGTTGATACCAGTCAGGAGGTACTCCAGTATTGCAAACTCGCTAAAATGCCTGTACACCAATTCACGCAGTATGGGGAACAAACAGGATGAACTAGAGATCTGTGTGCGATCTCAGGACCATGATCTCATTGTAATCACTGAGATATGGTAGGACAGTTCACATGGCTGGAACACTGTCATGGATGGCTATGTCCTTTTCAGGAAGGATAACCTGGCAAGGTGAGGTGGTGGAGTTGCTCTCTATGTGAGAGAGCAATTGGAATGTATTAAGCTCTCCGTGGGGGGCAATGAGGAGCAGGTTGAAAGCTTGTGGATCAGGATTAAGGGGGAGACTAGTATGGGAGACATTGTAGTAGGTGTTTACTACAGGCCACCTGATCAGGATGAGGAAAC
>WUAM01000263.1:1982623-2035580 GCA_024336885.1 Actenoides hombroni
GGAGCACAAGAGGTTTAGGGTAAACACAAGGAAAAACTTTTTCACTGTGAGGGTGACAGAGCACTGGAATGGGCTGCACAGGGAGGTTGTGGAGTCTCCTTCTCTGAAGACGTTCAAAACCCACCTGGACACATTCCTGTGTGACTTGGTCTAGGTGATCCTGCTCTGGCAGGGGGGTTGGACTAAATGATCTTTCTAGGTCCCTTTCAAACCTTAACATTCTATGATTTTATGATTCTATGATTCAGATTGGATAGGTGAGAAACGGATAAATTGTGAAGAGCTGTCTCTGAAGAATAGTCACGAGCAGGTCAAAACCTTATGGGTAATCATTAGAGTCAAAGGAAACAAAGGGAACCTTGTGGTTAGTGCCTACTACAGGCTGCCTGATCAAGAGGAGCCTATTAATGAAGCCTTCTTATTCCAGCAAAAGGAGGCTTCATGTTCACAAACTCTCATCCTGGTGGGGGATTTCAACTACTCTGACATCTGCTGAAAAAGTTGTTCAGCAAGCTGTAGGCAATCCAGAAGACTCTTGGAATGCATGAAGAATAAATTCTTAAGCCAGGTATTAGACAGCCCTACCAGAAAGGATGTGATACTGGACCTGATTGTCACAAATGCAAGTGAACTAATTGGTGATGTTAATATTGCAGGCAGCCTGGGGTGCAGTGATCATTCACTGGTGGAGTTCACAGTCCTGAGGGAAGTGGGTCAGATAAAAAGTAACGTCAGGACCCTGAATTTTAGGAAAGCAAAATTCCATCTCTGCAAGGAGTTAGTCAATAGGACCCCCTGGGAAACTGTCCTCAGAGACAAGAGAGCAGAACAGAGCTGTCAGATTTTTAAGGACACTTTCCATAGACCACAAGAGCTCACAGTTCCCAGAAGTAAGAAATTAAGCAAGGAAGTCAAGAGACTGGCATGGCTGAGTTGAGACCTGCTGGTCAAACTAGAGGGCAAGAAGGAAATGCACAGGCAGTGGAAGCAGGGAGAGGTGTCCTGGGTAGAGTATAGGGACACTGCCTAGTTGTTAACAGATGAGGAGAAGGCTGAGGTACTCAACAACTTTTGTGCCTCAGTCTTCACTGGCAACCTCTGTCCTCACACCTCTCAAGGTAAAGGAATGCAAGACTGGAGACTAATGTGGCAAAGTCCCTCCCACTGTAAGAGAAGATGATGTTTGTGAGCACGAGAGGAACCTGAACATACATAACTCGATGGGACCTGATGAGGTGCATCCCAGAATCCTGAGGGAATTGGCTGATGTAGTTGCCAAGCCACTCTCCATGATATTTGAAAAGTCCTGACCATCAGGTGAAGTGCCTGGTGACTGGAAAAAAGGGGAACATTGCACTCATTTCCAAAAAGGGTAGAAAGAAGGACCATGGGAACTACTGACCTGTCAGCCTCATCTCTGTACTCAGGAACAGCTCCTGTGAGAAGCTGTGCTAAAGCATATGAAGATCAGGGAGGTCAGCTGAGACAGTCATCATGGCTTCACCAGGTCCTGCCTGACCAACAAAGTGGCTTTCTATGATGGAGTGACTCCATAAGTGGACAAGGCAAGAACTATGGATGTCATCTATGTGAACTTCCACAAAGCCTTTGCTTTGGTCCCCTTTCTCTCTAAATTGGTGAGATATGGATTTGATGGGTGGACTATTTGGGGGATGAGAAATTGGTTGAATGTTCACATCCGGAGTGTAGTGATCTCCAGATGGGGTCCCACAGGGGTCTGTACAGGGACAAGTGCTGTTTAGTATCTTCAGCAATAGCATAGACAGCAGGATCAACTACACTCTCAGCAAGTTTGCAGGGGACACCAACATGAGTGGTGCAGTTGTGACCCCTGAAGGATGGGATATCATCCAGAGGGACCTGGATAAACTTGAGAAGTGTGTCCATATGAACCTCATGAGGTTCAACAAGGCCAAATGCTTTGTCTGGCACCTGGCTTAGGGCAGTACTCAGTAACAATACAGTCTGGGAGATGATGGGATTGAGAGCAGCCCTGTGGAGAACAACTTGGGGGTACTGGTGGATGAAAAGCTGGACATGAGCCAGCAATGTGCACTCTCAGTCCAGAAAGCTGATTGTATCCTGGGCTGCATCAAAGGAAGTGTGGCCAGCAAGTTGCGGGAGGTTATTCTCCTGCTCTACTACACTCTGGTGAGACCTCACCTGTAGCACTGTGTCCAGCTCTGGAGTCCTCAACACAAGAAGGACATGAACCTGTTGGAATGGATCCAGAGGAGGACCATAAAAATAGTCAGAGGGAGGAAACACCAATGTTATGGAGAAAGGTTGAGAGAGTTGAGGTTGTTCAGCCTGGAGAAGAGAAGGCAGGTCTGGGAAGACCTTATTGCAGCCTTTCAGCACTTAAAGGGGACCTATAAGAAAGATGGGGACAGTCTTTTTATCAGGGCCTGTTGTGACAGAAAAAGGGGTAATGGTTTTAAATTAAAAGAGGATAGATTTAGACTAGATATAAGGAAGAAATTATTTACAATGAGGGTGGTGAAACAGTGAAATAGATTGTCCAGAGACGTGGTAGAATCTGTATCCCTGGAAACCTTCAAGGTCAAGTTGGATGGGGCTTTGAGCAACCTGATCTAGTTGAAAATGTCCTGCTCACTGCAGGGGTGTTGGACTAGATGACTTTTAAAGGTCCCTTCCAACTCAAACTAGTCTATGATTCTATTATTATATGATTATGTGCCTTGAGCTTTGCTTTCTTACTCCTGTGCCTACAGTGTTACTATTTTATCCTCCTGTCTGTAGGTTCAGTATGAATTTAGAGTCTCAGTTTTCACCTCTGAAGTTACAGGAAACATTGTATTGATATAAATGGATACAGCACTAGGCTGCTAATGAATATGTATAATATTCACAGCCATGCAGTGATTTCTTAGGGAGCGGCAAAAAAACAGTGCATCGAATAACACAAATCTCATATGCAGTGTATCTGTATCAGCAGGTGATGCACCCATATTAATAAATCCTGCCTTTCCCATAGTAGTTAATACTAAGTCATTGGCCTTTCACTGTTCGCTGATCCTTGGAGTTGAAAAGTCCTAAATTATTTCATTTTTATAAGTAAGAAATACTATTCATATTTTTGAAACAGGAACAACAATGTTTTAATTTTTTTGAAAAAGATTGAGATATTTGAATGGCATCTTCTATTATCACATTTTGAAATGTGATCTGGATCACTAGACCATTCAAATGACTTTGAAAAATGTTTACTTTTCTTTCTTATATTAGGTTAAAAAAAAATATTATTTTTTTAACATGTATTTTAAACTCTCTCTTACATAGTCCAAAGTTAACATCACATTTTGATTTTGAATATAAAGAGCCAGAAGCAATGTGTCCTGTTCTGAAGATCAGCTAATTTTCACAATTTCATATAAAACGTGAATCAATAAACAGAATTTGCTCCTTAATAATTAATGGGCATATTGAAAGATAGTGTTGTGATCTCCGCTTTTGATACTTGGAATAAGGACAATTCTGGAGAAAATACTACCATCTACAGTGATTTCAAGTTCTGGACATATAAAATATACTTTGAATTTTATTTATTATTCCTATTCATATTTCAACTGCTGGGAATTGTCCAGGTAAATCACAATATAAAAAGATAACTTCATCAGGCAAGAGTAAATCTCATTTAAGATTCTCTTGGGGAAAACCTTTCCTTTATGCTTTCTACTGTGAGTGGGTGTTGTATTATAGACCTAACATACTCATGGCAAAGATTACTGAAATATGCTTAGAATTGCTTTTAGAAAGAGATAGAGCATGAAAAATTACAGCCCAAAAGACAGTTTTCTGAGAAAATTATGAAAATAACAAAATACAGTAATGAATACAGACATCTCTCTGTCTCTAGCATTTAAAACCACAAAGTGCTACAATATGGACATTTGCAAGACATAATTATACTAGTTTTTAAAAACAACAATGAAAAAAGGAATGCTCTTGAAATATCATGCATCAGAAATGACCGGAACTAAAATACCACTTCACGTAGCATTATAACATGATGATATTTTTTATAATTTAAGATTAAATCTGTCTTAATCTTGTGACTAGATAAATGCAGTTGTATTATTTCACACATCTCTAGAAGATTGAAATCCATTATCCACATTAGAAAAGAGAAAATAGAACTGATGATTTATTCTCTTGACATTTTTTCTTTGTTTTTCTAATTAACCTCATATTATGAGGTACTGACCTCACATTAAAAACACCTGAGATGGAAGTGGCTAAACAGTGACATCTTTAAATTTTGAAGTATTTTTAGTTCAGTTGTGCTTTTTCATTCGTTTAGATGCTGAAGGCATTTCAGTCCATCTGCCTCACATCTTAGTGGCATATTTCAGTTACATTCAAAGGCAGAGTATTTTTCCCTCCAGAGACAGTGACAGAAGAGAATGCAATATGATTCCTATTGCAGGATTATTTTGTTAGGCACCAAAATTGTGATTCATGCACATCACACCCATAATGATATAAAAAGGATTCACAGAGCAGCAGACAATTGAGTGTGTGGGGAGTAGTTATGGGAAATGGGGGCATGTGGAGGATGTATGGGAATGTTATGGACAATAACCTAAATTGGTCTGGAGACATGTGGAGCCCAACCTATTCCTATAGATGCTAAGGTACAGGCCTGTTGTAGTCAAATATTTGTTTCCACAAATTTGAAATAAGAGATTCAGCCTTCTTTTCTGTTCTTGGCTTAGGATAACATGATTTTTTCATAGCTGCTGTGGATTTTATATAAGCTCGTTATGAACAAGAATTAACAAAGGATTTACTACAAGGGTTGTTCCTTTGCAAAAGACTGACGGACCTTAACAGATGTAAAACAGAACTTATACACAGTGATTAATTCCATTACTAGTTATATCTTGATTAATTATGTGAAAGAACACTGAATACACACTCATATCTATGACACCATTGTGGATATTAAGCATTGGGTTAATTTATGCCTGGAAATTGTCTTGAAAGAAATCTTCTTAAACTACCTAAGATTGAGACACTTCTAAATCAAATGCTACCTAGTATAATTTTGCTCAAGCAACTCTTTTAGTATGAATTATCACGCCTACTTCTCCATGAGGAAATGCAATCATACTTTTTTTTTTTTCTTTCAAGATGGACACCAGGTGGCACTAAAGGCGCACAGTAGAGAGCGTGAACAAAAATTTCATACTAATGTCTCTTCTAATCATTGGAAAGACTGACTTAAACCCTAATTGATAACATGATTGCTTCAGCTTCCAGTTTATATCAAGGGAAACAGAATAAAGCATCTTAAACTGATTACACATTTGACAATATGGATGAGAATAAGTCCAGAGACTGGAACTTCTGCAAGACTTTTGCATTATAATTACCTAATGTGATCATGTGAAAAAGGTGCATTCATGTTTGTGTAAACATTCTTGAGAAAATTTAGTTTACAGAAATTATGTTTTGTATGTAGTGCTGAAGGTGCAGCTGTATTTTTAACAGATTAAGGAGAGGGATAACAAAATTAAAATGTCAAATCATCAGGTATAATAAACCCACAAGCATTATAAAAGGAACCAGCCTCAGTTCTTATCCAAGCTAAATTATCATGGTAATATTTTGTTCTGAGCAGAGATCTCATACTGCCAGGGTTTCTGGTCTTCTGAAAAATGATTACAAATTAGTTGTACTGCTGTCCATTTTCTAATGACACAGTTGGAGGATTACATTTATAACTATCTGCTGTTTTTCTCCCTACAAACTGACAAACACTTAACAGCTCATCATAGGAATAAATCCTCACAAAAATCCTCTTTACTGAAAAAGTGTAGATATTAAAGACACGCTATAAATACTCTTGCAAAACACTGGAACATCGGCTTCATTTACACCCTTGATTAACCAGAGCAGTTGTCAAGGGAACATCTAACCAGCTGTCAAGCAATACAGGAGATTTTTCAAGAACAGTGATTTTACTTTTGGCTGAGCACATTCAATTCACAAGTGTGAAAGTCTGTACTACGTCTTACAGTTTTAATAATCTCTTGGTATTTCTTTCCAAAATTCCTGTACTTACTATGTATTTCCTTAAAAATATATTGTTTATGAATTTTGTTATTAAAAAGATACCTTTTCTTACCAAAATTAATTTCAACATACTGCTTCCATGGAAATATTCACGTCTCTTTACCCTCTTCTATTTCAACAAATATTTCTTACCACTTTCAATTACAACAATAAGTGACAATTATAAAAATAAATGCTTCATTTTATGTCTGACATTTCATTTGAAATCAGTGAAACACCTGTCATAATCTCCAGTCATTCAACACCAAATTTCAGGTTTTCTAGTTGTTATAACCTGACTGAACTCTAAAAGCGTACCAGCAGGGGAGGGGGGAGAGAGAGTGACAAAGGAAGGGAGTAGACAAAAGCATGGAAGACGAAAAATCCTAAATGACTTTGACCGCTTATAGAGTCTTCCGGTAATTCCTTTCCCTTGATGCCTTTTTCTTTATGGGGAGAAAAAAAAGGAAAAAAAAAAAAAAGAGAGAGAGATGTGAGTTTTCGGAATGCATTGGAGGCATGTCATCTCTCAACTCCCAGCCACCTCTGAACCGGGGTTCAGGACTTGCTACTCCAGCTGGATGTGCATAAATCTATGGGATCCAATGGGATTCATCCCAGGTCACTGAAAGAACTGGTTACTGTCATTTTGGGCCTTTCTTCATTTATTTTTTTCATTTATTTATTTCTCAATCATTTTGGGAGTCTAGAGAGATCCCAGTCAACTGGAAGCTGGCAAATGTTGTCCCAGTTTTCAGGAAGCCAAAGAAGGAAGACTTTGGTAATTGCAAGCCTGTTGGTCTCACTTCAGTGGCTTGTAAAATTATGGAAAAGAAGATTCTGGGAGTTATTGAAAAACACTTGAGAGACAATACAGTCGTTGATCATAGCCAGCATGGGTTCATGAGGGGAAAGTCCTACTTAAACAACTTAATTTCCTTTTATGACAATTTTATCTAGTTGACTGAGGGAAGACAGAAGATGTGGTGGGTTTGGATTTTAGCAAAGCTTTTGACACTTTCTCAGAGTATCCTTCTGGATAAAATGTCTAGCACACAGATAGAAAAGTCCATAATAATTTGGGTGAGGAAATAGCTGGTGGGTCAGGCTCAAAAGATTAATAGCAAATTGGATTACCTCAGGTTGGTGGTCAGTCACCAATGGGGTTCCTCAGAGCTCAGTTTTTGGGTCATTTCTCTTCAATGTGTTTATAAATAATCTGGATGCAGGAATTGAATGTACATTAAGTAAGTTTGCCAATGAAGCTAAACTAGGAGTTGTGAACTCTCCTTACAGAGAGATCTGGGTAGATGAGAGAGCTGGGCAGTCACCGACTATATGAAAATTAACCAGAGCAAGTACTGGATTCTCCACCTGGGATGGAGTAATCCCAGTTATACACACAAATTGGGGGATTAAAGACTGGAGACACGCCCTGCAGAGAGAGATCCGGGGGGTTGGGTTGATAGCAAGTTGAATATGAATCAACAGTGTGCCATAGAAGCCAAAAGGGCCAACCATGTCCTGGGGTGTATCAAGCACAGCATAGCTAGCTGGCGACTAGGAGGTGACTGTCCCACTCTACAGTGCACTGGCACGGTCCCACCCTGAGTGCAGTTTTGGGCACTTCAATATAAGAAATACATCAAACTATTGAAGCGTGTCCAGAGGAGAGCAACCAACATGGTGAAAGGTCTTGAGGGCAAGATTCATGAGGGGTGGCTGAGGTCACTTGGCTTGTTCAGCTTGGAGAAAAGAAGGCTGAGGTCTGACCTCATCTCTGTCTACAAAGTGGGCAGCAAAGTGGGGGAACTGATCTTCTCTCTCTGGTGACAAGCAATAAGACACAAGGAAATGGAAGGAAGCTTCATCAGAGGAAGTGCAGATTGGACATTAGGAAAAGATTCTTCACTGAAACTGTAGTAGGTTACTGGAACAGAATCCTCAGGGAAATGGTCATGGGTCTAAGTCTGTCAGAGTTCAAGTGTCTGGACGATGCTCTTAGTCATATGATTTAGTTTTAGGTAGTCCTATGAGGAGCAGGGAGTTGGACATAATGATCCTATGGATCCCTTCCAGCTTGATATATTTTATGAGTATGTAATTAGCTGTCAGAGATTTGGGTTGGGAGAAGAAAAGAAATCTTAGCTATTAAAGGCTTTTCTGATGAGGCAGAAAATCCAACAGTTTTCCAGATAGTTTGGTTCCAGTGTTTTCTTAACAGGGCCTTAGAGTGTCTGGTATTTGTTTAACATTCAAGAGATGTTCCTTACTATGTGAAAAGAAACAGTTAACAGTCTTTGGCAGCGTTACACCAAACATTACATTCCCTGTCACTGCTGACACCTTCTTCATATCCACACACTGGAGGCTGTTCCTCCTAACGATGCTAAAAATTAGATTCTGCTATTTGTACTTAAATTTCTCCCTTATTTATTCATTCCTTGGTCAATTTAAGTAGGATATGGAAGAAAATAAGAACTTGGAAAAATGCACAAAGGTGAAAAAATTTGAGAGAATGAACCCTTAGGCTTCATTCTTTAGAGACAGCCAATTAACGTACATAAGAGTAGACATAGTAATCCACATGAATATTTTGGGGGGTCTAGACTGCCTTATGAATACAAGCAGCTGCTCTGACACATTTGTAACCAATAAAAAGGCTACAATAGATATGATACAAATGGTATTGTTCATCTATTTCTGTGCCTTATATAGGCTGGTGTGTTTGCATGGCATAGCTGGCCCTGCAGTACCGCACTGATTCTTAATTAAAAAGGATATTAAAAGTCCTATTACTGGCTATTGCAGAAAAGGAAAAAAATATTTCAAACTGAAAAATATGCCCCACTGTTATACATAGTACTCTGTCTTCAGCTTAGTTTGTTCCTATGTGCTCCATATTACATTGTTGCAAAATGCTACTTATTGTTTTCAATGCAAAGATTTGCAAAAAGGTCTGCCTAAAAAGCCCTGAAACTTGCGTTTTAGAGCGTCAGCCCAGTTACATTACACTTTGACTTTGAAAGTCTTCCAAACACTCCATTTTCCCCTTCTTCAATGTGGTTGTAACCAAGGAAACATAAAAGGTAACTATCTAGCTGTTGCTTGAACACAGACACACTGTTTTATGGAAATGCCAGTCTTAGGCACCACTTTCAACAGCAATTTCCTTTTAAATTAAATGTTTTTTATTTGCATTTGACTACTGATTTATTGACAGGGTTGTTTCATCCACAGAACACAGCTGATTTTTTTTGACAGACTTTTGGATTTATCTGTGAGAAAAAACCCAAACATTTCAGTCAATGCTTCAGAATGTATGAGGAAGTTAGAACTGAACTATGATACATATGATATTTGCACTAGAACTATGTAATACACAGACTGATTTGCACAATAATATCATAATTTATGTACTAAATGCCTCTTTTCCCCCCATTTTTCCACATAGGTCTTTAAAAAAATCTTCAGATTTACATTTCTGAATACGAAAAGCAACAAGAAACAGAAAAATCTTATAGTTCTTCCCCATGTGATTTTGCATGTTCCAGGAGGTCATAAATTTCTTAACAAAAATCTGACAATATTAATAAAACTGATGCTGTGTTATCATTTCACATCTTTCTTACAGGCATTTTATGTACATTCCTATAAAGATATTACAGAGTTTAATATTAAAAAGGTACCTTTTTTTTCTTAGCAGACTATCAACTAGCATAATTTGCTGTACATTTGAAGAATGCCATTTGCAAAATTCTGACTTTAACTGCCATCACAGTACTTGCTGGGCCTTCTGAGAACAGGCCAACTTCTAACAAACTGTAACACAAGTCAAGGGACTTGCGTTAACACAAGAGAGAAAAATACGGCCAGCGCTTCCTCAGTTCTGAATAGCATTCTTACTTGGCTCTCAAAGCTACTGAGCCTTCTCCAGTCATACATCAGGCTATAGGAAATGAAGCATCCATATATGAACAACACATCTTGGCCTTCTGTTATTAACATGCTGTGAGAATATAGCTTAAATACTGTCAAAGTGAGCTTGCTAAATTATAGACCTGTTTATCACATGTACTTCCATACTACCCAGTTTTAGTATGAAAAGATTAGTCAGTATGACACTCACTTCTTGCCATTATTGTTTGGCAGAATCTTTTTTTTTATGTTGAAAAGTATTTAGAAAAAAAATTTTAAAAAGTTTATTTATTCTACTGTTCCATTCCCATGACATTTTCTTTGATTTAGAGAAAAAATAGTATAATAAAGGTTCACCAGAAATTGTCTTAATGCCAAATATCATCTTTCTTCCATTTATATTTTAAGGGCATCTTTTGTTAGGCCTGTTGTCATGTACCCTCACATAATGTAGTAATAATTAATCTATTATTAACATAATGAACACAATGTTTAATATGGCATATTAATTATACGGAAAACATATTTCACAGTGGATTTTGAAAGCTACTACTAGGACTTGGAAACAGTTACATAGCTGATGACAGTTCCACAGTAAAGATGCTTAAGAGTAGATGACAAGCTGAAAATAAGTCAACAATGTAATCCTGTTACAGAAAAGGTAAGCATGATAATGGGATGTACAGATAGGTATAGACACAGCAGACATTCTGCTTTCTTCCAAGGTGAGGACAATAGATGATGTGATGTTTCTTAATGACCCACTTTATTAATCAGTTCAATTAATTTTCAGTAATCTTTGCTCTTCTGTTCCTTTATTATCATCAACATATTTGGTGTCTGTACTCCCTCATTTCTATTGCTGCTGTTACATAAGGCATGTTAGTAGCTTTCAAATGATGCATCACATTGAAGAATATGTGAGGGAAGACAATCAAGACTAGAAAAGGAACCACTGGAGATCTGGAAAATTGACCTGCAAGGTAAGTTTAAATCCAGGTTTTCTCAAATTCAAGATATATGGCATTTTTTCAGTGTATAACTGATGTTGATGATGCCATGTATCACTTAGGCAAAATCAAAAGTGTTTAAGAAGATGAGCCAAATCAGATGCACAATTTAATTATAGAAAAGTTTAACTTGGAAGGGACCCTTAAAGGTCATCTAGTCCAACACCCAAATCTCCAAGCATGTAGAAGGCTGCCTCACACTGGAAATAACTAATCTTTCCTTTGTCTCCGTGTCAGACATTATAAAAAAATATCTCTAACATTACTGATGCTGAGGTAGATTGCATTAGTTTGCACAGGCTCCCTCACCAGAGGTTTTCAATGACAGGTTAGGCAAACATCTGTTAGAAATGGCATAAGCATTTAATTTATAGGTATGACCAATATGGCATCAATGTGCCCTATTAAGGCAGTAGTTAGTCTAGGTGATGACCTAAGAGGTCTTGCATCCCTACAATTCTATAGTCCTAGCATTTCTACCAGAAGAATTACATACAATTCATTGAAGGAATGGAAAATGTGTCTTAGATTTGGTAGAAAGTTAACTTAAAATTAATATATTTCCGTCTTTCAGATAATTGACCACATTAAAAAGTAAAGAAAGAGGGAACAGGCCTCATAACAGACAAATATGAATATAATAATAGAAATAATTGCAACAATCAGTGACTCTGAATTTATAAAGAACTAGATTCTGTTATAAACATATCTAACTTTACTTAAGAAAAAAGGTGTTTCTAGAGAGTATTGAATAAAAGGGAAGAAAGAAAAATGCTTGTATTCACCTTCAAACTGTGCCTTTTCTCCTTTACTGTGGAGACACTGGTAGAATTGAATAGCATAAAAACAAATACACTTCTTCTTGCCTAATATTGTCTACATTGCACAGAAGATGCAATTTTTTTTCTTAAATGTTAGCATACATTTTTTTCACACTTTATATAGAATCTGAAACCCCCCAGAAATTCATATTTCTGTATAAGTACACTACTAGCTGAAAATGGTAATTTCTACTTTAGGTGAAACAGATACTGTTTATGCTAGGTTCTGCTTAGCTTGCTTTATGCCTCACTCACTTCAGCTTTGTCAGTCCAACAGTCAAGTATACAAGTATATGATCCTGTAGCAGATTGGTTAATGGGACTCTTTCTATTACATATATCACTGAAGATACTACAGGCAGCATGCACCCAAGGATCATTTACTTCAATGGAATAGTTTTCTTCGACAGATATATATTTTATGAATCATGACTTTAAAGATATCTGTTATCAGACTGGATCCTTAAGGAAAAGTGTAAATTCTGCTCTTAAACATACCTCTGCAATTCCACTGACTTCACAGGGACTGTGCTGGTGCAAGTACAATACATCAGTGCACTGTGACAACAGACAGATAAACTGTCATATTTTCATTTCACACACGTAAAGATGGGAATAACACAAAGATACTGGAAGAATTAACATCAATGCTTATGTGTTTTGAAGCTACAACAGAATTTAATAGTTATCGCCATCATTATGATAGTTACTGTTGTCATTATTCATGATCAGGACAGTATTGGAAGAACAGAATGTTACAAAATTGATCCTGACAGCATGGACCAACTCCTAAGAAAAGCTGGTTTTCTAATCTGAGTTTCAGGACAACATGTTAAAAGAATGGAGAATAGGTACCACACTCGTGCTTATGTACTGGCTGTTATCTGATGGAATATAAATAGGCCTCTTTTTGTATTTTGGCAGGCTATTTTTTCTGTTAGATGAACTAATAGAGTCACTAGTTTTTACTGCTGATTAAAAAAAAAAAGTATTTTCAAATCCAGTAATCCACCTTCAAGACTGAATGCTGTTGCTTTCCCCTGTTTCTGACAACATTGCCTCAGGCTCATGTACCAACTGTGTATTTGCTGAACTAGTCTATCTGATTTTCATTATGGCTGCCTTTAACTTTTCTCTGAGCCAAAGTGAAAGACTTCTACCCTTCTACTCTTTGGACCTCTAGAGATGAACAATCCTTAGGGAAAGTGTTTGCAGTCTTTGGCAGAGGCCATTCTTACTCTCTAATCTGGCTTCTCTAATTCACTGATTTTTAATATAGATGTAATTGCATTTAAGCAATTTTACTGAAAATTATATAATGACCGAAAGGAAAGTTTACTTCCTCCTCCAGTTACAAGCGCCCCATTAAAGCCTATGCAACACCTAATAAAAACTGAGGAAGATATATGGAAAAAATGAGAGAAATTAAATTATAATCTTCACTGAAGAAGTATTCTGATCTGAAAGGAGGGAAACCCTTTCTATGAAGAATCATTATATAATAGGTTTTGATCTGTTCTTCCTTTAAGTGCAGATGAAACCATTTCAGCAAACAAAATAACAAACAAGCTCTGTAACACTTATCAATCTATTATCTCACAAGTTTTGTGCTTTCGTCTAGGTGAACTAAATTAGGTCATTTTGTTAATTCAGAAAAAGTCAGAATAGTTGTTACATGCAACAATACAATATTACATTGATGAAGGGTGAGTTGGGAGACTTCTGATAAACAATGAATAAACTGAAGCCTAAACTGGATTTCATGGAGCAGCTGAACACTAACTTTGCAAGATGAATAAAAAAGTACATGACTTTACTAACTCAGAGGTCTTTTATTCTCAAGAGGATCATGACTATATGTACAAAATCAGCTATCATTCTCTTTAAGTACAAAATCATTTGTAGTTACAGTGATTTTGAACACACAAAAAGAGCATTGGATTAAGTTTCTATTAAAAAAAAAAATAACAGTAGAATCAGAGTATAGCTCTATATGAGAAACATTATTATCTCCTGGTGAGCAAACTAATATTGTTGTAAGCCTGGCAAAATATGAAACAGAGCACTTGTAAAACCTCAAATTTCAATAACTATTTGCATACTGTCTACATCGTTGCATTGCAGACTGTGTTATCACGTCTTAAAACTCATTGTTAAGCCATCTATCTACCTGCCAGCTAACAGATTCTCATGACTATGAAAGTATTGGTGAAAATAAAGAAAAATTAGAAACCAGTGTATGTATGTATGGTCTTATGTGAAATGGCTAGGAGATAAAAAATCTGAAGAAAATACATGCATACATATATTACTGACAACAACCAACATTTACCTACAACATGGTTACAATAACAATTTGCCTACAGTGATAAGAATTTTTCTGCGTATACATAAATTGTGCTTGTTAGAATGGTTAAAACAGAGCAAAGAAAAGAATAAAAAAATAACATATGCAAAATATCGTATTTTGAGGGGGGGAAATTCCACTCAAGACATTAATGAAAAAGATAAATTCAAACAAGCACTGAGGGTTCAGTTGTTCTAACACCTAGCCTACAAAATGCCTCAAGAAAGGGTTGAAAATGTGCTTGCAAAGAGACAAAGTAGGTAATGTCATACCAATGATGTTGCCTCTCCCCTGAGGAGGGGCCTATCACTCCCAGCAGCACAGCAACTCTGGATTTAGCAGAAGCTTAGTGTTACACTAGAGTATAGGAATGAATGATGTTTAGCAACTTTCAGTACAGTCTTCCATTTAGTGTCTCACATAAATCTGATCCTATGAATGAAAATTAGGAAGCCACCTGGTACATGAATAAAGCTGTATCAATGCAATGTTGTATAGATAACAATGCGATACTGCAATGATCTCCAGTTGAGAATATTCTGTTTTCCTACCCATTATAGAAAGAAGAAATACAATAAAGAGTAACATATGTTGCTTCTACCAGGCAGCACTAATTAATTTTCCTTTGCATACTCTGGTGGTCTAAAATGAACTGCTATGTCCCCTCTACATGGGAGAACTAAGAGAAAAATAAGTTAAGAAATATGGTTAATGAGAAACTGACTTTTTAACTTGAATCTCAAGAGTAGGAAAAATTTGTATACTTTAAATGGAAATTCTGGGGAGACATTAAAGAATAAAACCCTTCTATTGTTAACAAATGCAAACTCTGAGGTTGAGACTGGCATCTTTGTTAGTACTCATTACACATCCTGCTGGTATTTCAGTTTTATGTATTTAAGTATTAATTAATTAATTACATTATTATTTTCATTTCAGAGTCTTCAAGAGTCATGTCTTGTAATCCTTTGTAACCTTAAGCCTTTGTACCTCGGAGCTATTCTCACATTGCCCTAATTGAGACTTAGACAAACTTTATGTACCTGCTTCTTATAGAGATATTCAGACAGTCTATTCTTGGGCTTTGCTGATGACATTAAAGTAATTTGCTTTTTCACATTCTCAGAAGCATCATAGTTGGAAAAAAGGAACAGGCAGACACCTAATCTCTCTTATGATTCAGAAACAATTGCTGAAGCACCTATATACTCCACTCAGCTCTTCTATAAAGGTCTTAGAATGTCTAATTCAGTCGAATTACATTAAGTTCAACTGAAAATATGGCAAGAGTATGTGAGTCAGGGCATATAGAGCCCAAGACAGACTCTTAAAATAGGATATTGAGTTCTCCGTTGCACTGCTTAATTTGGCAAATTATTATTTTAGTCTCATTGAAGTGAAAATATATGTTATTGCTAAATAATTCTTTTCTATATGTGACAAGAATTATCAGTAACATTTTATTTGTGGTAAGCGTTGTTTCTTATGCTGTCATAAAGGGCTAAGCAGACCTGCAGAGTATACTGCAGAAGTCTAATACACCATTTGTAGCCCATGTGAAACTGGGAATGAATTATTGATCTTTCTAAGTAAGCTGTAATTCTTAGTTAAGAGAGTCATCTCCGTGCCTCCAACCCTCACCAACATTTTGACTCTTGTTTTAACACCATCATTAAGAAAGAAGGGATCCTTGGGATCAAAATCCCTTTAAGGCCATCTTCAGTACATGTAAGAATAACTGTGATTTTGGATAAATGAGAGTTAATAGTGCTACTAAAGGTTCTGGGCATGATTAAAAATCTCCTTTCAAAAAACATAAACAGCACACCTGAAGTCAGTAATACAAGGCAGAAGTGTTAAATGACAAACCCACCTACCAGATTTAAGATTTATTGATTGGTGAAGCCTTACTGTCAGGCAATGTAACTAGTTAATCACTTCTTTAAAAACTGTCTCTTGATTGATACTGGTTTTGTTGAACACACAAAGGAGAGGAATGGAGTACATCTGTGCTTTCAGAATACATACATAAATAGAGAATGAAACATAACCTGAAGTTTGCTGTTGTCATCTAAACTGATTTAGGGGATCCACTCACCTTTATCTGGACCACAGTCATTAAGTATTTTGTTGCAGCTGGCTTATGATAACACATATGTTGTGGTTTTCCCTATCATCAAAAAAATACGGGCTTTAGAACTGCTGTCAAGATTCTCATGATATTTTCATATGTACTTCATACTTGAAGCTGTCTAAATCACAGCATCCAACATGAACAGATAACATTTTGCTAAACTGTAAGCAACTATTTAAAAAAAAAAAGAAAAAAAAAGAAAAAAGAGACTGCTTTATGGTGATATGTTTATATACATATTAACTGCAATCTTCTTTAAAGCTACTCTTATATATGAAAGTACAGGATCATAAAGGTTATTCCCCATTTGAATATAAAAAGGTAAAATACAGAATATAATGTCATCTGGATGTGCTTCGAGACTACTTAAATAACCAGATGTACTTTTGATAATGCATTACACTAACGTCTCATCTATTTTTTTCAATTACTTTATTGGTAATGTATATTTGAGCTGTAGTTTTATATTTGGAAAAATAAATACTGTGCAAGATTCATGACTATTAACTAAAAAAAAAGAAAAGAAAGATAAAGAAGGTAAATATAATACATTTAGCTTGTATGAGTAAATGTGTGTTCATATGCCACCTTATTAAGTTTTCTGTGTTTTAAACAAGATGGATTACTTTCATCAGATTTTGGAAATAGCAAGTATGAGGTGTTCGTGGAAAAGGGAAATCTTATATGATGTGAAATGTTCTACATTTCTTCATGGGCAGACAAAATCTCAAGTAAGACATTAGCTTTTTAAGAACATTATATTTTATGAAAGTAAGTTGTTAAGGAAATCATGGAAGTTTAAACAAACACCACACTTTTTCTGTGTATGTATAACTTGTTTTTCCTTACACATGAGGTGTTTTATTTCTTTATTTTGATGCCCAGTTTTTCACTCAAATATTATGAGTGCAAATATATCAAATTTGGAAATATTAGAAAACATTTCACTACTCGAAAAAAATCTAAGATTAAGCAGTCCATTTTAATGGGATGCTTAGTATTATTTACTACTTTAGGTAAAAATTCAAGTACTGAACAAAGTTTCAATTTATCAGAATAAACATTTCTAACTGACAAAAAAATAATTTAAGTTGTTTCTAATTTGCAGCAGTGTAAATTATATGCACAAATTAAATTAGAATCAATTTAACTATCCCATTAAATAATGTAAAATCACAAAGTTCTCGCATGGAAGTGGGAATTAATTCAGATTTTTTCACACAGCAGGAATAAATCCCATTTGGTTTGATCTTACCCTTAAATTGATCTATTTAGTAGTAAATCATACTTTCAGTGTAATATTAAGAATCAGAAAATGTTTAGACTACCTGTCTTTTGGGTAAAAGAACATATTATGAAATTTTTGGGAATTACAAAACAAATGACTGAGTTCATAGGCATACATATGACAAATACCATATTGGTCATAAAAGGCATATCACAAACTTTACCTTTATGTACTGAAACCTAAGAAGCATTTGGAAAGCCTGAGTCCTTCAGCATCTATATAGAATAGCTCATAATAGACAAATATCACAGGGAGAAAAGTACATACATGGAGACAGACCCAGTAACTGCTGAAACGATTGGTTTCAGATACTTTAGTAGTTAAACACAAAATAACCAACACTAATACTAAATATTTTTATTCAAGTGACAATGTCATCAGTCAGTATTCAGTTTATCAAACTAAACAGGATTATTCCTTGGAGCTGGATTCTTTTTAGATCTCACTGTGTGAGAGAGTCTGGATGGTCCTCCCTGGTGACCACAAACTTGTCATAGACAAATGCTGTGCAGAAGTGTTCATGACTATTAGTTGTAAGGAAGTGGGTCACCAAGTATGATCAGAGGGGAGAAGCCAACCATGTTTGCCCAGAGATTAGGTATAGCAGTGACAAAAAGGTAAAATGAAGTAAGTAACTTTGCCTGGTGGCTGGCACCAGAAATAACATGAGGAATGAGCCAGCAATGGGAGATAAAATGACTGACTGGAGGAAATCACTGAAAATAATACCTGAGTGTCCACATAATGCTCAGATCCTGAGACTGCTTATGTAAATCTACCATGGTACTACTCTGTAGACTCTGGTGGGAGAAAAGATGCTCTGCATACCCTAGAGGATCCACCACCAGTAGGTCCAACCTGATCATGAGAAGAAGTACTGGAGCCTTGATCACATTGCTGTACCTAGGAAAAGGTAGATTATATGTTATATTCTGAGCTTGACCAGTCAGGATACAGTGTGGGCCAGCTAGTCCATCAAGATTGGAGTGTCAGGAGACACAGGGGCTCCCTGGGGTGGAAGGGCAGGGTCTGGCATACAGCACCTGTCCCATCACCCCAACGAGGAGCAGAGCAACTCTAGAAATGGTGATGAGTGTTTTTCTTAGAAGAAAATCCAATAATAGCTCAAATGATCAACATAGCATAACCCTATCACAGATGTGATGTGTACTGAGCCCTGAGCTCTGATCAGAGATCCATTAAGTGCTGCACCACCTGGGGTTACCAGCATCTAAAGGAGTATAAGATGCCTGTATTATCCTTTTCTTTATACTGTTAGCCCTAATGAATCATATTTTAAAAGATACTTTACAGTGTCTGAGTGCCTTTCTTACCTGAATCTTATTGGAACAGCACATCCTGGTGCAGAACACAGGCCCATAAAGAGTCAAGGCTGGGAGGTCAGCCCATAGATTAGGATTGAAGCTGGGACCTGAATTGATGGGGTACATGTTCAAGAACAGGCACAGGTGGGGTCAGGTGGGACAGTGGCTCAGGCCAGGCACAGTTGTGGAACCTCAGCTGAAAGCAACTCCTAGTGAACTGTGATTAGCCCTGGCTGTGCTCACATCACAGTACTGTTGGGAAGCACTTCTCCGTGGTCCCAGGGGGAAGAGTGTTCTCTATAGTGTGGGTTATTAAGGTGAATGGCCTTCCTGCAGCATCTGTGGCATTGGCTGAGAGGGCATGCAACTGTTACAGGTCACACCTGAGTGAGACGTGTATATATTGTTACTAGGGACAGCTGTTGTTTTAAGTAATGCTTTCTTTGGTATTCTTGGCTTTCTAATTTTAGTTATTATTGGTTTCTTAATACAGTTAATAAAATAAGCATTGAATTAAGTGAGGTGTCATCTCTTTTCCTGGCGTAGCCATACCCACACTAATCAATCAAGCACATCAAGAGGAAATCTGATGTGCAGAGTGCAGGCAGAAGGCACTAAAGACAGGGGAAGCCACAAGCTGATCCTCACATTTCAGTGCCATGGCTGCATTTTGACAAACTGGTGGAGAATGCAGGCAAGCATGAGGCTGTCCCTGTGACACTACGCATATGACTGTGAAAACACAGTGGCACATAGGGCAATTTGAGAGCCAATGTAAATTAAAAGTCTGTTTTGTAAATGCATATTGAAAATTGCAGAGTGGACTGAGGACTTACTAGCTAATCATTGCAACAGCCCTATGAATAAATTCATTATTTACCCTTCTATTTTTTCAAAGTGAAATGACTTGCCCTGTGTCAAACTATAAACCAACAGCAGACCGAGGGTGATGTCAGAGATCCACCTGCATATAACCTGCAGTTCCAGGGACATGGATCATGAACCAGACTGAATTCTTCAGAGGTCAAATCTGATAGAAAAGTAAAAGGAAAATATCCATTTAAATAAAAGTACGTATATACTGCTGAAAAGCTCTTAAATATGCAGGATGCAAAACATTTAACCCTGTGCATAAGCAAGCTTTGGAAAATGTAGATGTAGAAAAACAAACTCAAAACCAATTTTTGCACATACTGTCCAGGACCAGCAGTGTAAGCTAGGCATCAATGCTTTATTCTGAGACCCAGAGTTTGACAGACCTCCTTTATGCCTCACAATCATGTGATCACAGAATTGAGGTTGGAAGGACTTCTGGAGATGGTCTTATCCAACACCCTGGCTCGCAGGAAGGTCAGCTATGGAAGGTTCCTCAAGATGGTGCCTCAGAAGGGTCCTTCAGAATGTAACTATACACATATTCCAGATACTCCTACCTTGATCACCTCATTGTTTAATTTCTTCCTTCTGTTTGTTGTGGCTTAAAGATAGACAGTAAGGTGCCTAAATGTTTTCCTCATTCCCTTAATGACCATGACCTGTTAAGTATGTATAATAAACACATATGTGTTAAGACAAACATACAACATAGTGTAAAAATGCAGATGCCCTTTTTCTATAAAAAGTCTTGTCGTTAGGGAATTTGGTTTGTAGGAGACCCTCTGTCTAGTCTTCTTCAACCATAGAGCATCAGAGTGTACACTCCAAGGGAAGAGCCTAGTCATCCATCTGGAAACTACAACAGGCTGAGATGGAGTATAAGGACTTTCCAGCCTTCTCACTGAAGGCAGGCAACTATACAGGAAAGAATGTATCGTTTGCCAGATCCCAGGAAGAATCACAAGAATGAACTTGAGCTTGTATCATTGTGAAGGGCCCAAGAACTTCTTACATACTTTGAAGTCATTAAGGTCGCTGAATAATATACATGAAGAACAGGGGAAACATAATACAAATATTCTACCTCACTCGACTCAAGTCACATTGCCTCTGGATTCCCTCTGATTTTATTAAACTTTTCTGTATTGGGAGAGTCAGTGTTCAGTGTCCTAAAAGGGAGGGAACTCCATAATGTGTGGGTGTGAGTCAGACCTGTATAAGAGCCTGGCTATTGTGTGTCTCAAACCTTGTGTGGTGATAAGGTCTGGAAAGACCTGCCTGGAGGGGAGAAGTGTTGATTGCTCCCATTGTCTCTGTGCCACCCTTTGGCTCCTTGAATACATGCTTTAACAAAAGGAAGAGATAAGTTCTGCATAGGTGGGACTCTGTCTTGTCTTTAGTTAAGTCCTCCTGCTGACTGTGCCATGGGGGAGGTGGATGGCAGGCGCCACACTACTTCTAGCTCATGGGGCTCATGTAAATCAACACCACTTCCTGTGGAAATTGGGAATGCCACCCAGATACCTCAAGGGTATAAAAGGGACAGAAAAATATTGATCATGGTGAACGCACCACCGAAGAACTGAAGACTTGAAGTGATCCAGTGAGATGTTGCTGGATCCATGGGTGGTGATAACCTTTTCTCTTACTCTCTCTCTTCCTCACTCTCTCGCTCCCCCTATCTTTTCCTCTTTTCTAATAACTCTTTCTTCCTTTTCCCCAAAATTTAGTTGCACTGTAAAATAATCACCTACAAAGATTAACACATTTATCCGTATAGTTTGTTGATTGTTCCATTAGGGAGAACTAATAAATTGGTTTGTTATTGTTCCTCGGAGCCATTGTTGTGACTCTATTGCCCCAGCCGCCCTTCCAGGCAGGGACAGCCTCTTTTGAGGGATCACAAAGATTCACCTCCCTTGTTGTCCATTGAGTGGGACAAGACAACCTGTCCCATACACTGTCCTGCTCCCTACCAATTGATAGTAAATACTGCAACTCAACATGTGGGAGTGACATAATGTCATGGAGGTGCCTGGCTGCCTCTGCAGCCAACAGAAAAGATAAACTACTCACTGAAGTTGTCTGAATGAGCATGAAAGACAGACAATTTTTAGGCACTGTAACACCTAAGTGTCATAGCAGGGGCCTAAAAGTAGACACTCTTCTAATATGGTCCACTGTCATGGTTTAACCCCAGATAGAAACTAAACACCGTGCAGTCACTCACTCACTCCTTCCACCTCCCAGTGGGATGGCAGGGAGCACTAAAAAAAACCCCAAACAACCTCATTGGCCAATATAAAAACAACGTAATAGCTAAACTAAACTAAAATATAATAATAATAATAATAAAATATAATAAAAACTGTAATGTAAAGGAGTATAACAAAAAAAGGAAAATAAAACCCAAGAAAACACAAGTGATGCACAATGCAATTGCTTACGACTCCCTGACTGATGACCCAACAGTGATCCGCCCCCTTCTGGTCAAATTCCCTTGGTTTATACACTGAGCATGATGTTCTATGGTATGGAGTATGCCTTTGGCTACTTTGGGTCATCTCTCCGGGCCATGCTCCCTCCCCGCTTTTTGTGCTCTTGCACACTAGCAAAACGTAGGATGTTGGAAAGTCCTGGATACCTTAGTAACAATTAAAAACATCAGTATATTATAAATATACTTCTCATACTGAATCCAAAACACAGCACTATTCTAACTACTAAGATGGAAAATTAGCTCTATTCCAGATTAAACTGACACCTACCATAAAGGCAGACTGTGCATTGATTTTTACATTTCAACACTGTTTTCTTTATATTTATATTCCTGATTCTAGATTTTCCCGTCAAAGTATTACTTTTCCAAAGATTATTTTATGTTTTTGTGGGGTTTTTTTTGTTTGTGTTTTTTTCGTTTGTGTTTTTTTTGTTTTTATTTTTTTAATTTATTTTTTACTGCAATAGATAAAAGAATACAGAGCATTATGGAAAAAAGGTTGGTAACGTGATCACATTGTGGATGTCATTTTACTCCCAGGATTCAATGATGATCAGTAGTTGAGTTTCATCAAATGGGTTGTAAAAAGACAAGTCTTACTTTAGAATGAAAAAAAAAAGATCTTTCATGTCAAGTCATTCTCTCAATCTCTAAACACCGAAATAGCAAGAACAAAATAAGCCTATTAAAAAATGATCAAGCTAAATATATTGCCATATCCCAGCCTACATATCATATATTTGCAAGGTTTAGATAAGAACATTGTCCTTCAAATTTATTTAGGAGGAAAAAAAAAAAAAGATTATTTCAAAGAATGTAGAATAAAGAAAACACTTCTAACCTGGTCAGAAGAGCATTCATAGCAGTATACTTCTGACATGCCCATGAGGCAATCCCTAGGAGGTCATGCTGGAAGATTCTTTTCCTCTGAAGGACCCAATGCATGACTGCATTATTTCTTTTTGTCACAGTATAGAGAACTAAGGGATGCCAGTAGTAACTGACTGACAGCTAGACTATGCACTGTTGACCATCAAATTTTCCAATCACTTAGCAGATCTGGATATAAGGGTATTATGCAAGACAGTGACGAAAGCCTTGTTAAAAGGATAGAAAGGACAGGAGTAGGTTAAAGGAAAGTTGATCTGTTTTCAAATGTTTTAGCTGAATAACACCTTTACCCATCAGACATAAACAATTTGTTCAGATTATTTTAGTTTTCAGCTATGCACCTCAGCACTTTGTGATTTTTATAATGATTTCTATAATAACAGGATCTGTGTGAATTTTATATCACAGGGAAGGAGCTGAAGCAGATAGATAAGAAGACTTGCCCAAGATCATGTCCCAAGAATGCCAAATACATCAGGTAATGAGTACAAGTTCTGTAATCATCATGGCTATATACACTAAATGATCATTCCTATGTGAAGTTACTAGATACTAAGGAAAATCAGTGTAAACCCAGCTAACTTTTTAAAGAACATACCCACTGTAGTGATTAAATTACAGCAGTTAAATATTTGTCCATCTTCAGTCAATATTAAGTACTTAATGATGAATCTGGAAAACTTCACCTGCCTCGCATTTGTGAGCCAGAGGAAGAGAGTAGGCAGGAAAATGGGGTGAGCAGAATTAGACCACTGCTTTCAGTAAACAGCTATAGAATTGTTTTCAAATAAAACCAAAACTAACAAATATAGGCTACTGTTGGGTCAGGAAGCTGAAAAATAAACCCAAACACCTGTGTGTGGCATATGAACAACTGGGTGCATGCTGATAATGATTCAATGGTAACATGTGCTGCATATAATTAGATAAGCAGAGTAAGTTTTGTGGGGTATCTATTATGGAAAATCTACTGCATGATTAGTTAGTTTAATTTTATTTTTACTGTCTTCCTTTTATCACCCTTTTCTTATTCAGGAAGGGTTGGGGGATCAAAGAAAATTCTCTGTTTGCCTTCTATTGTCACCATTTAATGTTGATGTAACACTTTGAGTAGGTAGGGTTTTGACTTGAATAGGAAACCAACTCTATACTGATGTAAATAGAATGGTTATTTTCACAGAGGAAGCTGCAAAGGAGAGAGTAAGAAGATTATTTGGCAAAGTTTTAAATACTCATCTTTAATCAACACACTGTTTTGGAATTTAGTTGTCCTTCATCCATGATAATGATTTAAACCCCACTATTTTTATAGGAGGAGTTCTTTGGAGCCCATAGGAAATAACCATCACTTATCTGATATTAAAATAAATGGGGACACTCTCAGCTGCTGACATCTGAAAGATCTCGAATGATTGAACATGAAGTTTGGAGGAATGTCTGAATTTTTGTCTTCCTTTCATTTAAAGGTAAGCAATGAGATTTTAAAAGTATAGAATATGTACCTGTAATTTTCCCAGTTATTAGGCAATTTGATTTATTTCATCATCTGAAGATGCAGCATCACTATGCTGTGAACATTGCAGGTGGCAAAATGTTAGTTCATGTTGAGTTCAAGAACATGTGTAAGGTGAGATGAGATATGCTAGCTTCTTGTAGCTTGGCTTGAATTTAAACTGAACAATTCTGTGCTGCTTCATTTCATACTTAATGTAGCTGTAAATGTTTTGGCCCTTTGGTCTTCTGCATTCAGTGTGCAACCTTTGGCGTACTTAACAGTCTCCTGCTTGTAACTGAGAAAAATGACATCTTAGCCCTTTTCTGTCTTTTTAAAGTAGATTTTGAGTGGTTTACAAGAACAAAAAAAAAAGAAAAATATAAAAAAAGAAGACATCATAGAAAGAATTCTGAAAGCAAAAATACGTGTTCTGCATTTAATCACTAATTTAGTAATTCATGAGCAAGAAGATAAAGGCTACCAAAAAAATCCCACAACCTTGCTGCAAATCTCAGAAAACCTGATCAGCTGTAGTTAAAAATATAGGGACAAATCACTTTAAATCACAAAACAGTGGTGTGAAGTGAACTAATTCTGATGTTGTTGGACCCTCTGTCTTTGAATAAGGTTTGTCTTCTACACATTAACTCATAAAAGTAAGAATCAACAAAATCTGTTATAAGGAGTTGAGAGAGTACTTTCCAAAATCTAGGCCTCTTTTCAGGTCTGACTGCCATACTTGCTTGAGTAGTACATTATTTCATATTTAATCTACTGTTAATAAGTGGAAGTTTTAGTCAATCTGAGACTGTGCTGCTGCCAAAAACAATCGTGTCCAATATCACCTTGAAGCAGCTGTTCAGGGAGTGTGATTAGAGATCTGATCCAACTAAAACCCAAATTACCAAATCCTCCAAAAGATGACTTTTTAGTCAGATCAGCAGAATTTCTGCAGCAGTTCACAGATAATCAGACTAAGTTAATCAGCTTTCTTTTCAATTGCCTGCCCTGTAACACTGACACTACCTTCCTGAGGAAAGAGGACTTTAATAAGGGATACAGTAATTCTAAAAGCTGGAAGATGCTGACCAGTGTAAAATTCACAATAAAACAAAATGTTGCAAATGCTATATTGGCTCAAAATATTTTTTGCTGAAATGTAGTATATGCAGTAATATACAGCAATTTGCCATTCAGTATGAATTAATGTTCTATGTGTTGGAATGTGTGAACACTTGAAAGTCACAGGATTGCTTTCTAGCATTCTGGGACTTTTTGGAATTTTTATTAGAGACAAAGTAAATAATGTTACCTTCCACTTTTCTCTATTATTAGAGAAATTCACTATTATTAAATATTTGCTTTGTATTTTTGGAAAAGAAACGAACAAGAAACCTGAAAACTTTCTGGCTTAAAGAAATTACAAGGAAACAGATGAAATAATATAGACTGTATAAAGCATTCCTAGCCTTCAGAGCAGGAAGTAGGTATTTAGCAAGACCAGCAGTACTGCTTTATTGGCTGGGAGAACCTCAGCGCATCACCACAATGAGTTCTAAAATTGAAAAATTTCTATATGCATTTGGCATAGGTTGCTGTTGAGATTATTGTCTGCATCAAGCAACCAGAAGACTTCACTCACGTGTGACTGCGAGCCTGTTTTATCTTACATATGTCCACTTCATGTTTTCAGTAAAACTGCTTGTGTACATGTTGCTCTACACGGGAATTGAAGAAACACTATTTACAAAGTGGTATGATAGAAATGCCAGATCCATTACCTACATGAAATACGCTGAGAAGTGTGGGGTAAAGGAGATTATACAGAAAGATTATAGGGGTAAGTATTTGGTCCACATAAATTCACTAAAACAAAACGATATGTGCTTCTCTTCTGTTAAAGGTGAAGGAAAACCACACAATCTTAACAATAAACACCCTTCTCTTTGGCTGTTTCAGGAAGACTGTTTTTTATCTACTTTAGCCAAGGAAAGAAATACTCAGATCATGCCTTTTCTTATGTCAGCCACAGACTGGTGTTTAGATTTGTATTTTTCACATTTGCCATTGCACAAAACTTACACCGTCCCCCAGGAGGCAGGCAAGTATAATCCTGTTATTTTCCAGATGGGTGAACAAAAGAGGTTACAAAAGATTGTTTCTGACAGTGCTGGGAACAAAACCCAAGGGCCAAACTACCTATCAGATTTACATAAAATGTGTTCAAATGCAAGAGAAAATGTATTTTCTGAAGGTGTTTTGAACAGGTGCTGAGTAATTTAGTAGCAACACAGCACACTACACTATAGCTCCGACAATCACACCTTTCATTCTAGTAGTCCCCTAGGTGCTGGCAGTTCTGACAAGACAAGGTGAACTGTAGTGACAGGAGGAAGATGGGTAATGGGGGTTTGTGGTCAGTTGGTAACAGCTCCTCTCTGCTACTCCTTCCCTCCCACACTTTTCCCCTGCTCCAGCATGGGCTTTCCAGTGTCCAGAGTTCCTTTATGAAATACGTACCTCCTGCAAGCCCACAGGCTGCAATGTGGATATCTATTCTGGCGTGGTCTTTCCACAGGTGACGGGAATTTTTGCTCTAGTGCCTGGAACAATTTCTCCCTCTTCTTTGACCTTGATGCTCACAGGATTGTTTCTTTTTTCTCCCCTCACTCCTCACTCTTCCTGTCTCATGTTTTGCTCTTCCTTAAATACTTTTCAACAGAGGTGACAACACCTTGGCTTCTGGGCTCAGCCGTGTCCTGTGGTGGATCAGCTGGAGCTGGCTGGAACTGACTGTGTCTGTCAGAGGGCAGCCCCTCTGCTGCTGCCCTGCAGCCCCTGCTGCTAACACTTGGGCGCCTGCACACAGGATAGCTCCTTTCTATAAACTTTGCATGCATTTTACTAAAATATTTAGCTATTGACATGTGGACATAAATTAATTAGCTAAAAACCTAACTGTCTTATACAACCTTGTCAGTACCAGTATGACAGCAACGCCTTTGAAAATGAGTACTAGATATTTTAATTAATCTTTATTTGTTTTGAACTGCATGCTATAATACTAGCACAAATCTGTATTCCTAACCTGTTTCCGGTGAAGTTGTCTGTCCTCTAGTTTCTGATATATTTACCCACAACTTAAATTTCCATTTGCAACCAGCCTTCAGTGAAGTCTACTTGTATTTAATTTCGTATTTCCAGCCATGTCAAGGACAAGATCAAGTAAAGGTAACAAAATTGACTAAGTATCTTTTGATGAAGCTGACCACAAATGTAACATCAGCATCAGTAACTACACCGAAAATAGATAAAAAGTTAAAGAGAGAGGGACAAATGGCAACCAGCACACAACAGTGAGCAAGCAGAGAAGAAAGTTTCATGTATAGTTTATGGTCTAATAAAAAAATAGGTCAATGTGTGCTTTAAAGAACAAGCAAAGGATAATAAGGACAGTATAGGTTCTTCCACCTGAATTAACTACATTTCAGAGTATAAATTTATCATATATTTGATGTACTTCAGTCAAAGGGAGAGAAATACCTTCCTTCCTCTGTCGTGTCCCTTAAAAGAGTTTCTTTCAGAAAGGTGCAGCTCACATTTCTCTCTCTAACCTAACCTGACTACTAAAGAGGACTATTTAACAAATATATGTGTAAATTTTACTCAATACTCTCTTTAAGAAAGTGATTCAATTTGCAGCACCGAATTTTCTTACTACCAGAACGTAAAACTAGACCTAAACTGGCTCTTGAAACAATCACTTGTCTTATATCCTGTTTTGTTCCTTCTTTGCATATGTGCAAACTATATATTAAATATTTTAATGAAATCTATTTTCATTAGAGAAAGTAAGAAGTTAGAAAAAAATGATTATAGAAATTAAAATAAAATAATAAACGCAGAATAACCATCACTGTTTCCTCCTTCCCTCACATCCCATAAAAAAGTTTCCAGTGAACTGTATGAAGAAGAGATCCTAAGTTAACAATATCTGAGGTCCTGTGACTTAATACTAGATATAGATCATGCACCAGGATCTTAATGCCAAATTCTTAAAAATCTGTTTAAATACTTCACTTGGCATCAGAATATTTAATCTTTTGAACAGCTTTCTGAGATAGGTAAGTACTACTCCCACTTTACAACTGTGCAAATTAAGTAACAAGCTAAGATTAACCACACTCTTTAAAACCATGTAGGAAGTTTGCTGCTGCTCTAGGAGCTGATGACCTAGACTAAGAACAACTGTTGCCTTCTCAGAAGAGAGGAGAAAATACAACTAACTCTGTAACAGTCTGGACTGCATGACTTTACTGCCTGTTTCATTGTTTGTGAAGACCTGTCCTCTGATTCTTTCACAAATACTGGTGCTCATGAGGTGCATCAGAGAGAGCTGGCTCTCAAACTGTCTTGTTGGGTGATACATTTTCTTCCCCGTCCCTCCACTACTCATTTTTTGGACACTCGTGCAAAGCCTAGCTGTCTAATGATTTTTAACTTTTACTGATTTCCACTATCTACAGAGAAAATAACACTTCCTATTGCTTTCAGCTAAAGCAAACCTGTAGAGAATTGCGAACAACTACAGGCACACTGAAACAGTTTTATTTTTGCATTGATCTTCCACTTAAGTGACAACAGGTTTGAGGAAGAGAATTTGAGTGTTGCTTTGCCTTCAGATTTTTTTGTTTTGTTTTGTTTATCTCTTAAGAATTCACAAATACATTCGCAAGTACTTTTACTATCCTCTCACTTAGGAAGAAGACAACAAGGTGCTTTCATAAACTATTTGGTAATATACTATCATTATACTGTTGCTATAGTTCCATGTGCTGTGCCAAACTAACAGAAACTAAAACAGTTGTCTGAAAAGTCCTCTGTGTGAAGCACTAAGTGACCAGATAATGACCTAATGAATTTTACAGAACTGTCTATATAGAGAAACTGTAATGAGTAAGGAACCACATCAAAGGTAATTGTAATTTTAATACAATGCTTTATGCAGCACACACACATAAAAAGATCTATGGTACAATTGAGAGGATCAATATGCACCATTAAAACAGTGTCTCCCTTAACACATGAAGGGAGGGTTCTAAAGAGCTTAGCAAAATTCTGGAAATTTTGGTTAAATGCAGTTTAGAACTTCCATAATATAATAAAAAGAACACTTACAAATGCTTTAGCTGTCACATATCTGAAAGGCAAGTTATATGATTTTCAAAGAAGATTTATCCAGAAAATAGGAATATTACTATTTTTCTTGAAGAAACACAGAGATTATTGGAAACTCGGAACTTCTAATTATAACACAGACAAATCTAAACCCAAAAGATAATGAAATATGCATTTATTATGTTTTATAATGTATATCTTCATTCTGGTGAATCTGCAGTTTATCGTCTTTAGAAGATCCAGCAAATTGTGACAGAGAGATTCAGTAAAATCACATAAAATAATAACTGTTCTTAGCAACATCAGTGACTGAGAAAGTAATAAGCAACTATTGCAATTATCAACAGTGCATTGAAACTGTTACTTCAATGTGATTATTAATCTTAGAGCTTTCTTTGGAAAATGAGATTTTATTCTTGATTCTGAAAATTATACCAGCTACTATTTATGTTACTTTTGATAAAAAGGGCTGCTAAACAGTAAGGTGTTAGAATGTTCTGAAATCCCCAATACTTTAGTCATGCTTTGTGAACTTTGTAGCATGAAAAACAATCTACTCACATATCTAATTACCAATATATTTGTTGGTGTAACAGTGAAATGCTGAACATACATTAGAGATTACCATGATCATTAAACATCTGATCCTGTTTAAACATGAGAATATTGAAAGGACAAAGTTTGTAAGCATCCCTTATTAGTCCTATTCCTTTTACTATTTCAATTCTAGAAGGAAAAATACTGAAAAGGACTTCATACACCATTTTCCTCAGGACCCATGGATGCATCTTGTCAAGTCCTGTGAACTGGTGCACCTTCAGGTTCCTTAGAAGCTCTCAAACCTGACCTTCTCTTACAGTGGGCTGTTGTTCATTCTCCCAGCCCCTGTCTTTACTTTCTTCAAGCTGTTCAGTGTGGCTGGAGCACTTGCTGGTGAAGAAAGTTGCAAAAGTGTGATTGAATACCTCAGCCTTCTCCGTGTCCTGAGTAACCAGGTCTCCTGTATTCTTCCAGGCCCACTTCCCTAGTCTTCCTTTTACCATCAACATACCTACAGAAGTTTTTCTTGTTTCCCTTGATGTCCCTGGCCAGATTTACTTGAGCACTGCATCCAGTTGTGGACTCCTCAGTACAAGAAACTTACAGGACGGAATTCAGCAAAAGGCCACCAAGATGAGTAAGGGACTTAATCCTCTTTTGGGTGTTCAAAATATGACTGGACATGGTCCTCCATGCTCTATGTGACTCTGCTTGAGCAGGAATATTGGACAGGATGCTCTCAAGAGGTCCCTTCCAACCTAAATAATCATGTGATCCTGTGTTTCTGTGTTCTTGAGATATTCCTGTAAGATCAGTTAATTTAAGAAAACATAGCCCAAGCCAGAGTTTGAAGGGTACAGGAGTTCAAGTATCTGCTCTTCAAGTCAGCAGCTAATGACCTTGAAGAGTCATAACAGCTGGTTTGTTGGCTTTGACAGATCACAGATGAAATACTGAGTACTATTACTGATTGAAAGCAAAACAATTGTTTTAGAAAGTGACGTGTGTTTCTTAACATATTGAATGTTCTGTTCAAATGCAAAATCTGAAATTGAAATGAAAATAAAAAGTAATCTTTTCTACATTCTTTATGAGATTCCATGAGTTATTTCAGCTAGCAGGCCACACAGAATAGTTTATCTGATTAATTGTAATGTTACAAATTATCTATTTTAATTGCATATGCAAGAATTCAAATGCATTAGATATAAAGCATGTATTATGGGACTATGTTGAAGACTGAATAACAGATGTAGTGATTTACCTGTGTAAAACTCTAACAACTGTGTAAAACTCTAACAACTCTAACAATGGGACTGGGATTAAGGTTTTCAGAGAAAAAACATTATGTAGGCATACATTGCACAGATCTTCCTATCTTATAGTGGCAAATGTCATGATGATTTTATGAAATAGATATACATTACAAACTGAACTGAGTCCACTACTGTTTTTACGAGGCCTGATATAATCAGCTGCAGATAATTTCAGGAATATCATCCCTATGAAAGCCATTTTTAGGTCTTGTCTAGATGAGACTTTACTGAGTTATGATTTGCACTCTCTATTGAAAATGCAGAAAACACAGATGTGTATATTTGTATATACAGTCCTCATAGAAGTAATTCCAAATGTAATTCAAAAATTATTGGTTCTACTACTGTCCTACAGCATTTCCAGTTTTACACAACAAAACATGGGTATGATTCATGTATGTGCTGACTTAAAATTCAAAATTAAATTATATTATACAGTGTGTAATATATTCCATTTCAAACCCACATCTAAATGCATTTTATTTATTAATTTATAAATTCCTATGGTAGAATAACAATTCCTAAATGTGTCCCAGACTGCTTTCACAATTAATCTTCAAATAGTTTTGGAAAGAGAAGGTGTGATAAGATATTGTATCAAGTTGGCTCAAATTATCTACCAAAACACCTTTCCATTTCTCATTCATCATATATCTGATTATGTTAGAGCTCATTATTGCTGAGGAGTATTTGAAGACAGTAAAATGTCTCCCACACATCACATCAGGCTATACTATATACCTGTTCAGATACAAAGCCACTGACATTTAAAAATTGCTACTCAGATGTTTCCAATTTGGCAAGCAAAAAATTCTTGTATTCTTAGGTAACTGATAATGTTGGAAACAACAGCAAAAAATAAGAAAATTAAGTAATTTTTTCTTTTACTGATTTAATGTAATTTTCAGTAATACTTGCACACTATGCAGAGCACCCAGCTCTAAACAGTAACAAAAAGGTGACTTAAGAGTAGGCACTAATATGAAAACACACATGTATATGGAATGATGAAATGAAATTAAATAGGTATACTTCATGACATTATTTTTATAAATTAGCTAAGAGATTGTATAAATGGTTATTTACATATACTTTTTAAAAACAGGTTCAGAATGCAGATGCAATAAAAAGCTTTGTAAGTTGAGTTCAAACAACTGTCTCTTCTGTGGAAAAGGAGGAAGTGGAAGTGTAGGTAAAACCACGGACACTGATAATATAATCATGTAGTTTGCACTCAGTACATTATATTTTGTCAAAGTTTGCCCATGGAGGTACAAGATCATGTTGAGGACTTTCATAGTTCAGAACCTACTTCTGCTTTTGAAGCATGAAGACCACATAATAAACTTCAGCAGCTTCTGTACCATGGCATGGTCTAGGCTAGAGCTTGCCAAACAACATTAACCGAATAATTTATTTAACAAATAAATGTTTTTATGGACAGCTAAAGGTGTCCTTCTCAGCTATAAGTAAATTCTTACATCTATACCACTGATTAAAGAACAACAGAAAACTGGAAACAACTACATTCAATATGTTCACTTGGAAGATATATGAAATATTAATGCACATAATACAATAACAAAGCTCTGTCGGGATAGGCATTATGTTCATTGAATTCCAGATCAAATCTCAGACAATTCTGCAGGTAAATAATACGGAAAAGAGTGAGTCTATCCTATACAGGCAAGATTTTAATTAATGCTTGCTTAGAATATTCCAAACAGAAAAGAATTTGGTATTCCACATCACTGCCTAGAACAGATAGTCTAAACTTTTTTTAGGAAATATAATTATGAAAAGTTACCATTTAGAGAAAAAAAAGTGTAAGATGTCTAAAAAAATATAATAAATCAGTATTCCTACCATAAAGTTAAAATCCACCCCACTATCTAGAAAAATCCAAGTCCTGGTTACATGGTTATATCAATCTCTTGCTTGTTAGAGTTACTTTTGTTCAACCACTGAGTTAAAGAAACACCATCTGGTCCCAGTGACAGTCACATCACTTTAACCTCAAATAACGTACAGCAAATATTGCATTGGGCAAATGCATTTCAGAACACACACATGAAATGAAATGTGTTTGAGTTAATGTTCTTTGAGGAATTTTAAAGAACAAATCCATAAAAGAAATCCAAATTGCATCTCAAGTATGTGTTTAAAGCTTTAACTGAAGAGATCAATACAATCTTAATTATGAAATCACAAAAATTAAAGCCAAACAAATACATATTTTCAAAACCAGCAATTAAATCATACTAAAATAAACAGAAATGGAAACAATAGAACGGAACTGCATTGAAGCATGTCTCTAGTTTTAGTCAAGGCAAAAAAAAAAGGAAACAATCAGTGTTATATTGTTTTTTTCCCTATAAAGCTGTTTCACAAGGAATGTAGAGACAATGACTGAACATCTAACACTCATTTAATCTTCATCAGGTTTGAAAGAAATGGTCATATCTAAGGAAACTAGTCATATAGTTAAGAGAAAGTAACAGCTGTAACCCACGGGGATATCTTAGTTTCCTGTACATAGTGGATTTAGAAAGGAAAAGTTTGAGATGAAAATCTGCTTCTATAGATGTTTTTGGTTGTATTAACTGTGCTGTTTATCCACTGGAGTCATAGTTGTATCCAGTGTCAAGTATGATCTTATAGACTTATTCAAAGTCAAATTTAACAGAAATATTTTCTCCTGATTGGAGTGTACCCAAACAGTAACAAAACCCGTTATTTATTCCATTCTTTGTCTCTTTTCCTGCATTACAGGGAAAAAAAAATCTCATTAATTTTTCAAGTAATACATAGAGATGGAGTTATCTATCTTCAACAGCCACTAAGAGAACACAAATCAACAGTTTTGTCATGCATTCATATTTTATAGCCTATGATACAAGATCCTGAGGGACCACAAATACCTTGTCAAGTTTGCTTTTTTCTTTGGCAGAGGTTAAGGATGATTGCTGAAGGATTACAGTTTTATTGCTGCTTGGTGAAGGATATACTGCTCTCTCTACATTTTAGAAGGACTCGCAAGAATAATCACTAGTCATTTTGAAGGCCAAGTCCATAAACTCAGATGCATGCACATCCCTGCCAATCACAGCCTACAATCAGACCTTGCAAGTTACTTAATATGCCACTGTTTTAAAGATAGCAGTATAAATTCAGTAAACACAGGTAATGTGTCAATTGAACCAACATTACATTTTAGTGTAACAACATAGAGAATGAAGCCATAAATATACAGGTCTTAATTTTGAGGTAAAAAAGACAAAAATAAATTCATATTTCAATGTGAACATAAACTCGATAACTAGAATCAATCACTTCAATGCCATTTAACTGTATTTATTACTAAAATATTATTAGGCTTTGTAAACTATACAGTATTTGAATATCTTAATCTTATGAAGCAGAGATCATGCTACCACAGCTAATACAGTGCAGACAATTAACTGACCAGTGTCTCACACAAGAGTAGTCTCTGAGATTAAAAAGCAAACTTAGAACCATTTGTTAGTACTGAGCTGTGTAGTTCTATCTAGTATCTTCTATGAGAAAATGTATTTTTATCTGCTGACTCATAGAGAGAGGAAGAGACATAATTTTCTTTGGAAATTTTGTATACATTTATAATTCATACAAAAGTCCTGAAATAGATTAATACACTGTCAGCTAATGAGTAATTAGATTTGAATGTATGCTATGTGACTTTGCTGCATTAATACTAACACAGAATAAAAGGAAAAAACCCGACCCTGTTTTAAATGGAGCATAATGTAATGTACAGTACAGACCTGTGGTTGAGAAGAAATACAAGATGGAAATTAAATAGTTTCTTAAATGGTAGATCCTTTCATCCTTCCATATATTAAAAAGAGGGTTTATCTTTATATTTTAATAGGTTTGTTTCTAAAAGAATGTGGTAAATCTTATGGGGTAAGTATAAAATCTCATGAAAAATCCTAAATTGTATTTTCTCTCATATTGATCTACTCTATATCCTGAACAGCATTTTAGAATTTTGCAGCATTTACATCATACAGAAACAGCTCAGAAGGCAAATGTAAATATCTTTAGATGATGCTGTAATTTTCCTGTTTTGGTAGTATGAAGGTAATTTTGAGAACTCCTTTATTTTACTCTCCTTTGTATACCATCCTCTAACAGCAAAAATGGTTCTCATTAAAACTGCTGTTAATTTAATAACTTGTGCTATAAGTGTCCTCACATCACAAATGCTTAAAGTTTAGATGCAACAGTTAGCTCTGGTACTTTAAGTATGTAATAAATAAAATCAAATGATTTCTAAAATATTTTTGAACATTAACTTTACCGTTATTTTAATGTTACTGATTATTAAATACCGTAATTTTAATGTTAACATTATTTTAATGTTGCTAATATAAATATAAGAAACATCTGTATTAATTAGTTCTTATCTTTTTCCTAACTTGCACATATGAAATTCCATGAGTGGAAAAGAGGTAATCTATTACCAAGGCATGATACCAATATCTTTTCCAAAATTATAAGTTAACCATTCTGTGCGTGTACTAGATGAAATATGACAGTACTGGTCAGTCACTATCATATACCGCTGACAGTACAGTTGCATATGTAGATGTGACATCTTACTGCACTGTGGGATGTTGTTAGCATGCCCATTCTTAATTTTTCATCTGAAACAATAAATTAATCCTATATTTAACACTATATTCTGATGAAAAATCTAATTTTTTTGATGTGTAAGTTAATAAGCATAAATTATGAACTACCCATTTATAACCTACAATGTTACATTTAAATTGTTTCAGTTCTCAAATTGACTTAATCTGTAACTGTAAAAGTATCTGGAGTTTGAATGATTGATTAGTTCTCCAAACGAATGAAATAATCTGTGCACCAAAAGGTATTTTCAATCAAGGACACTACCTTATGAAAACATTTCTGAAATATGCACCCAATTTTGCATTCCAAATGACTTGTCTTTTTATTGTAAAAAAAAAAAAAAAAAAAGTGCAATCAGACTTTATTGCTCAATATATATGACTAAAACTCTTTAGTGTAACACAGTGGTAAGTTCTTACCTTATAGTGATAGGGATGAGTATACCCTTGCTAATAGGTTGTTTGACAGATACAGTCAGAATGTTCTGAGAGTTTCCACAGCTGAATCGAACTGTTGGTCTTCCCTCCACAAGATAAAAGTGAAGAAATGGTTCTCCAAAATTCCTTTCACTAGCTTTGAAAACAAAAATGGAGACAGTCATACTTCTGAGAGTGTAGGATTTTCCAAAATTCTTCCACACTACTGGAACACCTTCTCCAGTCATAATACCTATGTGACAGTGAGGACTCTTCAATCTATATATAGGACTCTTCTTCAGTGATTATGAGAATAAAATTAAACTCCATATCAACAGCTCATAAGAGGTCAAAGTAAAAGAAAATAACCAAAAGAGAAAATTTACTTGTATACTAATGTAGTTCCATAAATCTTGAGATCTTTACATTAATCGGAGGTGAACTTTTCCCCGTTTCCAGAAGTGTCATTAAGGTGAAAAAAGTTATTATAAAAAAAAAAAAAACAAACACAAAAATACTATAATATACAGATTTACTATTTCATTCAGCTTTTCAACTTTATTACAGGAAACAAAAATTATAAGAGAACATCTATTTCTTAAAATCTCTGTAGAGATTATCAACAATTGACCTTTCCCAATTAATGATACATTTCAGGCTTGATGAGAAGAATAATTGTTATCTACTAAACATCAGACATGCCATTTTACTTGCATAGTTGCAACTAAGAATGAAAAGATAATTAAAAAAAAGTGTTTTCAATCTTTGTTCACTTCCACTAAATAGCATATTATAACTATGACAGCAAAATATTTATATTTATATGATGGATGGAACATGGTTTACCTGATAAAAAAAATAGCAACTACAATTGTGAGTTACTTTGGACAGGTATCATTTTTTAAATTTGCCCTTTGAATTTAATTGTATTTACTTCTTACAGAAGTTAGACACTGTTCTTGTTTATAATTTTTATTCCCCTATAAGAAAAAGTGTTAAAATTTTAATCTGCTCTTTGCACTATATTCTACTATATTTAACTGAAGTAAAAAAGACTCAATAGCTAGGTCATGAAATTGAATTTACTGCATGTATTTGTTCAGCAGTATTTGAGCACAAGATTGGTATGTTCTTCTTAACTTCCAAAATCATAATGTTTCAAAATCTGGAACCTTGAGTTTCAGAATCATATCTGTATCCAATTCTCTGGCTTGTCAAGGCATCCATCTCCTATTCATTGCCTGTAGCTGAGCTGAGAAAAAACACACAATACATACACTCTACAATTAAACTTTTTGTGATGGTATGTGGTTATAGAGACCATTTGCTTCCTTAAAGTTATTTGATCAACAACCTTGGCAAATGAGATGATAAGAAAAATAGCATAACCGAAATATGCAAAGGCACAACCCTGAAATCAAATGGAGATAGTAACAAGAACCAAACCTTATCTATTATAGTAACTGGTATGGACATTCAGAGTGTGGGAATGCTTATTTCAGTAAGATTATTTGATTGAGGACCTTGTCAATATCAGATGATAAGGAAAAGGGGAAGGCATTAAGCAAAACACAGATGTGACAAACAAACAGTAATGGAAACAATGACAAGAAACCAGTCACACTAATGGATGGGCTGTTAGGAAATATCAGGCATCACCAAAAAGAGTGCCAGTCTGGACTTTGTAACTGAGAAGGGCGCAAACATGGGGAAGGTTGTGTTGGTGAAACTATTCAAACCAATGAGGCAATGTGTACAAATAGGGAATTAGGGAGGAATAAAGTAGGAACATATTTGAAGGGGTATAAAAGGTGAGAGCTGCATGTAAAATGGTGTTGATCATCATGCATGTCTGACTGAGCCAAGCGCCTGATCACTGCAGTCTGCATAGCCAGTTGTGTCATGGTTTGTGTGTATCTGCATGTGTGCACATGTCTGTGTGTGTGATACATGCTTAAATTTGCATTATTTAACTTGTAAATGGGAAAGCAACAGCCATGCCCAGCAGCCTGAGGTGGAGACCCCTGAGTCTCCAGACTGGGTTCCCGCAGCTAGGCAGGAGGGAGCATCAGGCCTGGAGCTAGTGGAAGTGATCACATCTTAGAAAGTCCCTTAACATTTTTACTCAGAAAAGTAAAGAGTGGGACTGTACTTGGAACAGCTCCTTGCTAGAAAACCTACTACTTTTTAAAAAGAAAATGATCAACTTTAATTTGGACAACAAAATAAAAATAAAAAGATAATATATTCTGTGATATTTTAGCAGATAGAGGCAACAGATGCTTGCAAATTCCTGATTATTTGCTTTTGTATAGTTCATAGAAGAAACAATTCACTATGTAAACTCCCTCCTTAATAGCAGCTTTCTAGTCAACACAGCATTTCTTCTTCAGTCTGTTACAAATCATGATGACCTACCGAAAGTCTTTTATGTTTACACATATTTTGTATTCTGAATACCTAATGAACTCCAAACTACTTTAGTTTGACTGGATTTTATGCCTTTGGCTTTTATGATTTCCTTCTATAGTGGTCTGATAATTCTCTTTCAAAATACATTGCTCTATCACTCTTAAAAAAGTCACTGCTTTTTAAGACTAACAAAACTGATATATGAACTATAGCATAAATTGTTTCCTTATCTTCTCCTCTCTCCGCATTTGTTGCAGACATTTCCAATTTCTGTCAAGAAGTATATATGCAAGTTACATTGAATTCAGAGAGAATGAAGTGCAAGAGGTCTGAGAGTGTATGTACCGACAACACATCTTGAAGAAGTGAAGTTATAAATTAATATCTTATTTCTCTTCTCCCATTCTCATATCAGCAACAGTCTGTCCATTCATATTGCCCATTAGTGAAAACTTGGAAGAAGGTTCTTATTGTTACTAGCACAGTAAAAAATGTGGGATAGGTCCCCCAGTGGTACCATTACTCCTTGAAAGCTCAGTGAATGTTCCTGCTTGAACTTCAGTCTAGGGAGCACTTATAAACCACACTTAAATGTGACTAATAACATTCTTCATACTATCTTCTAGGTGGTATGAAATCCTTTGAAAGGACAGTCCCTTAAATCTTTCTACAGTGATCATGAGGATGCAGTGTCCCTCTCAAGAATTTTGTTCTGTCAAGGTAAGAGAGCACATGCTACCTAGTTTATATGGTGGGAAGTTGCCTTCTGAGTCTTCATTGTCAAATGACATCATAAGGGAAAATGGGAAACCAAAACATACAGAGGCACAATAGACAAAACAGGTTAAGCAAAACAGACAGGTTCTGGGAACCGACAGAGATCAGGAACTATCCGAGTAAAACATCTTGTTGGATATTCGGGGTACATTATCTTGACCTTAGTAGAGATTATATGAGGGAATCAGGTCAGAGAAACCAGATCTCAGCAATCATTCTTTCACAGGAAACTGCAAGAAGGAAGGCTGTTTCTGTATATCAGTATGATGGCAAGCAAGTGGCCACTGGGCTCAAATGACTGCCTATCTAGAAAAGACAGATTTAAATTCACATTATATTATGGGATGAAGCTTTATTAGGCAAACCCCACATTTTGACACAGAGGAAAGATACTGTGAAATGATCTGTTTGAAAATGCCAGCGGAAATAACAGACAAATAACCTGTGAGTGAATTGCCTGAAATTCCCATCTTTTGTTTTAGGAGTGTAAATAGAATATGGGTATAGCTGGGGAACAGAACTTCTGAGAGCAGAGGAAAAACATTTATGAGCACAACTTATGAAAAAGGAGCTGGTGTCCTTAAGGAATGCTGTAAACATTGGCTGTGATATCTGAAATCCAATTGTCAGAAGTTATAGAATACCATATATAGTAGAAGTTAAACAATCTGTCTTGGAAGGGATTGTGAACAGCATTATGCTGACTCTGTTAAAAGTGAAAATGATGAAGTAAAACTTTATAACTGTATAATTTTTTTATGACCACTTGCAATTTATTTTGCTTTGTGACGAAATATCACAATTTGCTTTGACATGTTGATTAAATTATATCATGCAAACAAGTAAAATCAATAAGGAATAGAATAAGAAATTGTAAGACTGCATACTGTATTCAACAAAGAAATATGTCTCAAATGATAGTTAATCTTTATTGTCACAAACATAGTAATTATGTATATTTTAAAACTTTTTCTCCTGACGTATTTAAAGAGTTATGTCCTCATATTCTACCAATAGCTTAAAGATAACTGCAAAAAGTCCAGACATTTCTAGTCTGTGGGCTGTTACTATTTGTATGCTTCTTTAAGACAAACTGAAAAAATGAGGGAAAACATCACTATTAAGAAGATAAGTGCATTTTTCTTTGTATTAAAGCATATGATGGTTTATAATCTGTTAAAAATGAAGTGCAAATAAGTTCTTTTTGGGTTAGTTTCTTTGCCTCTGATATAGATAATAATTTTCTATAAATCACTTATATCTATCTCTTTCCCCATGTTTTTAACAGACCTTCATTTTTTGGCAGCCTCTGCAAACAAGAGTTAGGCCCCAGTATTTGTTACTCTCAACCAACCATTGATAAAATCCTTTCTAATTAAGGCATTAAATAGGAAATGCTTTCCGACAGCCATATGGTACAATTTAGTAAGGTGACTTCTGTATATATAGTTTAATTTTCTTATATATTTTAATATATGTATTTACATTAACTGCTGAAAGGCATTACAACGTGTCTGTACTTTTAAATGTTCACTTTATTCTAAAATGAATGAATATGTATAAGTGAAAAAGCACAGACCTTTTATGATCTTCACTGGCTGTTGTACTAGGTAAAGATAGATAATAGCTTTAATTCTTTTACATTTTTCCTTAAGATTCTGACTTAAATCTTCTTCTTATGCATAGTGCCTGATTCAAATCCATTCCTATATCAAAAGCACCTTGTCTAAGATTTCTCACTGTAATTACATGTTTGTGAATTATCCGCCAGAGAAATAAATGTTAACCTCTTCACCACCTGGCAAAATCAGGTTTATTTGTAAAATGAGACATCTGAAAGTGGACTTTTTTTAAAATTCCATTTTAATAAAAATGTACAATTATTTCTCTAGTAAAATATACCTGAAACAAGCAGGTCAGTGTAACTTTCTTCCTATTTTTGAAAATGCTTTGGACAAAACTAGAGGATTTTTGTTTTATGCATGTGTGAAACTTATTGCAACTTTAATTATGGAGCTATTGTTAACATCAGTATACCAGCAGATAACAAACATGTCTGGAAATTTAGCTTTTTTTTTTTATATTTCTCTAGTTCTTATACCTAGTAAGTATAGCAGCCTCAAGATGACTTTTTGATGATAGTTCATTTCTTAGCTGTTTGATGGTTGCATAGCTTCAAAAAAGCAGCAGCAGAAGCATGAGTTGTACTACTATTAAAAGGAGCATAGCTGACAACAGCAACTTCTCTCTGAAAGTTGTTAGAAAGGAAAATGAAAAACAGAGTAAGGAGAAAAAATCAGGGATGAAGGAAGAATAGAGGGAGCATATGAAAGATATGTTTATCTGGCAGAAGAGCTTGGTGTATGCATACAGAAATAATAAATTTCAAACATCTGGATAATCAGAACCACTGCCTATGTTATTCATGAAGTTAGTAAACAGCACTGGTCCCTGTACAGACCCCTGAGGGACCCCACTTTTCACCGATCTCCATCTGGACATTAAGCCATTGACCACTACTAACTATGCTTACAAAAGCAACTTCCTGTGCTTTCCAGTTTCCAGTCAATTCCTTATGCACTGAACAGTCCACCCATCATAGAATCATAGAATGGCTAGGGCTAGAAGGGACATCCAAAGTTCATCTAGTCCAGCCCCTCTGCAGTGAGCAGGGATACCCTCAACTAGACCAGGCTGCTCAGAGCCTTGTCCAACCTCACCTTGAATATCTCCAGGGATGGGGCCTCAACCACCTCCCTGGGCAGCCTATTCCACTGTTCTACCACCCTCAATGTAAATAACTTCTTCCTGATATCCAATCTAAATCTTATGCTAAAGAAACCTGAACAACTAAACGCTGCAGCCTATGTCATGATGGGAACTGGAGGGAATGATCTGCATGCTCTTTTGAAAGCGTGGTAGAGGACTGGGTCTTTCTTTGAATACCTTTGTATACTTGGGCCCAAATGCTGTTTCCTATCTTTTGTCAATCTTTTCCTTACTCGATTTTACTTTTCTGATTTTTTGCTTGCTTTCTCGACAACGACTGTTTTCATGGTCATCAGAAGGTAACTTGCTAGTCAGGAGGAGACCGTTAGCAAATGTTTCTAGAGGTTGGAACACAAGGCTGCTCTGACAAGAATGTAAGAGGTATGCAAAAGCTTAATAGTTAGTTGTTTCCTGGCCTGTACTCTTCTGGGTGAGTTAACTGTGTAGCAAAGTATTTTTGGACCTTACTTAGAAGCTTTCTGCCACTTAAAGCACAACTGCACACCTGTAATTAAGAATCGCAGTGATACCACAGACATTCACTTTGTACTGCTTCCTTTGTTCTCTTTTGCCCCATTGTCCACAGGCTTGTCTGGTGCCCACTGTAGTTTCAAAGACCAAATTTTTCAACTTAGGATAAAAATCCTCACTGTGGATACCAGCACCTACAACAGAGTTAGTGGGAGCTCTCCACAGAGTGTAGTGCCTGTACAGCACACACACCACCTTCTGAGACCTGCTGTGAAAAGGGCTAGCAGTGAAGACGAATCCAGCATGGAGTTCAGGCTATACATGAACCATACACTGATGCTACAGAGAGCACCTTGGAAACTGAAGATACCCTGATTGTACGTTATATTGCCAGCTACATATTCCAGCTCTAGAAATGTTAGGAATGAAATAAAAACAGATTATCAATAAGTGCCATTGCCAGAAAGTCCCTTTTGTAGCATAGTACAATGGTGATCCAAACAAACAACATTTTGCAACAGATGAACACTTTTGCTTTACCTACTGGGGAAAAGATCTTCTCCTAACAGGTATCTTCCAGTATTTCCTTAACTGAGCCTTCTTCCAGTCAGCTTTCCAGTCTGCCTCTGTAAATGTGAATTTCACTGCAAATCGTGAAAAAGGCAATCTGCTTTCAACTCTAACAAAGAACATTAAGTGCAAAATATTTTTGTGAGATCACAGAATCATTTAGGTTGGAAAAGACCTTTAACATCGAGTCCAGCTATAAACTTAACACTGCCAAGTCCACCACTAAACCATGCCCCTAAGTGCCACATCTAGGTGTGTTTGTTAGAGAACTGAGCCATTCTCCTCATGAAAAAAAAAAATGGTGGAGGTGAGAGATGCTCATTTCACCCCAAAGAAGACACCTGTTGTTAAACTGAATAGCTTTCCAGACTGACCACATTACTATTTACAGTATTTGCAGCATGCCATAGGTGTCTCTGGCTGTCACCTTATCTGTTCAACTTCTAAACCAACCCATTTTGAATAATAACTCTAACAGCACAGTTTTATTACTATCACTTCCATTTGCCCATTTATAGGCATGTTTTAGAGCATTTTTACCAATAGCAGTGAAGAGGAGATGAGAATGTCATACTATAGATATTCTTTTTACTTCAAAAGATGAATCATCTGGCCATTATCTCTGAAGAATTTGAGGCTACTAATTAAATATATATATATTATATGTATATTTTATGTATATATTATAGGTATCTATTATATATATGTATATTTTCAACATTATTCTCTTTCATCATGCTTTAGGAAGTTTATTTGGTTTTTCTACTTTAAATTCCCTATTCATAGAAAGATAATGCTTTAAGAATAATTTCAGCTCTAGAGCTGAGATACAATGAAGCTGACTTGGGTAAGGTCACGCACAGAAAGTCTGAAGCAGTAAAGAACATATAAGTAGAATATTTGAAAGAGTTTTCATTTAAGCCTCTGGTTCCAGTTTTTTCAAGGAGAAAACAAGTGGTCTGTACTATGAAACAACCTTAAACATTTTGTACTTCTAGTATAATAAACCAGTACAGCGGAATATCAGTCTTCAAAAGATGACCTTGCAGACATAACAGACTATACACATTTTGTGCAATTGTTTTGTTCACTTCATTTTTTGCATGCATTTACACTGTTTTTTCCTGTAAACCTAGAAGCTTCATAACAAGACATTCTTAAGGGTAAATCTGCTGTATCCAAGCTCTAGGGGACAAATGACTTTACTCGCTTACAATTTTGGCAAAAGTATTGTCTCAGTAGGAGTAACTCTGTGGATGTAACTGTCTTCTGCTAAAATAACTGCTGCTGGCTTTTCTTTGGGCAGATTAACAAAGTCATTTCTTCTCTGAATGCTCTATAAAAATGTGGTCTTATGTCTACACAAGTGAGGGGCGGGAAATTCCACTCTGTTCCGTATCCTTGTTTTACCTGATGTAATGCTCTGGCTGAAAGACAGTCTCACTGAAGACTGGAGACACGTCTCAGGATAGATCTTGCTCAAGTGAGAGCTGCAAACTAGGTTTCTCTATATTGCCATACCTATTTCATTGTGGATCCTTCCTGCATACTCTGTGGAAAATGAGCTCTGGCAGAAGGGCTGCTCATAATTAGCATTTCAGAAGGGAAACTTCTGGCATCTTTCCAAGCCTTCTCAAGAAGTCAAAATATTTAGTTTGCCACCACCACTGTATGTGTCTAGGGGAAAAAAAAAAAATCTCAAAACCACTAATGAGTTCAGATCTTTTAAAAAACTGGTGCAAACTCAGTGATGAAGAGAAATCTGTAATTACTGTATGTACCACTCAGAAATGAAGAGTTCTAGGAAGCTCTGATTTACAGAAAAGATATTTTTGTTTCTAGTTGCCCTGTTAAAAATCCACAGAGAAGGTGATTAAAGAGAGCTGAGAATAAGGTAGTTACATGCTACATGCTTCTTCCTTGGCACTGTTCTGCCAAGCTGCCATAAACCAGCAATTGCTTAGCAATTTCTAATCATTTAAGTAACAGGTTTCTCCCATTACCTTTCCAACCCATTACCTTTAGACACCCAAAAGCATGCCATGTCTCTTTTACACACCCACACAACAACCTGATGGAACACATACCTAGTAGGAGTTTCACTATGAAGTAGCAAACTCTTAGTAGACAGTTATCAGGTCTAAGGAGGTGGGTCAATGGGCATAGTGCAGTCATATGGGACTGAACAATGCTCCCTTTGTAAAGCACTGGTAAAGAAAACTACAAAATAGATTTCTACAGACCATCCTTTTTTGATGAAAGAATGAAGAAGAATAGGTAATCATATCCTCCACTAGCTATCATTTTGCTCTCCAAAAGACTAGTGCACATCAATGTCATTCCTGAATTGTCCATGCTGGGAAAATGCACTGTGTTAGTATTTTACTAAAACAGCATTGAAAGTAACTATATTAACCATAATTTTATGTACAGATTAGAGAAATAAAATAAAAATAGTGCTGACTATCCTTTGTGGGTTGATGATGCACGGATGGGTAGACATGCAACATTTTGGTGATACTGATTTTGTCATGGTATCAAGCTACCTGATGTGAAGTGACTGGAAAGACTGCCTGACAAAACTCTTAGTAAAGTTAACATACACACCTTGTAGTTTCTTACTTAGCATTTACAGTGAAAGCTTAACATCTTAAAATCCACATAGTGCTAGCCATTTGTCATCAGGAGTTTGAACTGGGCTTTCATTTTGTAGATATTAATAAAAAAAAAAGTTACTGCTCAGCTACTCTAAACCTTAAGAGAAGTATCTTTCATTTTAATGATTACTAAAGAAACAGCTGTCCAGTTTGATGGCTGACAAAATTCAATGACATAAGTACTCAAATGAGAGATTTAACAGGTTATTCTTTCAATTACAAGTAGTAAGGCAGTCAACAAGCCCAACCAGGCTTTCCTTATCTATTGTCATGGAGACAAACAGAAGAGCTCAGCTGAATACACTTAAAGGAATTTTCAGTAAAAAGCTGAGCCTGCCGCCATAATTTGTCTAAAAGTTGACATCTAGGCTTCCACTAGGTTGGAGCACTTGACATGGATTACCTGATATTTATAACAGTCCCTTAATTCTTCTGTCATATAAGTATCCTGGAATACTACTAACTAGTGCAATGCTGAAATCCTAATTTCAAGCACACTGTGCAGACAGTGAAGTAATTGAAAATCTTTTTTTATGTCAGGCATGAGTTTCTGTTGCTACACATCCAGCAAAAATCGAACTTTAAAGATAGTCATGTCCTCTTGTAAATAAGGAAGAAAATGCTTCGAAGTAGTAGATGCCCACATAGTGATACGCTGATTACCCTAAATATGAGACGACTAATTACCACAATAGTACTTGTGATACTTCAATTGCATCCTGCAGCAGAATGGTGTCACTCTGAGAAAAATGAAACAAAACAGTGATTATTTCAGCTGGCTTTGGTGTAATTATTCTGTGGCTTGCCAGCTTGTTGTAGGTGTACCTGAAGAAAGATACATCTCTGCATTCTTGTTTGAGTAAAACCAACTACTTAACAATGTATAAAATTGTAATGTACAACTGCATTCTAAACCAGACAGTATTTGTACTTTCAGGTTTGTTTTACATTTTGACTATTCACTATAAAACCAATTTAAATAGAGTTATCTAAAGGGTTATCTTCCTCCATCAATTCAGAACAATTTTTTATTATTTATTCCCCAAGCTATATCAACATCTGAAATAGCTCAGATGTACTACAGCTTTCATATACAAAACTGTTATCTTTGAAAAAAAGGTCCTCACTTGGGTCGGGGTAATCCCAAGCACGAATACAGGCTGGGTGATGAGTGGATGAAGAGCAGCCCTGTGGAGAAGTACTTGAAGGTGTTGGTTGATGAGAAGCTCAAAATGAGCTGGCGATGTGCATTTGCAGCCCAGAGAGCCAGGTGTATCCTGGGCTGCATCAAAAGAAGTGTGGCCAGTAGGTCAAGGGAGGTGATTCTGCCCCTCTGCTCTGGTTTGGTGAGACCCCACCTGGAGCACTGCATCCAGCTCTGGGGCCCCCAACATAAGAAGGATACAATCCTGTTGGAGTGGGTCCAGAGGAGGGACACAAAAATGACCAGAGGGCTGGAACATATCTGCTGTGAAGACAGGCTGAGAGAGTTGAAGTTGTTCAGACAGGAGAAGGCTCCAGGGAGACCTTAGAGCAGCCTTTCAGTACCTAAAAGGGACCTATGGGAAAACTAGTGCTTTTTACAAGGATATGTAGTGATGGGACAAGGGGTAATGGCTTTAAACTGAAAAAGAGTAGATTTAGATTAGATATGAAGAAGTTCTTCACTGTGAGAGTAGAACTGGAACATGTTGCCCAGAGAAGTTGTGGATGCATGCTCCCTGGAAGTGTTCAAGGCTAGGCTGCATGGGGCTTTAAGCAACCTGGTCTAGTGGAAGGTGTCCCTGCCCATGGCAGAGGGGTTAGAACTAGATGATCTTTAACATCCCTTCCAATCTAAACCAGTCTATGATTCTATTATTCTAAGTTTGCTTTCTTTGGAGAACAACTAAATAATATCAATTTCCAGGGTGAAAAGGTAAAAAAAAAACCCTCTGTAGAACTGGAAAGAATTTTTAAGGTGTTTTGTGAAGAATCATAAAACAAGCTGGAAACTGTTTACATTAAGTATAATCTCTCATGAGCTATTTTACATAGCAACATAAATTCCCTTTAATATTCAGTCACTTGGAAATAGCATATAAAAATAACTTGTGGGTACTTAAGCAAAATAGATGAAATATAATGAGCAACTCCAAATCAGAATATGTTGATGTTATCTCAGAAACTTAGTGTCTCTCTCTGGAAGATATTATGCTGCATAAAATGAATTCTTAATGCTAACGGACACAGAGAAAAACTAACTGGGGCCCACACTTGGATGCAGTTTGTGCATTTTTTTCCAAATTCTTCTAGAAGTAAGTTTCAGTGTCTGGCGTTTGTCATACAGCTCCCATGTATTTTCAAGTGAATGAGGACAGTCACTACTTTCTGCTTTTATTGTGCCACATAGCTCAGAGTACTGCATGTCTCTCCAAAATCCTGTGCTTTTTGTTGAAATTCTGCCTTAATCGTGCTGATTATTATTCAGTGCCTAGATAAAAATATGGGCAAAGGTGAATTTTCACCAATAACACCATAGCACACAGGAAAGTTCTTCAAGATTCTCTGTTCCCTGTACATTCTTGAAACAGATGCCAAATGAGTCACTGCTAAAACCTCCACTGCCTGCAAGTCTGGGTCTCCTGGAGGAGATTCCCCTATTTCAAAATACTCTGATGTAAAGGTAGCAATTTCTGTATTACCATCGGTAATCTTTAAACCCATTCTCACCTTGTCTGTGTAGATTTTTTAAGGCACATCCAACTTAGTAACGCAAGTCCTGCCACCTTCTCCATGCGATTGTTCTCCATGTCATGAAACACTTAGGAAAGTTCTACCCCAGCTACTGGAAGGCTAGCTTTAAATCACAGCTTAACTTATTTCTGTACTCTTGATACAGAACACATTTTGTTCTGTTTCTCCTGAGATGACAATAAAGTGTCTAGTAAGAGAGATTAAATTTTGCAGCACTTATGATGCTGTGTTTCTAACTATACGAGTCATTTTGTGCCTTCGTTAGATGCTGGACAGAATGAAAGTTCAGTATTTTAAACTTTCTGTAAGAAAACCAGCCTCTGCCAAGAGTGGCTTACAATCCCAAACTCATATTATATTGGTCATTACTGTTGACTTTCCAGTTGAACAGCACAGGCTCTTCTTTTATCACTGGTACACAGGGAGTGGTAAATACTATTTTTCAATACTACTGTGATCTCTATCCTTACTGGTATAGATGCAAATAAAAGCCTTGTTTAACATAAAATTCCGCTCAGAGCTGCCATTCTTACCTCTCTCACACTCTTAATATGAAACCACAAATACTTTACATTTCATGCAAATGCAACTCTGTGTGAAAGGTGGGGTACTCATAGAATCATAGAATCATTCTTGGTGGAAGAGACCTTCACAACCACCATGTCCAACCGTTAACCCAGCACTGCCAGGTCACCACTATATCATGTCCCTCAGCATCGCATCTATATGTCTTTTAAATAACTCCAGGGATGGTGATTCCATGACTTCCCTGGGCAGCCTGTTCCAGTGCTTCACAACCCTTTCAGGGTTTTTTTCCTAATATCCAACATAAACCTCCCCTGGCACAACTTGGGGCCATTTCCTCTTGTCCTATCACTTGTTACTTTGGAGAAGAGATCAACCCCCACCCTGCTACAACCTCCTATCAGGCAGCTGTAGAAAGAGAAAACTGACATGACAAATTTTAAAGCTCTAAATCCATTATCTTGATACCTGGGACATTCCAGCAGACCCACCTCAGATAGAAAAAAGAATCATTTTTTTCAATGCTGGGACATTTATGAAAGCCAGAATGGTAACTATCTTTACACTTGACATTTCAGGGCCCTGGTAATTAACATTTTCATAACTAAGTATGGAGTTTTGAGGTAACGGTATTAGTATTTGTTTAAATTATTATAGCATGAGGTTGCCAAGCAAAGAAGCAATGGGCACTATCACAAAACCTTAAAAATGTCAGTGATTAAGTGTACTTGCTTTTTCTTTTGGCAATAGAAAAATAAAGCCGCTATAACTCTCAGCAGTGGAATACTCTGATGCCAAAGCTATCTCTCCAAAATCCTTTCAATATGCAAAAGCTAACCTCTTCTCTCTCCATTATGAAAAAGTAATATTTTTATAATACAACTCAATGAGTGACTTCAGATCATGACACGCTCAGAACTTCACTGAGGACAAACTATAGGTTTGCCATTTGTGCAAGCAAACTATTTGCTCAGTTGCTCATTGAATGACACAGTACTAAATAGTTTCATTTATCTGAATTACACATTTAGAACTGAGTTGAGAATTTGCCTTTTTACATTTATTTTTTCCACCTTTTTTTTGTCTTTTTACAGATCTGACAACATTCTTTTGTCTGAAGCTCCTGTTGTTTCTGAGCTTGATTCTGCTTCCCATAATAGTCATTATAAAATTAAAGGCAATAAACAGAAGTTCAGGTGAGTTCATAGTTCATAAATTCAGCTTATATGCACATAAAAAAACCACTGGGATTGCATTAAAAAATATGCTCTGCCTTTAATCACTCTCATTTGTTTTAGAGTATTTAACAATACTTTTGTTAAATTACTAGGTTCATACCATGAGTTAAATTAATAAAAGACTGTTTGCTATTCTCAGAAGTAGAGATCTAGAAGGCAGTGTAATCTCTGGAGAAAATAAGCTAAAATTTATCTTAATAGGAGGCCAAAGATAAGAACAGCTAGGGAATGAATCTAAAAGCAATGGAAACTAAATGTCCTTTTCTACATTATTCCTCAAGGCCCCATTCTAAAGAATAACCATGTATCTATGCTGACAAGACACTGGGACAAAAAGTGAATGAAAACCAGACATTTTCTGTAGTTTGGAGAAAGACATTTTTGTTATTCAGCACCAATTACTCAAAGTGAACTATTCTCTAAATAAATAGTTTGATATTTTCAAATATAATGAAAAAATTTACCTGCTGAAATTTTGCAGGCCTAAAAGAAAAGTTGTGCTACAGTAATGTAGAGCACCCTGATCTCTAACAGGAGCTGTGTGACAAAAGCAGACTTGTACCCTGCCCCTCAAATACGGGATATGTGCTTGTAATTCATGTTTGCTATAAAAGGCAAATGTAATTCTCTGAACATGTAAGAGCACATACATGCTCACATGTGCGTATGTGCACAGGGATTAAAACCTCTGAAATAGTTGAGAAGGATGCTTAGAAATTTGCAAGTGCTTATTAACATCTTATGGATGTCTAATGTTGTTGTTACCTGCTGTATTTCTGACCTTGATTTTGAATGTGTAATTGGTTGATTGCTGGTTAACAGTTATTAATAAATCAATAAACCACTTCAATCTTCATTTGACTTAAACCACATAGCTGAACAGTTTTTCCATGTGACAATCATGACGGAACAAATCATGAAGAGGAAAAAAATGCTCTTTTTTCTAACGCAGGGATACAGGAACATCAAGTGAAGGTACCAAAAGCCAGATTCAAGACTAAAAAAGGAGTTACTTCTTCACACAACATTCAAAGTAACCTAAGAATTGTTTGTCAAAACATTTACTAAATGAGTTAAAAATTGATTGAAAGAAATTAATGGAAGAAAAATGGCTAGTAAATATAATAGATACATCTGCTGAACCACATATTATTGAATATATTCTGTATACTGGATAATTACACAGGAAAACACTGTATGTTTGCTCTATTCTTGTATTTTTTGCCAGGCAATTCACCAGTAGCCACTGGTAGAAAAAAAGGTACTGGACTAGACAGACCTTTGGTCTGAGCAGTTGTCTGTTGTTTTCTCTCTCTATTGCACGATGTTTTTTTCCTCTACTAAAAACTAGTTCAGGAGTACTTCTGCCATGTTTCTTAAGAACTGCACATAAATCTTTTTGTATCCCATTATCAATATTAAGGACATACTGAATTTCCAAAAAACCACAAGTACCAAACTTTATAAACCAGTATGAGTCAAAATAAATACAATTCCACTCATTATGTTAATGGAGTTCCAAAGTCGCCCCAAAGCCCAGAAACATTGGCACAGTGTACAATTTATGTAACGATGCTGTGGAAAACCCTTAGAAATGCTGGAGTAATGCTCTGCTTTTCCCCTACCACAGGAATGATCCACAAAACAATATAAAATCAGTTCTATGCTCAATGAATTTTCATCCAGACAAAACAAAAAAGATGCCCATAACTTGGCTTCCTTTACACTCCTTGGAAGCTTTATGCTATCAGCACATGTTAAGAGAAGAATGACAAATGGTCCCCATTTGCCTAAGGATTCAGATTAAAAGATACAGACAAACAGTACATGAAGAGCCATTCCTACATAGAAGTAGACATCACTTGCTTTAAAGTGCTCTCACTTCCCCCCCTCGCCGCCCCCCCCCCCCCCCCCCACACCCACACTCATAACAGCCAGCACCACCTATCTCCACCCACCACTACCCCA
>WUAM01000263.1:2035680-2052045 GCA_024336885.1 Actenoides hombroni
AAGTCCAGATAGATGACATCTATAGGTTGTCCCTTGTCCATGGAGGTAGTCACCTTATCATAGAAAGCCACTAGATTTGTCAGGCAGGACCTGCCCTTGATGAAGCCATGTTGGCTGTCTTTCATCACCCAAATCACCAAATCCATATCTCACCAATTTAGAGAGAAGGGTGTTGTGGGGCACTGAGTCAAAGGCTTTACAGATGTCCAGATAGATGACATCCATAGCTCTTCCCTTGTCCACTGATGGAATCACTCCAACATAGAAGGGCATGCTACTGTTTAGGCAGGACCTGATGAAGCCATGCTGGCTGTCTTGAATAACTTGTCCTCCATGTGCCTTAGCATAGCATCTTGGAGGATCCATTCCATGATCTTCCCAGGCACAAAAGTGAGGCTGACAGGTTGGTCATTCCCACGGTCCTCCTTTCTACCCTTTTTAAAAATGGGTGCAATGTTTCCCTTTTTTTCAGTCACCAGGGATTTTACCTGAATGTCAGGAGTTTCCAAATATTATGGAGAGTGGCTTGTCAACTACATCTATACTCTTCCCAGGACACCTCTCCCTGCTTCCACTGCCTGTGCATTTCCTTCTTGCCCTCTAGTTTGACCAGCAGGTCTCAACTTAGCCATGCTGGGCTGTTGCCTTCCTTGCCTGGTTTCTTAACACTTGGGAACTGAGAGCTCTTGTGTCCTATGGAAAGTGTCTTTAAAAATCTACCGTCTCTCTTCTGCTCCCTTGTCCCTAAGGGCCGTTTCCCAGGGAGTCCTATTGACTAACTCCTTGCAGAGCTGGAACTTTGCTTTCCTAAAATTCAGGGTCCTGACGTTACTCTTTATCTGACCCACATCCCTCAGAACTATGAACTCCACCAGCGCATGATCACTGCAGCTCAGGCTGCCTCCAATCTTAACATCACTGATTAAGAACTTTAGTTTTACATATATCCTTTATAAGAAAACTGAATTTTAAAAATCTGGAATAATCTAGATTCTATTAGATATATATGCTGCAGAGGGATTCCATGGAAGTATTAAAACCATCACTTGTGCTACTTTTTCTGTAATTCCTATAACAAAAACTTTAATACCCTCCAAAGTTGTAGATACTCCTGTAGTTACAAAACATGATGAGGCAAACAAAATAATTAAATGCCAAATGTATTCAGAGTACTTCCAGTGACTTTTCTTGAATTCTTCTTGAAGGACTAATATCTCTTCTTGAAATTGAAATAACAAACAAGTGTAAACCCCTTCAACATAAGGAACTGCCCCATCACCACTTATCCATGATTCTTAGCAAATTCTGCAGCCATATAGCTTGGGCAGCTGAAGCAACAGTCCAGCTATAACAAAAGGATTTGAGATGGCATTTTAAAAAGCAGTAAACATAAATGTTCTATTTGGGACTACAGTGTTTTACATCTAAAGAAAGTGTTATACAGATAATAATAAAAGATATAATTAAAAATACCATGAAACTTACATGACTTCTAACAACAGTTTATAAATATTTACAAAGTGCAGGAGAATTCACATATATTACTTCCAGATTAACATAAAAATAACAAAAATTAATCAAAATAATTTAAATTACATTAGCAAGATTTCTTTGTGTAGACAAACCCTAGGAAGCTGCAGAGAACAGAGAATGTTCCTAAATCTTTTGTCTTTGTGGAGTGAATCTACCACATAAATTGCAGAAACACATTTTTCTAGCTCTTCCTTGATCAGGAAGAAATCACACCAGTTTCCAGGTTTTCCATTTGGATGGAAACTACAAGGTAGAATATATAAGAAAATATCCAACTGGCAGAGAAACCTATTTTTGTTGATGACTAGTGAAAAGCATACTGTCTCAGAAGTTCATTCCACATACTGAAGAATAAAATATGCAGAGAAGAAGCAACATTCTTCTGTAGTCCGAGTGTGCAAGAATACTCTCCAGGGACCAAAAAATATCCTCTGAAGTGTGAAATCACAGTAAAAACTTTGAAATATGGCAAATTTACAGAACTTAAGGCACTTCTGCAAACCAAAAAAACTTTGGGAGCAAGATCACAATTATAATAAAAAGTGCATCTCAACCCAACTATGGAGAAGCTGCTTCTCTGTAATAAATTGTTCCCAACTTCTTCAACATATGTATTTTAGAGCTGTAACAGTTATTGCTGGAGTCACATACTTATGATATTCTTTCCTGTCAGGAAGTAGCATTTTCAGTTGTAAGTTATGTTTTGCTCAACGAGTCATAAATTAAAGAACTTTCCAGAACAACACAGAGAATGATGGTTCAAATGTTATAATGCTTCATGCATTAGAATACCAAAAGTATTCTACTGCATTTTAATGATGCATTTTGCTGCTGAATAGGAAGTGCCAGCTGATGTACACTAAAGTTAATAAGGACCTGAGGAAGATGAAACTGATACTTAGCTTCGAGTATCATTGGTACTTACTGTAAAGAATTGTGCCATTTAGAGCGGTTGTTTTCACTGTCAAGTACAGAGTTGTCAAATTGCTTGTTTCCTGCCCAGATGCAGTCCTGGTCTTGGATACAGATGTAAGAGAAGGGAGTTCCAAATAAGAATTTCCAGTGAAGGATGGAAAAAAAAGTGCTGTGTCTGAAATGAATAACCAAAAGCTACTTTTATTAATTTATTACAAAAAAAGTAATAAAATACAATATAATCAGCAAAGCACATTAAAAATATCAATTCTTTGAATACCTGTGAATAACAAACTATATTATTCACAGAACATGCATATAAATTTATTTAATTTCAATCATTCAAGTTAAATATGCAGAAAATGAAAATATTCTAGCATTACTGGAAATGAAAAGACTGTTATAGGATAGACTACTGAGTGAAGATGTAACAAAGTTCAAAAGATTGTTGCAAATTTACATCTTTACAGATGTGTTTGTGCAGAAGTCTTGTCCTATGATATCCCTTTGAAGTACTTTTGGTTGGTAGTTGTAGATAAGAAACAGTTTTTCTTCATTTTGAGGATAGTCAGATGTTCTAGGTTTGAAATTATGATGAGGATGCCATTGGGCAGTATACACATTCTTTCACTACACTGCTCTTATCTTGAAAATAATCTCATGATAAAACTTTAAACTATGAAGGCTTAACTTTTTCAATATTTATTTCATTAATTACCCTTGTCATTATGTTCTTGTGTTCCCCCCCTGCCCGCCCTGCACCTGTGATAATAATCACTCAAGCAAGAAAAAATAGATTAAAACTAATTGAGGTTAGGCAGAATGACTTCTTGATGCCTTAGGGATCCTAGTTAAGCAATGCTCCTTGAAGAGTGTCCAAATTCATCACCAGGGATATGAATAAAGAATAAGAAACAAGAAAAGCAGTCTGATTTCAGGTAATATTTCTGTAAAAATTTTTTTTATTTAACGAACTCAAAGTATACATGGATTTGTGATGATTACATAGAAGTATTAACTTTATTAATTTTTTATTTGTGAAATGTGCCCATGATTTATTCACTCCCATTTTTATTGAACTTAAGAAGAAAGAACTGAATGAAACACCTAGTTAAACAAGGATGTGTTGCAAGCAAACAACAACCTGACAGCAAAAGAAAGACAGGATGGAAAGGAAGAAGTAGTTATGTTTCTAAATGGTAGGTCTGAAAAAATCAGGACTGTTGGAGAGAGTGAAAAAACTATGGGATGAAAATATTCCCTTGAAGGATGAGGTAAAGATCAAAGACATTGCAAATAATAAAAGTAAGAAGCAGACTGACACAGTAACAATGCCTTTTGTCTAATTAAGTTCATACCTTCAAGAGAAGCAGTACTAGCAGATCTAGCTAGTCCAGTGCAGGGCGACAAGCATGTTTAAGGGACTAGACCCTCTTTCATATGAGGAAAGGTGAGAGAGTCAGAACTCCTCAAACTGGCGAAGATCAGTCTTGGCTGGATCTTATCAATAAGACTATAAATACCTGATTGGAGAGGATGAAGAAGAGAGAGCCAAACTTGTCTCAGCAATGTTCACTGAGAAGCAGTGTGCACAAATAAAAAAAACATGAAATTTCACCTGAAGACATGAAAACACTTTTTCACTGTGAGGGTGGTCAAATACTGGCACATATTACCCAGAGAGATTTATCAAGTCTTGAACCTAGGAGATTTTCAAAACCTGACTGGACATGGTTGTGAGAAACCTCCTCTAGATGACCTTGATCTGCTTAAGCAGGTGGTTAAAGTGGATGATCTCAAGCCATCTATCCTCAGTGGTTTAGTGATTCTGTGATCTTTCACAGACAAGCTCTGTGCAGACAACATTAATTCTTAGTCTTCAAATGTAGTGCCTTCAGAAACTTTACCGTAGTACAGAATTCACAGTATAGTGGTACATTTTGCAGCTAAAGCTATTAAAGTGTCTTTTATTAGGCAGTTTTCAAAAACTACTTAACTTTGAGATTAACTGTCCACGATTTAGTTTCTACATTAAAAACAATGTTTTGTGATGTTTCTTTCAGCTGGCTGAATAAGAAAAGGAGGATAGAAAGAAGGGTAAGGTTGCATAGGATGTCTGGGCAATCCCAAATGGTAGGACAAATTTATCAGTCCTTTAGCTGGGATAATTTGCTTCAAAGGGGAGATCTTCTATAGAGACCTGCAACTTTCCAGGGAATTCAGCACCCTGCGACCAGAAGTCTCTGCACTAATGGATAACCAAAACTACTGAGAAAAATGATATTTCAACTGCAGCGACTACACCTGAAGTGCTGTGTCCAAAGCAGCGTAAGCCTTCATCACCAATGCAGTGAAGTCCTCTCGGGAATCAGCAGAAGAGATACAGCAAAGACAGAGACTTCACCAGATACTTTAACTCACATTTGGCCAACAAAGCCATTCAGAACTTCAAGGATGCAGAGTACACCCTCATTATCATGATGTGTAGGGTATAGCCTGATGATCTTAAACAGTCATTCTCTGCCCTAAAGCTGTACAACAATTGCAGTATGTCACTGAGAGCACAGGGGTTAGTCTCCTTGGATGAAGGGCCTACGTGGGAGAAAAATAAACAGTGAATATCTCCTTGAGCTTTCATCTTCACACAAACTAAGACTGATTATATGCAATGTAGATCAGAAGAAGGTATACAACCTCTACAGGCAGAATAATGAAACAAAGATGCCACCAAAGGATTCTTAAGCACAAAATACTAAGAAAAAGCTCCTATCCAGCAAAAGGAATCAACTGTGGAGCATTGCAGCTCAACAGTTGAGAAGTACTGAAGCAGGACATGGTCATCTATGCTTTTTATGTCCCATACTGCAGGGGAGGGACATATTTGAGTAGCCACAGATCCTGAAGGGAGTAACTTCCCAGTGTCATCTTCTCTACTGGAAAATGTACACATGGAAACTCTAGAGCACACTCCTCCATTTGGCTTACAAACTAAATTGCAAGTGTCACAAGCTAGAAGAAGTGTTGGAATGGCAGAGGAAAATCTTTACTGTTAATCATATTAGTTTGTCATTTTATCTTTTGTAACTTTATTCTGCAACTCCAAAATTGTTTTAAGTACACATATTATCTTTTTCCTTAAATCTTGACAAATAATAAAGTTAACTCAGAGTAAATTAATACATAAATAAAGACTCAGTTCCAAAAGAAGTTCTGGAGAGGAAACTCTAATTCAGTGTTAAGCATTAGTCAAGCAAATACTGCAAGCACATGGCAAGACAGTAAAGAGCACATAGGAACCCCAGCATCCCAAGGGCACCTGCAGCAATATTCACTACGTCTAAGTATTTTTGTCTTATCTTGCGTATAGTGGAAACACATTTTAACTACTCTCAATATTGTTTAAACAGAGAGCAAGTAATTTTCAGTTTTGCTGGATTTGACAAAAGTAACAAAACCTAAACCCCACTTTTGAATTGCTTTTCACATCTCCTGTTTTAGCATTAACAGAATATATAGATACAGCTAACTGTAGACCCAACACCTAAAGTTAATTCAATAATAGCATTGAACAGTTTGATAACAGGGAATAGTTTGATGCAATGTAAATAGATGTTTGCAGCAAACTGCAGCCTCATGCACAACATTATTCTTCCTAAACCTTATCAAGATCAAACTAATGACACAGTATTTTTGGAAGAACTCAGTAATAACCTTTGAGAGATTTTATAAAGATATGAGTATTAGGAAAGCTCTGATAGTGGAATATTGTTACCAAAATTGTAAGACATCCATAAACAAAAGACATACCATCTTTCTAAGTGAAGATCTTGACAAGATGTTCTATTGGGTCTGACTGAGCTGGAGTTAACTTTCTCCATAGCAGCCCTCCCAGTGATGTGCTTTATATTGAGAACTGGAAAGGTGCTGATAACACACCCGTCTTGTGTCTACTGCTGAGCAGGGCTCACACATCACCAAGGCTGGTTTTATCCGACATTATACCCCAGTGGGATGGGGTGGACAAGATCTTGGGAGTGGACACAACTGGGACAGATGACCCAAACTGACCACAGGAATATTCCATACCATATTATGTCAGCTCAACAATAAAAGCGAAGAAAGTGTGGGGGGGGGGGGAGATGGAGGGGGGCATCTGCATGTCCTCTGGAGCAACCACTACACATTTGGAGCCCTGCTTCCTGGAAAAGGGGCCAGACATCACCTGCTGATGGGAAGTAGAGAACAAATCTTTTTTTTCTTTTGCTTCCACATGCAGCCTTGCTTTGCATTTCATTCAACTGCCTTTGTCTTAACCTGTGAGTTTCATCTTCTTTTCTTCCCCCTGGTCCAGCTGAGAGGAGGAGGGGGGTGGTGATAGAGCAACTTGATGGGCATTTAGCATCCAGCCAAGGTCAAAACACCACAAATGTCAAGTGAAGATATCGCTACATTATATGGATGACTATAGACTCATTCCACAAAGTTATGTTATATATTAATACAAAATTCCCTGTCATGAAAAAGGTGACATTCTATGGACTGTAAGAAATCATTAAGTGTCTCAAACCTATAAATACTTTCAGTTTATACATATAATTCACAGAATCACAGATTGTTTGGGGTTGGAAGGGACCTCAAAAGATCATCTGGTCCAACCCCTCTGCCAGAGCAGGATCACCTAGATCAGGTCAGAGAGGAACGCGTCCAGGTGGGTTTTGAATGTCTCCAGAGAAGGAGACTCCACAACCTCCCTGGGCAGACTGTTCCAGTGCTCTGTCATTCTCACTGTGAAAAAATTTCTCCTTACGTTTACATGGAAACTCCTATGTTCCAGCTTGCATCTGTTGCCCCTTGTCCTAGCACTGGACATCACTGAGAAGAGCCTGGCTCCATCCTCTTGACACTCAACTTTTACATACTTATAAACACCAATTAAATAATTTATAAACATTGATGAGGTCAATATCTATCTCCCAAAAGCACCTGGGGAGGGGAGGCAAGCGAGGAGATCGCTCACCCTCTGACAAGTCCATGAACTTGCCTCTAGTCTCCCCCTTCATTTAGGTTTCTGTCTTCCACAGAATTTGCCATTCATAATGGCTAACAGTGAAAAGACATATTAAATTATGTTTAACATGCATACATAAGATACAAAGATGATTACTGTAAATTCTTTCTAAGAATTAACAAAATAATAGCCCTGAAAACGATATTTGGGATTCCAAGTGAAAAAAAATTTCTAATATAGTTTAACTTTCAGGAAAAAAAAAATGCAGAAATTGCATATAGAACCTATACTAAGATAAAACCATGTTTCTGAAAAATCAGTTGTTGCTCATTGATGTAGTTGATTGAGTCTAAGTATTAAGAGCCTAAAATCATTAGATTTGTGATGAATTACACAGGTAGAACAGTATGGTCAACGCTGCTTGTCTGGAATCTCTTTTTCCACTTCCCTTGTTTTACTAAATTTTGAATTAGCAGGAATTAAAGTCCCATGCAGCACTGAGCATGGCTGCACACTGGTAGGTTCCATGAATTAGAGACCAAGAGGGAATATGCTGAACCACAATAAGCTTATAACAGAAATACTACTGATTCCAGCTACAACAAGCATACAAGACTCTCACAAAGTATGAGAGTATTTTACACTGTTTTCAATTCACATTTACATATCTTCATATTCTAAAATGGTTACTGGAAATAAGTAATTTTGTACTTCATTTATTTCACAGAACAGGTTGACAGAAGAAATGGTTACTTTGTTCTGGGTCCACTAACACTTCCAGGTCTGTCCATGACCGCAGGGGATGGTTCCGTTAGGTCAGTGGTCTCCAAAGTGAAGTGCATGCACCCCAGGGGGTATGCAAGACAAATTTTTGGGGTGCAGGAAGAAAAATATTAGAACTGCAATAGTACATATATGCAATTTATAAATAAATACATTTAAAAAAATTGCTATTAATGGGGCGTACAATCAAAATAGTTTGGAGACCACTGCACTAGAGGAAAACTGAAGGGCAAAAGGAACTTAAAAACCATGTCCTCTACAAGAAGGAGATGGAATATAAATGGCATCAACAACACAGCAGTTCTGAGGTATGGGGAATTTCTACAAAAGAATTGTGTTATGATTCTTTGACCTATATTTAAGGTCTTTGAACAGAATGTACCTTTTTTGAGATATTAGATGTCACAATAATTAAACAGTCACAGATATAAAACTACAAAAAGAGGCTAGTGAGAAAACTGTGGTACAACTTCTCAAATCTGTACAGTTCTTTCAAGATCACAGTATGTCCCTGTTTCAATAAGCAAAATGTCTTAAAGAATTTTAGTACCTAGCTGCATTTTTTTGGGGATATAAAGATGTCTAAATCAAACTCAGGTTCCTATCTGCATACAAGCTTCATCTTTAGATACTTAAATATGTCAATGATCTGGAAGCAACATAATACAATTATAACAAATATAAATACAAGGCACAATCAACTGTAAGTAATGTAACAGTTTTATAGGTCTCAATTATACTGGGAGAAAGAAAAAAATTTCTAACATTTAAAGGGTAAAAAAGGAGACTATAAGTAATTCAAGATGCAGTATCTGAAAAAATTCACGAGAGAGACTGCAGATTTGGGTCTTGGATACCCTGAACAGCTCATATAGATTTAGACCAGATATAAGAAAGAAATTTTTTACAATGAGAGTAGTGAAACACTGGAACGTATTTTTGAGAGAGGTGGTAGATGCCCTACCTCTGGAGACATTCAAGGTCAGATTGAACAGGACTCCGAGCTACCTGATCTAGATGAAGATGTCCCTACTCATTGCAGAGGGCTGGACAAGATGACCTTTAAAGATGCCTTCCAACAAAAATGTTCTATGATTTTATGACTCTGTTGCTAAGAATTGTACTTTAATGATTTAATTAAAGGCTTAAATTTTCTACTGAAATAAATAGGTTATCTGGGATAGCATCAACTACAATTTTCATTATGATACACAATATAACCAGAAAATGTTGAGAAAACTTTAACAAGTTTCTATTATGATCCTATTTGACTTTGTGTTAGGTAGAAAATCAACAACAGTAAGTGGAGTAAGTGCACTGCTAATATATTGGAATCTGTCTGTTCCCACTCCTATCTCTAATTTTTCATTTGCATTGTTTGATTTTTGTGACAAGTTTGGTTTAGCACTGGATTCTATTAAATTTTATTGAATTCTATTAAAAATAGACTTTTTAATCTTCAAGATAATGAGACCTGTTGACTGCACCAGCCATCACTAAATAAATTCAAATGAGAAATAAGCAACAAAATAATAAGGGTGAGTATCAGGAAAAAAAACCCAAACCACCGCAAAAGCCTAGAAAGGGAAGTAATGCATTTATATTCTAGCAGGGAAGATCTGACCAAACATCTGACCAAACTGTCTACAATCTACAGGGTACATAACTTCATTGATGGTCCTTGGTCCTCTTTAATAATGAAGAGAAATGGGTAATCCTAGGATGTGATTCTCCTTACCTTGAAATAATTATACAATAATATAATAAAGGCCAGATGAATCACACCTATTTTCTCCACTTGCTACAAAAGGACTTAAGGGTCACTACCTTAGCTGTAGACATGTACATTGACAATTTCTGAAGTTAGATGAACAATTCTCATTCTTGATGTCTGTGCATCAGAATCAAATGTCCAGCCTGATGGAGAGTTTTCTTTAGGCAAAACAAGTTAATACTGTAGTTCTGAGTTGAAATGTTGATGTGAACTGTACAGGATATCAGAATAGTTAGTCAGGGGCTTAAAATCTGAATTTGGGTTTTGTATTTTTCAGTTACAGTATATATATCCTATGATGGAGATCTGAAACTTATGGTCAGATTCTCTGCTTGCTCTTCTTTTCCATTGCTTAAAGAATATATCAGAAGCACAAGTGATAAAAACTTTGCTAACCAGTGCAACAAACCTTTTCCATACTACCAAGAAGTGGTGGAGGTGTTCCCAGAAGTCAAAAAGTCAGTTTAGTAGCAATATCAAAGGACTGATGAATACGTGACTTGCTCTATCCAATCTCATGCTCACAAAATATCCCAGGGAATCAAATTTAACAACCCGAGAGTAATACTTTCTTTTATCTCATGGTCACAGTGAGAAGAAAATCAAAATGAAATAAATATGATTCAGAAAATTCCTAGGGATTATGTCTGGTACATACAAAATCTGGCTTCAGTATTTCATAAAACATCACACACACCTACAGTAGTACAGAAATACAATAACCATTTCCTCAAAGACTGTAACTTTAGAAACCTACAAAATAATTGATTAGGTGTTTTCAACTGTTTCCAGACAATAAAATATGAAACAAAATAAATCTCACCCTTGCTGCTTTCACTCATTTGTTTCAATGTGCAGAAGCTTCCTCCTTGTTGTAACTGAACTCTTATATTATGAGGCAAAAAATCCTTATGGAATAAAATGCACAAGTTTTTCTTTTTCAGACTAGACTGCTGTCTTGCTATCAACTGGGAAATCTGAACTCAGATCACTGACTTAATCTCTTACTTTGCATATTTCTAGGGGCTTCAAAAGGCAGAAGAATGGTATGTTTAATTATGAAGACTCAGAAGAAGCACAGGGAAGCAATGGGTTAAATGAGCAAGCCTTAAGAGCAGGACATAATTTAATTTTCACTGAAAGAACCTACCATAAAATTGGAACAGTATTAGATGAAAAGAGTTTAAAAAATTCTGGGAAAATAAAGCAGATGATGTCATTAAAAGTCTGTTCTGAATTTTCTAAGCAGTCTGGTGATATTGCTCTGCAAAGGTACAGTGAAACATAGAACAGAAGAAGGGATGATCAAAGGGATAGTATGGCTTCCAGAGTGAGAAACAGATTGGGCCTATTCAACATGGATAAAAAATGCAGAGGAAAATGTGAATAAGAAATAACAACTCCATGTTTGTAACAGAAAAATGAAGGGCATTCAATGATACTGGCAGGTCACAGGCTTGAAAAACAAAAGGAAATGATTAATACATTTTCACAGAGTGCATATTTGTTTTGTGTAATTTATTGCCAGAAGACACTATGTAGGTCAAAAGTATTGAGAAAAAAAACATGAAAAATTAAGAAAAATACAGGAAAACAGTCTACCAGACAGACTAGTATAATAGAAACACAGCTCAGGAAATCCTAATCTCACTAACTGGTGGAAACTGAAATAATGTACTTTGGGAAAAAACACAGTTGTTCCATTCTTTATGTCCCTTTCAAAGTATTTTTCTCAGAGAATGAACTAGATGATCTACTGGTCTGGTCCAGTTGGTAGTTTTTATGAGACTTTTTCTGTATTCAGTATCACTGTTAAATTTACATGACAGAAGATAAGAAATATACACACCATTTAACATAAAAGAAATTAATGATTCCGTAGTTATCTAAAACATATAACATTGTCATTACCTAGTGCCTAGAGATCAAGTTACCTTCCTTTTCTGGAAGCTGCACTGTAATAAGTAGATCAATCCGATGTATTTATATTATTGGTTTTATTTCAGGAAAAAAAAAAAAAGGTATATTTAGATAGTTCTAGTATTTATTAAATACTGAGAACTTCAAGAGTTAGCTGCATGTCTGACAAAACGAAATCATGGTAAGAGCAGTTTGATATTCTTATACTCTAGGAAACAGAGAGCCACAGGAATAAATTATTTTTATATTTCTGTTTTGTAGCCCTCATTATTCCTCTTTTAATCTCACATTTTAGGAGGGAAGTATCACTTTTTTTTTCTTTTTTTTTTTTCACCTAGACCCTCAGTTGCTGTACATGAGCAAATTATTAATTGCATCAGATGAGAATTCACTATTTCCAGCAAACTCCTGTGTATCTGTAAAAGGAAGAAAATTACCCATCTCATGGAATAAGATGAAGTTTATTCAGTTAATGGCCATGAAGCATGCTGAACAGCCCAGATGGGAGATGCTTTGTATTATTAAAGTATGGTATTTATTTATGTGTATTAGAAGGACATGTAAAGTAAGATCAGATGTGTAAGCAAGTGAAAAAGACTGACATGAAGATGGAAAAAGGAAAATTATTCATTCATATCGTGTACAAGATTTTGTGAAAACATGTATGACAGTAGTACATCAACAGAAGCTATAAAAAATAGTCACAAAGTTGGATGTTGAAAAAATTTCAAACAATCTAGTTGTTGTTAATGCAAATCCACAAAAAAATTAACATCTTACTACTTGGCTTTAGTAGTTGAAAACAACCCAGTAACTAATTAATCTTTTCCTGTTTGATTAGTTTAATCTCCAAAATTTATAGCTTTGCTCCTAAGTGTCTTAGATTTTGAAGTGAAAAGAATTGGGTTGATGTATTTTACCACCTGCATTCAAATGATGTATAAACGCTTAACTCTTTTCCTGAATTTGACATAGAGGAAATTGGGAAGCTGTCATTTAATATGTTCTTCAGACTCAACATAATTGACAGGAAATATGTTCTTCCTGCAACAACATTAGACTTTTATCTATTTTTAAAAAATCCTATATAGGAGGGAAAAGAAGGTCCTTTATATCTTCATTGTATTTTTCAGTCTCTCCAAATTACAGGAAAAAAATCTAAGGTAGACTTTGAATATCAAACCACAGTTTAGAGAGGAGTTGTCATAATGCACTACTATATTTGATGTTGAAAACCTAGTTACTTTTAAGGTCACTGTGACACATATTATGGCAAATTTTAATGAAGCAAGGACTTGTAAAAATCTTCTGAAGTTCACTTGTTAATATATTTGCTCTGTAAAGTATCACAGGAGGTCTACTTGAATGTTGGCTTTCATGTTTTTGATTCAAGTCTAATGAACTGGAAAAGGAGTGAATGAAAGAAAGCATTGGTTTTCAGGGGGAAAAAGGCAGCTGTCAGAATACATTTGGAAATTGACATTTCATAGCATGCTGAGGTACTAGAGATAATAATTAACTCATTCTTATGAGAACTGTTTACACAAGTGAATGTGACCCAACAGATTAATTTTCTGCTTTACAGTGAGTCTCAAATAAATGTGTGCATATTTTAGTTGTGCATTTCTAATTTTCGTGTTCATATAAATTCTAAGGCCATATTTTGCTTTACGAAATATCAATGTATTTTCTTCACATGAATTTCATTTCTGTCAACTAAGTTGTGGGGAACTTTTTAGCAGAGAATGGACATGTGAGCAATCCAGCCTTTATGACAGAGGTGAACTAGGCCAGTGGGAAAGTGAACCAAGGACTGTGGGAACAAACTGGGCTGCGGACATTGTCATTCGTGTATGCTTGGGAATGGCAAGGGAGAAAGCACAAAGCAGTGAAGCAAGGAGATAAAGAAGAAGAAAGTAGAAGATAACCAGGATGAGGGGTGGTGATGGAGGCAGTGTAGAATTAGCCAATGAGTTATTAGTTTAGGATGTGTGCTGAACTATCTAACAAATAACAAGTAGACAACTTATCTATGTATAAGGCTAGAAAGTATATAAACAACACTTGTGTTATAATAAAGTGGCATTCACCTGATCATATTGGTCTGTGTGTGTTTGTCCGTGATGTTTTCCCGCATCTAATGGCTTCCAGTGGGAAACAATATTCATTCCACTTTGAATGAAAAGAGCCTTTGGTATTTGAATATATTTATGAAACTGTGAATATACAGCTATGCTTACCACTCCAGAGCAATACACTGAAGAATTATACTGAGGCACAAGTAAGTACCAGTGCCTGAAGTAATCTGGGCACATGAAATAAATACAGCCAGAGGAAAATGAAAACACTACTACGTAGTTCCCATTTTTTTTTTCTACCTTTCATTTTTGATTAACTATACAGTTTGACTAACAAATCACCTCTCAATTTTGGTAAAAATTTGATCAAAAAATAAAACATAAAACTTGATACATTTTTATTTTTATTACTTTTTCAGCACTGAAAGATGATAGCTATATGTGTTCCTTCTTAATAGCTCTACTTATTCGCATTTTCATACAAAAACACTGAATAATTTGAAAGAAAACCAGCTGGCTATAAGGAAAACACCCAAGCAGAATTTTGTATTCTTCTATTATATTTCCTCTTGGAACACATACAAATTAACAGTTTCATCCCATCAACAATGTTGATGCTTGTAAAATAATGAGTTTGGACCACTCCAGGAAATGTCATACATTATTTGAAGACAGGTTTAACTTCTTATTAATATACTAATTTTAAGTTGTGCTCTCTGAAGAGTTTTACGAACAGTCTAGATATGTATGTGAATTTCTCACTGGATCTTCGTTGAAGCAATTATAGGCTGGAAGTATCGATGTGACCAATCACCTGTGTTGTACAGTACCAGATTACTGTGTTCCTTGGATTACAGGAGTAATAATTGTTTAAGAGAGTTCCATTAGAAGAAATTGTCAAGAGCACATGTTTAAATTTAATCAACAGTTTAAACCATTCACATATTTATAAGACTGTAGTCTTCTGTAAACATTAAGCAAACAAAAGAAGTCTTTATCTTATTAAGACCTGGATATCATGGGCTGAACAATGTTACTGAAAAAGACCTTTTCAGATGGGAAGTCAGTAGAGAAGTGGTCTATACAGTGACTGAAGGATAGCCACATCCCTTTTGCACCACAGTTTAGTTTTGTGATTATGTATTGCTGACTGCTGTTCTTCATTAGTCATTTCCAACACTGGAAAAGTCAAATGAAGGGATAAAACCACCTTTTCATCAATGATTCTAATTTTCTTTCCCTTCATTATGCATCTGCATATAAGAGATGGCTATTATTTCTATACCTGTCATGAGAGCATAAGCTGGCATGAGTGAGGAAAGCTGCCATCCAAGATGGAAACATTGTATTTGGAAACTGTGACTGGTGTGTGGATACCAAGTGTCAGAGAAGTCAAACAGCCCTGGAGCTACCAAGGGAAAGAATGAAGATGAGAACAATCACGACACACATTTGAAGTAAAGAAGTCATCTCAGCAGCTTGCAAGCCAGATGATGAAGTCTACACCAACTGATTCTCCAGAATTTTCCCAGAAAAGCGGTAATGCAAGTAAAAGTTTATGTGCTTTTGATCAGTAGCTTATTTTACATTCTCTCTTTGTTCATAGTCTAGAATCTGTTCCCCATCAAAACAAAGGGCAGTCTCTGAAAGAAGCTGTTACTTCAGCTTCAGAGCTAATTGGATGAAATTCAAGAAAAATCACGCAAAATATGTTTCCAGGTATTAACAATGTTGATGTTCGTAAAATAATGAGTTTGGATCATTTCAGGAAATTTTTTAACTGATTTTAAATTTTGTCCTATGGACTAGGAACACATGTACATTCCTTAGATCACCGAGGTGAAGAAATAGAAGTGCTCACTCTGGATCTGCAGCAATGACCAACATAGCTGTAGTGATTTTCAGGGTCTGAGGTAAAAGGAAAAGAGCTAACCTGCTCAGTAGCTAACTATACTATGTTCAATTGCCCAGATGATTCAGGTAGCACTCACTTGGAGCTCTACTGACCTGTGTAATTTGTGGGCCACGCAGTTTTGTGAGTGTACTGAGTATGCAGGTTCTGTCATTGCTCTGCAGTGACAACATAGGAGAACTCTGCAGTGTAAACACAACCTGCAGTCCTCAGTGTAAATCCCTTGGTCAAAAATCTTGGCTGCTAGAAGTGAAATGGTCCCACACAAGAGTAAAGTAGTGCTGCTGTTCTCCCTTCATACCAAGGCAAGTAACACGTTATACATTCAACTTCACTTACTGTGACTAGATGAAGACTCAGAGCTCTCTCATAGTGCTGGCAAAGGAATGGATTTCCACCTCCACAACTGGAAGAGAGAGACTATGAGACAAATAATAATTAA
>WUAM01000263.1:2055763-2115135 GCA_024336885.1 Actenoides hombroni
AAGGGAAGTTGTAGCAAGGTGGGAGTTGGTCTGTTCTCCCTGGTGACAAGTGACAGAACAAGAGGAAATGGCCTGAAACAGAATCAGGGGAGGTTCAGGCTGGGTATTAGAAAACATTTATTTCCACAAAGGGTTGTCAGGCATTGGAATGGCCTGTCCAGGGACGTGGTAGAGTCACCATTCCTAGAAGTGTTTAAGAACTGGGTAGTGCTTAGGGACATGTTTTAGTGGTTTTTGATAGGGCTAGGAATAAAGTTGCACTTGACAATCTTGGAGGTCTCTTCCAGACAGAACTATTCTATGATTCTATGATTCGATGATTCTGTTAAAGCAGAAGTGACTGAGCAGTACATAAGAAACTTACTGCCTTGGCATAGGTGCTGCATTTTGGATCAGTGTAAATCCCTTCTGAGAAGGAAGAAAGAGATAGAAGAAACTGATTTTCCAAGAAACAGCTGAGCAAGCTCTGTTTGGAGACTGAAGAAGCCTGCAGCATGGTTGTGAACAGAGATATATCCCAGCTCCATGTCCCCTTACCCTCCATTCTGCCCACCCAAAACGTTATGCCTAAATTTACTTCTAAAGGTAATAAAAAGGTTTGTGAGAGTTTTAACACACCTAGGAAGTCATTCTTCTTCAGTAGATCTATTTTAAACACTTTTTATTTTAACTTCTTGGCTGTGCAGTTCTAACTTTCATGTATACAAACAGTTACTTTGTTCTAATCTAGTGGTTTACATTCTCTTCAGGATGACTTTAGACAAAGATTCCCATCATACTTTGGGATGTTGTCCCTGGAAGAAAAGGCAAATAGTCTTTCAACTCTAGGTTGAAAATAGTGTTTCAACTCTGGACTAAAAGCTCTGATTTCAGAACCACTTCTGGTACAGTTTTCCAGTTACTGCAAAATACCTCAGGCCTATTGATTTCAGTGAAGCATTACACATCATCTACCATAATTTCCATTTTATTTGACTATACAGATATTTATTTCTCCAGTATTGTAAGTCCTTTTGTATTGGTGTAAGTAGGTCTATTCAATCAGGTTATTGATTTGATTTGCAACTTTATTTTATAAATATACATAGATAAATGTTTAGGAAGGTTTTCAATGAGAGAACGGAGATAATTTTATCCTACAGAAAAGTATCTGTAGCCAAAATTTCCTTTTTTCCCTTGTTCTATTGCAGAATTCAAACACATTAGTTTCAAAGTAAACAAAAGTTGTACTTAATAATAATTCAAGTCCAGGTGGCCAAGCTACACCACCAAAATAGAGTTGGAAAGTACACTAAGTGAAACAACACATGCTGGAAAGCAAATGACAAATTATTTTCCAGTGTTTGCCAACATTTAAGAAACACTTTCTTCTATACATGGATATTTCTACAAGGATCCCAGGAGGAAAATAGTCTCTTTCAGGCAGCAAAGCAAATACAGAAACACTTGTCATGGACTAAAATAATCTTTGTACCTCAACACAACACAAAAAGAATTTCTAAAGCAGGGTATGTAAGCAGCAACAGATCTCAAGTATACCTCCTTCATGATGAAAAAAACACAGGAGGTATTATAAAACTGTTTGATGTTTTCTGAAGCAAGGAACACAAACTAAAAGATATATGAAGGTTATATGGCAATAAAAAGATAAAACATGTCAATGTTAGGGAGGTTCTCAGTGATCCAGGATAATAAGTCAGTTAAATAATAATTTTTCAGCACACTTTTTACATTTTTTTTTTCCTCAGTTCATAAAATAACTGCACTTGAGCTACTGGAAGCTTGTTTGTTCTAAAGAAAAAAGCAGGACACTAGTGTGAAAGCAAAAGGGATACACAATTTACAAGCCACTGAGCTCCAGTCTGTTCTCACACTATGAGCACCTATTCTGTCTACCCACACACTTAGGAAGTTCCCCTTGGAGACAGCATTGTACAAAGCAAACCAAAAGATCCGAACCTGTTTAAGGGAATCATTAAATCATGAAATAGAAATTATATATTTAAGAGAAAGGTTTCAGCTGAAAGTTTTCCAAAGTACATTGATTCCGACTCACTTTTATAACTCTATGGAAACAGCTCTGTTTTTCATGTCAAGATCTGGTATTGCTACAGTCAAGTAAGTAGAAATTACCTGAAGTTTTTCCAGTTCTATAGGACTCACTGCACTGCACAACTTTTCAGCATTGTGTCCAGAGGATGGATGTAAAGACAAAACCCTCAGTCTTAGAAACCACATACAAGTCTCCTGCATTGTGCTGTTGAACTGTTAAAACCACTTTTTGTTCTTTATTTTTTTTATTATTGTGTTTCAAGGGCTGAAAGTCTAAGCAAGTGTAATGGAAAAAAAATACTAAATTAAAAAAATATATTACTTATTACATACAGGATACATTTAATTAGTGATATCTATCTTAAAAAGAAACAAATTTAATTTTAGTTATTTTTAGTAATTGTTGAGCTAGGGAATTAATCAACAGCTGCTAAAATCAAAACTATACTAAGGCTGACAGGAATGCACAAGGCAATATGATAATAAGGATTATGTGATTTCAGAGATCTCCAGCCATGGTAGTTAGAAAGTCTGCTGCCCGTGTCAATGGAAAACTGAAAGTGCATCCAGATTTTCAGCCAGTGTATTTCTCATTTTGACCTTAGCGTTGCTCACAAAGCACTTGCTATATTCAACGGAGCTGAGCAGAATTTGTTTTATTCAAAACAACTGATGTCTGTGCTGCAACAGCAGTTAATTTACAGAACAGGTTCAAAACTCAAATGCTTTTGTGTCTAACTTTGCAATGTAATATTACTGGCATGTAGCAAAATAAGCCTACAGTCTGATGTACTGATAGCAAAATAACCCAGTATTTAGGGATTATTATTTTCTCCTTTGTTCCATTTATCACTGATCTACGGATGATACATATTAAATGACAGATTACCTATCACTTTGCACTAACAATTTTATTACCTGACATATTTGAGGATATTGTTAAAATCTGAAAAACTTAAATTTGTTTTTATATAGCTAAAATTAATCAATAATCCAGAATAGCAGTAATTTTTCAATGTGCCAGTATTTGTAACGTTAACCAGAATTTCAAGAGCTGTTTATTACTGTTTATAATGTTTTTCTTTCGGTTTTAAACCTCTGCTATTCCACAGTAAATTTCAATGGCATGACTATACTGGGTTTGTCTAGGATAGAAGTAATTTTTTTCACAGTAGCTGTGTGGTATTAATTTGGACTCGTGATGAAAACAGTGTTTCTCACTTTTACACCTCCAGTACTCTTCCCCATTTTACTAGGAGAGAGTGAGTGAGCGGCTGTGTGGGGCTGGGCTGCCTACTGGGGTTAAACCACAACACTGTTCTATTCAAATACTTCCAGGCTATCTAGAAAACATTCGCAGCTGGCTTCCCTTTTTAGGAACCAAATATTAATAACTCTGAAAAGCAGGTGAGACTACTTGAGCAGCCTAGGATACTGGAAATAATAGCCAGGAATTATACATCCACCTGGAGTCAAAAGACTAAACATAGAACTTTCAAAATAAATATAGTGAGTTCCTCACTGATTGGCAACTGTAAGATTTTTGAAATAGATCTGAAGTGTCAAATGTAAAAGAATTTAGAACAATAATTGCTAGATTAGAAAAAAAAAAGAGATTTCACTCCTTCTTTGACAGGCCTTTTTTTATTACAACTTTTCTTTTCTTCCAGCAACCTCTGAAAGGTCATTTCAGAATGATAGGCTTGGCCAAATGCAGTGCAGGGGACAGAAAAGGAGAAATAGAGGAGATAGATAATATCCCTGAGAGTCATTGCAAAACCAAAGTAAATCACACCATTTTAATAGCATCACTGGCACAATCCAAGAAGAGGTAGAGGTTGCACAATGAATTTATTCAGGTTTTGGTACAGAAACACAGCTCAGGTAACACTTTTGATTCTTTGTCTCCAGAGACCATGGGCCTGAACAGTGTAGAGTGGAGCCTCTCCCAGGATGTGCTCCTGTATAATACATTTATTAACAATTCCCTTTTAATACAGCTTGGCACCTTAGAGTGGGAAATTTTATTTAAGCTCATTGGCAGGGCTGAGTTAAGATTCATTTTGAGAGCTACTTGCACTACTGTAATATTAATTTTCTATAATTTTCCCCCCAGTGTGATGAGCAGCTGCAATTGTAAAACTACCTTACAGCAGCGTCACAGCTCTGCCACTAACACCACATGATATTATGATTCCCTAGTGCATGATAAAGAAAACAGGAAAGCAGTAAATAAAACAACACTGAAATCACATTTACTGCTACTTTTAAATACATGTTCCAAATTTGCCTAATATCTGCCTAGCTATAAATAGTCATCTCTCAAATTACTTCTTTTTCGAATCATATAAGAAAAATGACTGTGAGAGTGAAAAACAAGGCTGAAATGAATTATCATTCAGCATAGCTCAGATGCAATTTAGAACAGTAACAGTGCTGATTATTCTTTTGAAAGAAACTCAATCTCAAAATACACTGAAAAGAAGGTAAAATCAAAATATTTTCATAAGAACATGTCCCAGGATAAGGAACAATTGCCCTTTTAGCTTGTGGTATCAAATTACTAACAAAGTTACATTCTGTGTTTTAATGCTGTCTGATTTTTCCTCTTTAAACCATAATTTACCCTGTATCACACCTCAGATATTTTCTTTCTAACAGTGTATATGTATTTCAGAGTGGAAAATGTAATTGCTTTTCTGGGTTTTTACTGCATTAATTTGGTAACAAACCTACTAAAAGTATCACAATGAATGAACTGCAGGTAAATGATCCAAGACAGATTTAATCTAATTTATCTGCTAAATCATTTTAATTAGTTTTAGACTGTCAGCTGTTTCTTCTAGATTTTTAAAACAAACAAAAAAGGAACAGTCCCTTTCATCTGAAAAAAATAAAAAAAGACTCCTCACACTTTTCTTAAGTCAAACAACATCCCACAAATTAAGAAACAGAAAAAAATCCATGCCATTAGTATACCACTTCCAGTTTACAATTTAGACAATAAGACAGAAAATAACTAGCATCTGTCATCTTGAAAAGTGACATTGAACAGTCTTGTTTAGACTGATTTAAATTCACATTTATTTTAATGCATGCTTATAAAAATCGAAATTCACCATTTGGTTTGTTTTTCTGCATTGCTTATTGATGTCAGATACAGTAGTATAAAGCCAAACTAAAGTTTGTAAAGCTAAGTATGATAATGACTGCTACTACAAAGTGTGGGCAGCTGTTATTAACAATATAAATTATCATAAAAATAGTCTTAATTTTTTTTTTTTTCATATTGGACCAATTCAATGAAAACTCGTTTATTTTTTTTATCCACAGCATGTAAATAAACAACAGATGTATAAAAGCCCGTTAGTGTGTGTTCCTTTGTTCCTGAACAGCAACTGTTTTGAAAGAAGCTTCATATTGATGTTAAAGAACAAATTGTGTGAAAAAAAAGCCATTATTTCAACAGTAAAACATTTTCAAAATTATACCCAAACATGGAATGAATTTGTAAACCACGTTGGCATTACTAACAGCACACAGTAGTGGTCTTGTTTATTTACCATATTGTCTTTCTTAGACTTGTTTAATTTTTTTTTTCAATATAAAAGAGGAACAAGAGAGAGAAAATAAAAACATGAACATAGACTGAAGTGGATGCCTTTCCCAACCCAATCTTACAACCTGACATATTTGCTTCTTAATCTATGGGAAATTTTCATCTATATTAAGAACTGTGTGACTTCCTTTTTTATTCTTTGGCAATAAATGAGTATATCTTCTACCATGGCATTCAGTTCTGTCATGGAACTGAAAGTGTGGCAACTGAACTGATGTTACTCTTGCAAAAATGTACTACTACCTGCTTTTTAGTTAGATTCACTCATTCGCCTAAGGAGGTATCTGGAGCCGAAACATGTTTATTCTTCTTTGCTTATGTGTATGTATCAAAGAGACAAAAACCAAAGTCTTGATGGATCAACAAAATAGATTGGTAAAACTGTTTTCCTAGGGGGCATGGGAAGGGATCAGAGCAGCAGCTGGTGCAGATCATGGATTAAAGCTCTGCTAAGAGAAATATCAGAAAGGAGAGTTCCAAGCAGGAAACATGAGGAAGGGATCTGTTATGTTGTATCTTGAGATATGAGAGGTCTGGGATAAAAAATGTCAAGGTAGTGAGTCTGTTCTAAGTGCTGACCTTTCCAGCTAGTACTTGCTTTTGAGGCAGATACACACACAAGACTCTCATTATTAGTGTTAGAAATAGACAAGCTGTAATTCAGTTGAAACTTGTATATGAGCCAAGCTGTTACACAAGTAAAATCTTGGTGTCATAAGAACAGTAGTCCAACTATAGCCTAGTTCTGGATTCTCTTTGTGATAGGGGCTAAGAGAAAAATAACACAGGAGAGGATAGAAACATGGCAAGTACGTAGTGATGCTTCTGAAAAATACTTTTCCAGCCCCCAATAATTTGTAACTTGTAGATTTTAAAAGTCAAAGGTTTTGTCATTGCATTCAATATCTTTTAATGAATCTTTATCTCATGAATATATAAATGATGCTTTTTGAACCCATGTAACATTTAGCATCCACAATATCCTACAAAAAAAAGCCCCACTGCTTAATTACACTACGTGAAGAATGCAAGCAAAAGAATCTGTAATGATTTCAACCAGTCTGAGGGTTTCTTTCCCTTCACTACATAACAGAACCTTAAAAAAGACAAAACACCTAAAAGCTAAGGGAAAATATGAATTCCATGAAACAATTCTTTGTACTTTCTGATAGCAGTTCTGCATTACACCCCAAGAAATGAGTTCCAGAACTGTTTGGGGCTTTTTTATTTCTGAAAAATTTCATAGTTATCTTCAGAATCTGAAAACTAAGAAAATCTATTATAGGTTTCAGCACATTTACTGAGAATAATGAAAGAAAGCAATTGATTTTACTTTTGCAGTTTGCAAATAAAACAACTCATGATGACTGAAAAATACATAGACATAACAAGAATATAAATAACTACCATTCCTAATGTCAAAAAGAATAATAGAGTATGTATTCTGTTAAGAAACTAGTTTCTACCAGAATACAGGGAGACCTCAAGAGGACCTGAGCCCTCAATTTTTTCTCCACACATTAAGCATTCTGGTGTCATGGGAGAAATTCCTGTTCAAAACCCTCATGTTTATACAGACACATCTACTAGTAATCTCTCTGTCTGTAAATGTAAATTTAATTCATGCCTAAATTTGTTGGCTTTATTTTTGCTTTTCACATATACTATCATTTAATGAAAGAATTGAAGGTTAACTATCTTATCTGAAAAAGAACGTCTGAGGTCATATGACAGAGCCAGAAGAACTTGCTAATTTGAAAATGAAAGCAGGAAAATCTTTCTCTAAATGAGCTACAGTTTTGGAAATAGTGGAAATGCTGACACTATACTCATGTTCATTTATGAATTAAATGTAGTAGCTTAAAATGTTACTGTTCTTCAGCTGCTCATTACTATGCCCTCAGACAGGAGCTTCTAATCATATGAATTGTGAATCCTTTCAGTACCTTTCAGTGCACAGTAAAACATGTTAGTTTAAATAATTTTACAAATGACAGAATTACAGAATCAATCACCATGGATTACCATAATAAATACAATGATGTGAAAAATTAAGCAGTAGACTCACACTTTATGAAGCCTCAGAAAAACCTCTGAAATAAGACTTTTGCTTCATGCATTCAACTTTGTGCTTCCATAAGCTAAATAAGCATTCAGCTTTTTAGAAAACAGAACACTTCACGGTTTTAAAATTTTGTTAGCTCTTATACAAATCATGAAATGAGTCCTGCCTCAGGGCAGGCGTGTGGAAAACGCAGCTTTCTAAAGGACCAGAACACCCTTGATAGCTTAATTAGCACAAAATAGTAAGAATAGCCCCCAATACACTCACCAGAAGCTTCTATGGTCTTTATTTCCTGTTCTTATTTAGTTCATGCACTCTGCATTAGATTATAGTTTATGTAAGCATAATATAATTGCTAAACTCTTTTTTTGTTTTTGTTTTTGTTTTTTTTTTTTGATAGAGAGAAAGTTATAGCTTTCTCCTGCGTATGGTATTCTGGCATCATCCCATTCAGAAATGTTCTTAAAAAAATAAATAATTCTCAATTATCAAAAAGAGGTTTGCAGTGGTTACATTTCAGATAATCAAAATGGTACTACTATTGCATAAGATAACAGAAGCAGATTACACCCCTTTTTTTTCAGGATTTTATGTTTTATGGAGGAGTTTAAGCAGCATCACCTTGTGTGAGAAAGCTTTTGTCATAATTATGGAAGAGCTGCTATAGAGAGACAATCTTTATAGGTATGGTATTGAATATTGATGTAAAATGACCATTGAAATTGATATAACAAAGTTTGTAACAGAATATTTCTGTTTCTTTATCTCTACTACATATAGAGTAAGGCTAGATATGGTATCATGGTATCAGTGTGGCATTACCACACATTTCCTTAGAACACAGATTCAGTTGTTCAGCATTTGGTTAAATGAAACAAATTTTGACCATGTAAAGTCTGACTCATGTCCAAAAGGTGTTACTAGAATGCCAGAATTTAACTGTACAGATTGAAAGGAAAACAAGAAAACTAACATTCACAGTCTGGCTAAACTGAATTGACCTTCATTTCCCAGGAAAAAACGTCCATCATTCATACATAGAATCATAGAATGGCTGGAGCTGGAAGGGACTTTTAAAGATCATCTAGTCCAACATTCATTGCTTGAGTGAGAACTGTTCAGGGATGCACAGAGAGTGGATATTTACATGTTGTATGTGGCAGCTGGGAAATAGCGTGGACAATGTCACACACTGATGCTGCAGGGAGGTAGAGCTCTGCTTACCACACGCGCAGAGCGTCAAGAGCTGCCCAATCTCAAGATGCTTCTTCACACCAATTAACCAGGTAAAATGGCACTGGGACCTTTCTACAGATGTAAGAATATCACTGTGAGATAGTGAGCTATGATAAAAATCTACATAAAGAGACCGATCTTTAAAAAGACTTGGTGGTGCTATCCCACTTCCAATTCAATGTCAGTGCCATGCCATAACAAGTTGTAGTATGAATAATTTTAAAGCTGTCAGGTAGCTTGGAGGAAGATTTATCATGTCCTAGAGATAAACTCTTAAATGTTACTGTCAGTATTTGAGTGAGGATGCTGGTATTCATGGTGCACTCTGCTTATTTGGAGAAAAGAAGCAGGATCTTACAGTTTTATTGAATGAGACACTTTGATCCTAAAAAACAAATGCCATTGAAAAGGAAAAATAACTTTTAAGGAATGTGTATTTCTTAAATATCTTCACAATTTATTGTCTCTCAGTTTTTAAAGAAATCCACTAACAACTGCAATTTTGTAATTAACCTTGAAGTCCATATTTCTGTTACATAAACATATGGTGGTGCCAAAAAGGTGTCTGTTAGGACTGGAATTAGCTGTTTAGCTTGCAGACAGACACTGCTAAAGCCTAGTGAAGTCACATTTAAGACTCTGCTACAACATTCCTCATAGATTTTCCTTTTAATTTTTCTGCTTTCTTGACCAAGATATTTGGGTCAACTTACATGACAATTGTAATAAGCTGCATTGTGTTGGCAAAATCAACTGATTACAAACAGATGACCTTCATGCCCATGAACAAAACAAGATCTGCATTGATTCCTGATGAACAGCATATCTTGTTGCATCAGTATTGTCTTCAAATTCTGGATAGATCCCCTGAAATGGAACCTAATACCTAAGTATGCAAGCAATAGAATCTCTGTCAACAGGAATTGTACTTTTCTGAAGTATTTATCACTTTAATAGAGAAAATAAACTTTCTCCCCCAAAATAAATAAACATTACATTATCAGGCAGAACTGATAATACAGAACGCTGTCAACGAATGCAAATTATACAAAATGATACGCAAAACCGGAAGACAGCAACTGATTCTATCATCCTGTCACTCATTTAAACGACCCATTTAATGGATACTTCATACGCAGTTACTTTTATCATTTTATAAGTTAATTAGGATATCATAAGCAAAATACATAAATCATGAAAATAATATGACAATTTATATCTGAAATAAATGCAAATGGTGACAAACACTGAAGTACCTTCTGACAGGTTTTGAGATGTACTGTACATTATAGTATTTTCCTCTTGTTCAAGAGAGACTCAAAACATTCAATCCAGAGACTTTTCTATTCACTAACAGCAGTTGGGGCAGTTCCTTCTCTGCGAAGTTTTCATGACTAAGTAGGGGGAACAGAAGGCACATCACAAAATACAGCTATAACACATTTCAAAGTTAAGAGTCAGTTTCCTACGTGAGTGGCTATGGGACATATTCTACTGTTGATAATATACTGCAGTAGAGTTTTTTAACTGAAACTCTGACAAATTATCTACACAGTGACCAAAGCAAAAGTGTACCATTTTCTATCATCAAAACGAAGGAACAGAATCCAAGCTAAATTAAGCCTGTGCTCAATGTTCATTTAATGGGTCTCAGTCCTAAAACAAAAAGCTGCAGTTTTGTTAGAAATGTCAAGTCTTACAGTCACATGATGATATAACCCGATACATCCAGATATTCCACTGCAGATCCCTTCGTTAGGGTTGGATTTTCATTTTATTCTTCAAACATATATTCCCAACTGTCCAGGACATTTTCTAAAATACAACTGCCTAGATAGAGTTAAAACTTCCTACAAACAGGCAGAAAATAATTTTGAAATGCTGGCGAGGGGATAGGTTTATTTATGAAGTGACACATAGCTAACTTTGGCATATGTATAAGATGCAGTTTCACAGAAACTTTATGAAATGCGGCAGGTGATTCAATCATCAATGTCTGTTATCCATTTCTTTCACAGAGGTGTTGCCACTAGTACTGAGATATAAAATAGTCTTAAGTTTGAAATGTGGGATCATGATATTTGATAAAGTCAAATGCAAATATAAGCTCAGTATTATACATCCACTTAATGGACCATTTTATTTAAATCCTTTGGAAAGGCTGTCATTTGTTGACAACATGCTAAAAAAGCCCTGCAACTGATGATACGTGGCTGAGGTAGCAGCTAAATATCAAATCCAGTGACAGGCACAGCTGCTGAAGTAAATAGTTTAGGATATTTGGAATCTGAGATAGTAATGGATGTTATTATGAAGGAAATGACAGATTGTTTTTTTCATCTTGCAGGTATCTAGTTCTGCTAGAATTGCTTCTGTTATGTTCAGACCTCTGTGGTACTTCTACAGTATGCACCTTGTCTTGAGGAAATCATACACTGAGCCTCCAGTACTACAGGCTGCAAGATGAGCTGAAACAAGGCTTAGGTTAACTGCTACCTTTACCTTAAAAAGACTGTGTTCTGAATTATATGAGGTATGAGTGGCCTCGGTAAGCAGCTACTCACAAGCTATTTAATCTCTATTCTTGTCTTTCAGAACAAACACAAGATGATTACACTACAACTACTGCTGACTGTGTATAATGGCAGTATGCTTTGAGCATGAAAATTAAAAGAACTAGCAAAACCTCTGTTGTCTATGAAAAAACACAAGAGAAGATATGAGCATGCCCACAGAAGGAAAAATGGCACAACCACTGGAAAGACAACAGTGGTCCACAGGGGTTGAAAGACTTCTGGTTTACTTCTGCTTCACTACCATATGAAGACTGGCACTCATAGTCAGTCTTTTTCCCAGAAGTGAAAATGCAGGAGCAGCTGCATTGCCATGGGATAAGCTAAGTCTGCTGTATTTGTCAGCCTGTGTTAGAGTGCCAACAAAAAGAAAGGGCAGAGCAACAGGGAAAAGTGACTTTAAAAGTTAGGTGACACTTAAGAATCTGGTTATATAAAGTGGTTAAAAGGCATTTGTAGATTATCCTAATTTTTTTTGCCATAAATTAAAAACTTAAATGTTTAAGTAAACAATCAGAAATACAAGAGCTGTCCTTATATGATCCTAAGGCATGTTCATAACCTTCTTTGCCTTTTAATGTTTTTGTACATCTCAAAAGCATTTGAGGACAAGATCCTCTTTTTCCCATATCTGTGCTTCAATTCAGAATTCAGAGTGTTAGATTAAAGTCACAATGAAAAAAATGCTGTTGTTGTTGCCTTAGGGTGATGTGGCAGCCTCAACAAAATGAGGGCTGATTATCACATTTCCTGGTTTATTATTATTTGTGTTAAAAGAATCCAAATAATGTCAATATGAAGTATATGCAGATACTAGCTAAAGAAAATCCAATGAAATATAACAATTAACACATCTATGAGTTTACCACTTCGGTGTCATAAAATGGTGGCCAACTGACTAATAATCCTCTCAGATAAGAATGACCTTTATTTTACAGGAGGAAAGCAGTGTTCCTGTTCAAGCATTCATACTCATGAAGAGTAGTCAGTCATGCACATTAAGGCACTTAGGAAACCTGCACCCTCAGCAGTGGCCCAGCAGACTCAAACTCAACACACTTCTGTCTGGATGATAACCAAATTTCAGTTCTTGCCTTCAGGCTTTGAGTTTAACTCCCCATTTAATGTGACATAGGGCTGGTCTTCAGGCAACACCCCTGTGATTTGCTGTGAATGGCAACACTTGCCTGGGTGTGGAGAATTTTCTAGAGCAACAGGTAGGTAGTGCCTGCACAGTGGCGGCCAATCGCCAGGTGCCACAGGAACCTGAGACAATCAGAATTGGGTGTTCCCTCTCTGCTTCTCTGACTGACAGGAGCTACAGTCACTGAAGGAGAGACATGGTAGTGATTCCACATGAGGTGGCTGGAGCACCTCAGGGATCTGATGGTCTAAGGCCCTTCCCAGCCCACGTGGCTGGGAACACTGCCCTGATCTGTCCGACCTCCTTCGGTGCTGTATTGCCTCACCACTACCATCACCACTGCTGTTGTAAAGTGGCAGGGATGTGGTGTGAGGAACCTCTACCCTGATCTGCCTGGCTTCTCTATCAGGTTGTCCCATCTACCCTGTGCTGGACATGGAAGCCTGTTGTTCACTAACATTAAATACATTTGCATTACAAGTGCTTCAGTGATAGAGTCCGCTTAAGTCTCCACACTATCAGTTCAGTCTCAGACACTTTTATATCCTATTTTTTTAATATATATTGTTTATAATGTTCCCAATGAAAGGATACTAGAAAAGGGCTTACTATTACCAGTGCTTATACTGCATTTATCATTAAAAATTTTAACAAAATTGAGCTCATTGAGAATTTTGCTTTCAACAAAGTTCATCAACCGTATGGCATCAATACAGATTTCCTGCTTTAGGGCAAAACCAGTTTCACCTCCAGCTGTCCCCAAGAACACAAGATACAAGCTTGACTCCAGCTTTAAAGGACTGCATAGACGCATGCTGTATGTAATGTAATCTATTGTCAAACTGATTAATTTTATTTAAGGAATATCAATTTATAATTTATTTCAATATTTTCAGGGTTTCAGTCTGTTTTTAAATTTGAAATTGAACATTTCTCATATTGTCTTTCTGTAATTTTCTGTGCAATTGTCTTGAAATTGTCCTCCCTTGGATTGTTTAACAGAAGAGAGATTTCCATCACTGAAGACTCTGGTCTAGATCTTAACAAAGCCTAACATCTGAAGTAGTGTTCAATATCCTTCGCTGTTATATTTAAGATACTTTTACAGCTTCTGTATTTTCAGATTTGAAAAGAATGTATGTATAGATAGACAGGTAAATAAACATTTTTGTTCCAAATTTTTTGAGTTGAAATGACCATGAAAAATAACCTCATGATTATTTAAGACTGAACACCTTCAAATTTCCTGAGTTCATTTTGTGACTTAATGCTCTCATCAAAAATACTTCCTCTTACTTTTGCATGATTTTAGGTTACACACTGGTTGATAAATCCTTCCTACCAGTGACCAATGATGACAATGATATCCAAGCAGGCAAACTAGCAAGTATATAAGAGGATACTAGGATGGTTACTTCTAAAAAACTCTCAGTTTTAAGAATTTTAAAATTGTATTACTTCCTGGAGTTGCACTGCATGCTTAAGTAGAGAATGAGGGAGAGAATGAACGAGCTGTTCCATTTCTGCTGGGCAGTGATCTGTTCAGAAAACCAGCTCTGCACAGTGCTGTGTGAAGCAGTCAGAACCATTAGTTTACAGAAGCTCCAGGAAAAATGAGACAACGGTTTTGGTGCTGCAGGGAAATAGGAAGGGCATAATCCAAGAGATCCATCAGTGAATATGCTAATTAGCAAGTAAGACAGTGACCTGATTGGCATATAATTGACTACAGCTGGCTTGGAGCTCAGTATGGTGGAGAAAGTACCAATATAGCTATGTTGAGGCATGATGGATATGCAGAACCATAACATGCATTCTTAATCAATTAAAATATGACTTTTGGCAGTGTACGAGCAGTAGAAGTAAAATCTCTGCAAACTATTACACAGTCAGGAGCATATTTTTCATATATTGGAAGAGAATAATACACTGGAAGACTAAAGCTATTGTTGCAAAAAGCATTCTTCTCTTGAAACCTGGTAATAACAGCTAACATAAAATGCATCACTGTCATGAGAAAACAAACAAACAAACAAAAACCACAAACAAACCAAAAAACCTCAGTGGCTATGACTAAAAAGGAAAAATAAGCTGATTTTGATTCCTGGCCTAACCATTGGTATTAGCTCACTGTATTTCTAAGCTTGTGTTCACCTGACCCAGTATGAGATATTCATGTGATGTCTGTTTCTAGTCAGTGAGTGGAAATAGACATATTAAATATTGGATTCCTTTGAGGTGTTTTAGATGTGTGAGCTAATGGATGCCAAAGAAATGTCTGCTTTACTTCACTAACTAAAGGAATCTAGGATGTCTAACTCAGATACAGACATTTATACTGCAAATATAGTTACATGAGACAAACTACATTAGTAAGCAGTGAGGTACCAAAATTAACCTCATTAATCATAAAACAAATTGAAGACCCCTCCAGAGGTTAAATATTTTTCTTTTAAATAGGGTGGCCGGCTTGCAGGCTTCTGTTTGCATGAGTGAAGACTTACTTTTAGATTAATATAAACGTAATCCTAAATATCAGAAAGGCAGAGGATGTTCAAGCCTAGGAAACTAACACCATAGGACTTCACTTTTTTGAAACTATGGTGAAAGATTTGACATTGGTTGAAGCTGCTGATAGGTTTGAGCTAAGATGTGAAGAAAGGTATTCAATCTCTAGAGCTCAGTTTCACAGAGTTACAACTTTGTACAGAGGGTTTAATTCCAGAAACTGTATACAGTTAATATTTATATGTAGTCATGATTGAAAGTAAGTTATTACAGCTTGCATTCAGTGTCACCACAGCTAGATTGCAACCAGTAGTTGCTAACTGTGACTGCAGCATAGGTGTATCTTGAGGAATCACACATTTTATAGATTAACTAATTAGAACTAGAAGTATTTTAAAATATTATTGTTACTGTTTTCTAGATTCCTCTGTAAAGGAAACTAGAGACTTTTAAAAGGTCATGTAGTGACAGGACAAGGGGTAATGGCTTTAAACTGAAAGAGAGTAGATTTAGATCAGATATAAGGAAGAAATTCTTCAATGTAAGGGTGTTGAGACACTAGTAGAGGTTGTGGTTGCCTGGAGAAGCTGTGGATGCCCCCTCCCTGTTAACGTTCAAGGCCAGGTTGGATGGGACTTTGAACAACCTGATCTAGTGGAAGGTGTCCCTGCCCATGGCAGAGTGGTTGGAAGTAGATGATCTTTAAGGTGCCTTTCAACCCAAAATATTCTATGATTCTGTGATTTTACAAGAGTCTATTTTGCATGCAGAACTTTCTGAAGAAAATAAAACAACATGCCCAAGAGTGAAACAATAATTTAAATTTGCATTTTTGTCATTTTAGAAATTTTATAGATCTAAACAAAGTCAGTAAGAAAGTATTGTCTTCAGCTTAGCACTAATGTTTGACTAAATACTGTCCATCCAGCAGTTTAGGCTAAGTATTTTTATGGTAAATTGCACATTTGATCCAAAAGAAGGAAGCATTTATTTTTTTGCACTTTTTGAAATATGTAAAGCTACCATTAATTTCATGAAAACATGTTTATGGGGAGACTGTATAGGAACATATGCTTAAGGATTCATAAATAACTTGTCACATTCTTTAAAATTTCATCACATGTTTTCTGTTACAGTCTGTTTGGTACATCAAAACAGCTACTTTCATACTGTGTCCAAGAAAGAAAAAAATAGTATCAGTGTTAAAAATAAAATAAAATGAAAAGTTGATGCATACTAGGGAAAAATTGCCCAATCAGTTTTTAAACAGGCTTTTTCAATTCTTGTTAAATATTATTTTCCTAAATCCTTCAGACCCTGAAATACAAGGACTGGAAATATTCTTTTCACTAAATGAGTCTTATTGGGAATATGAAAAGAGATGCAGTACACTGCAAGGTTATTTTGATCAATTGGTAGTGTGAGCATGGTCTCCTAGCCAATTTTATAAGCTGCTGATGAAGAGAGAGTTATTTTTCTTCTAAAATTACACAGTATAATCTCACTGGATATCAGCCACAAGAGAGAAATCCTGTGGGCCCTCACAAACTGCCTCATCTTAATTAGTAGTAAGGACTCCAACACATCAACTATCTTCACCCTATGTTCACTTAATTCTCACTTAAAAGAATGCAACTCCAAGGTCTGTAAACACCTCTTATTTCATATATAAACAATTTGAAAGCCAAATACTTGCTTTTAGAAGATAAAGCTTCCCTTCTGTTAAGGGAAAACTGGATACATAGCACTGCGTATCGAATAAAATTATAATTAAAATGACAATGCCAGGAGTAGACAGCTTAGCTACCTAACCCACTGTCAAGTTTTACTTTATTATCTTCAAACTGCTGTAGGTACAGAGCTGTCAGAAAAACTGTATTACGTTATCTAGCAGTGAATAATGTTTGCAGTGTTTTAGTTCTCTTACACCCATGCATCTTCTTTTTTTGCCTAGCACTCTGGTTAAAATAAAGCTCTCCTATCTGGTTTTCCAATGCAACCTTCCATTTTTACTAGTTTTTTGTACCGGCATATTCTCTCAAGCAATGGATTTAAGTGATTTACACAGTGTTAGACCAAGGGGGAAGAAATGTCTGTCCCCCAGAGCAGACACACTTTTAATCAAATATATCTCATAAATAGCATTTAGAACTTTCAGAGCTTAATCAATAGGATACTTTATAGTCTGTAGCAAAATTATCTGGAATGAAGGAGAGGTATGAGAGGGATGTTACTGAGGGACCACACACATCTAGGCTTTGCACCCTGTCTGCTTCAAAGGATTAAACGGCCAATTTTAACAATGAATGATCTGTCCCAGAACTCTAATGCATTTATAAGAAATGCACAGATGGCTGATAATGAAGCATTCTAGGGGACCATAATCAATAGTACCAAAGCACAGCAGGTTTCCTATTCCACTTTACCCTAGTTTGGTGACAATTATTAATACTTTTCCCCTCAAACTTTAGTTAAAGACTTTCGTTCTCATGGGCAGAAGTTTTCATGGCTTTGCTAATTCTGCAGTATTAAATGTCTCTGAAGATCTCTCCAAGTTAAGTCACAGAATACCGACGACTCCTCAGTGCTAATTCATATACATGTCTTCCTTAAATTCAATTTCCATGTTTAATATAGCAAATTCTTCATCAAGTGTTTAATTTGTATACATAATACTGAACAGTTTCCTTCTAAAAAATGCTGTAAAAATTACAGCATTACACAGTACTTCATCTAGGACTGACATACATAAGTCAATACCAAGTTCTATATATCATTGTCAAAATACCCACGTAGCTTCAATTGCATATTAGATAACTTTATCATAATTTCTGGAGTATGCAATAGAAAATAAGAACGTAACCATCTCATATTAGGTACTTCTTCAAAATGTGTTGCCTACTTGTATATTCCACTAATGACACAAAATGCATTGTTTGTATTGTGTGTTCAAGGCTTATTTGAACTTATTTTCCCTGCAAAATGCACCATGAATTCTTATACTCTGTGATAAGAGCACAAATAACAGAAGGTGTTATCCTGATCTCCTGAAGATCTAATGACAGCAGTTTTCATTAAATTATAAACTGATGCCTGAAGCTGTTGTATCAATATTAAAATTGCACATATACTCAAATGATACCAGAGTGTCCTGGCTAAGTGAATTCTAAGTGACAGACTACTCAACAGCAAGTTTTCACTCAGATGAAAAACATCTTAAGAGAATGAGTTCAGACAGCTCTACCTTTCATTCCTTTTTGAGACATCTGCAGATGGGTGATTTCAGGTTTTGAAGCCAGAAGACTAGAACACACTGAACACTGAAGATGTGAGAACTGTTACCAGTTCTTAGAGCATGCAAAGGATAAAAAACAAGAAATAGTACTTATACATTAACACTTTCCATTAAAATGTATTTCCATTATTACTTTAAGCAATTTAGATGGAAATTGCTTATAAAGACAGAAGATAAAGAAAGTGCCATCACAGCTCAGAAGTCTATTCTCTTGCCAGACTGCGATTGATTTTTAATATTATGTCTATGTTGCCACTGATTTAGGATAGTTCTATAGGCTAAAAAATGTTAAATTAAGGTCCTAGATGTAACTGGGTCTTTAATGGGTTTAAACACTTATTGTTTTAAATAAAAACCTTAAATAATTTTACTTTAAAGGAAGGTGGGAGAATATTTTTTGACACAAAAGGTGAAGTTGCTAACAGCCAGGTAATCTTTGATAAAATATAGTGCCAAATTACTATATTTCAGTTTAAATAAACTCTCTAGGAGGACAAATATCAAGATCTCACCAGCATCAGAAACTTCCTGAGGTATCTCCAGAAGTAACATGAAAAGTATCTCTTATATTGCATGTCTTATGGATTTCTGATAAAGACAAATGAATCCTTTTGTGAAGTCTGTAAAAGGTTATTTGTTTATGTAGAGAACTACTTTGTTTTGTGATGAGAGATTCAGGGGAATAGCAGGATACTGAAGAGGGGAGCTGAAAGAATCTCAACTCTAGAAACCAACTGTTTGAATCCTGCTTGACATCCATATTCGAGGAACTAATAAAAGTTTAAATATACATACACTTAAAGCTAAGTGCAGGTCTTTACAAGATGTTTTGTCATATGAGTCTTTGATTTCTCATTTAGAGTATGAGGAGGGTATGTTTGCTAAAGTTTTCTTTATGGTGTTCTGCAGACCTGATGGGTGAGTCATGGCAAATATGATCCGGTGTCAGGTGGTTACCTTCCAGACATGTCCTCCTCTTGTAGATGGAAAATATGGCATATAATAAAATTAACATATTTATCTATTTTCTATTAGAATCTTCTGACATATAGCCACATATTAAAATATTGGCAATGACGTCCTTCTAGTATTCCAGGGACAGCAGCTGGATGGACATACAGAGGCCTGTCTGCATATTCTTGTGTGCAAAAATACTTACTAAATCAATTTCTATTAAAAGTTGGCAGAGTATGAATCAGAGCTGGTCTACAAGGCATGATGCTGCACTAACGCACGCAGATGGTAGTAATTTCCCCAAATGTGTGAATTCTCATGGTAATAAAATCATATTATTTATGACTTACTTCTTCAAGACCAGTGATTTCTCAGATGAAGCTAGAAGACGAACAACTGTCACTGATCATAAGGACATGTATAGAGTGGAACCATAACACAGCATCTGGTAAAAATATAATTCTAAAGGCCAATAATGTATACATAATCTGGCATATGATATGACAGAAGTTATTGTATCATGAAACAGACATGTATTCTAGCAAGATAAGTAACACTTCTACTATGGGGCTTGGCTTATCTTCCAATTGTAAGATTCTGAAATTTGTACCAAACCTGATAAACTCTGAACTTACATTTTTCTCAGGAGAAATCACATATTAGAGATACTGTAGGTGTCAGAGAAACGAAAGTAAAGTTTTGTGTTCTGTGAAAACATATAATGAATAGGATCCTTGAAAACACATGGAGTATCTGTGCTTGGTCTTAAATACTGGGAGGTGGATTTAAAGCTGTTGTACAGAAATACCTGCATTCACAACCTAAGGTTTATATTCCCAAGCATTCTCATGACAATGAGTTTGTCTGGGCTGTCTGTCTTGTACTGAGGTAAGGACAGTTGTTGCAGCCTATGAAAACATAGCCTTTCTGGAAAAGCTTGATTTTCAGTGTCCTATGCTACTTAATAGTAACAGTTTCTCTATTAAGCACTGAACTTGTCAGACTGCAAGAGAGAAAAAAACCCACATATAGTAACTGAAAAGTTTCTTGCAGAGCATTCATGGAGCTGCTTCTAGTGTTCTAAAGTACTCTCCCTAAGATACTCCCAGGAATAGGCTTTTAATCTGCTAAATTATTGTAAGTTTACTTGGGGGTGGATGTGGGGATGCTCTTCACTTCCTTATCTGATTGTTCCTCCTTTCCTCAAATGCATTCTGTATAGACTGAGAAACAGTCATGTTCTTTGATTTGTGACAGTCTGTTCTACTTTTCTTTCATTATGTTTGGCTTTGTTATTTCTTCTCTTACACTGAATAGGTGACTCCAGGAAACTAATTCTGAAAAGCTATGTGTCATCATCTTTCTCCAAAATAAATCTCTGTCAAGTCAAACTCTCTGGAAACTGATCTCTTCCTGTGCTCATCCTTGGTGAGTACTTTTTTTCTTTTCTACCTTTTAATTCAGCTTTATAATCCACTATGTATAACCAAACACAATAATTTCTGTGGCCTTACTATAGTGTCCAGACCATCTCAGAATACATATATTATTCTTCCTCTTCAAATCCTTTCTCTCTTTCCTGTATTCTCATTGTAGATCTCATGTGACATGTGCAGAGCAGCAAGCTAAGTTTGTTGGTGGATTCCAGTCTCTGCTGTATCATATATGTGATGGTCCAGTGGTCACAAAAGCAATGAAAATAAGCAGCAAGCTACTGCAGATTTCGAGAGAAGGACTTATGGAACCAGCAGAAAAACACAAAGTACAAGTCATAAGTTTTGTGGTCAAAGATAGGATGAATAAAACATGGTTATTACTAATGTCAAATTGTAATACAAGTATTTTGATATACTTTCTGAAATAATATCTGGGTAATAGCAGTGAAGTTATTCAAACTCTCCAGTCATTTCCTAGGATTATATCTTCAGGTCACCAATATGTTAAGAAAATTTCAACCCCAAATTTTCATGAAATTTTCCATTTCACCTTCAGCATACTGTATTAATTTTGAAGATCACAATGACTGTTAATTCAGTTGAGCCTCGGGCTCTTTATGATACTATATTAGCTTTTGAAAGCATCTGAAATAAATTCACAGACATTTCTGGATTAGAAAACAAAGTGAATAAGAACGTCACAACACTATATAGTGAAATATTGATTGTAAAACTTAGTGGGTTTATTCTACACATGCTATTGTGCAAAACCACTAATATAATATTTACAAATATTATGAAGATATTTGAAAGTTAACATTTTCTCAGTTTTTGCTTTCATTTTATTCTTATGAGTGGATATTTAATAGTTATGCTGCCATACTTTCAATCTACTACGAAGTTTTCCATTTTCTGCCAGAGTAAAAAATTTGAATTATAGCATAGAAAGTAAAAACGGAAGCAATAAAAATAAAGTTTGGGATTTTTTTACACCCAAAAGACGAAGAAACTTCATAGCTTAATATTTATTCAGTGAATAAGGGAAATCTTTATTCAGTGATAAAAGGGAAACATTCAAGCTCTTTTAAGAAAAAAAGTCTAATCTGGACTTGTTTGGAATAAATATGACTGGATTAAGAACTGCCCCCAGATTTCTGCCAAGAGATAATTGAATTCATATTTTGCTTAGTATTACTTCATTATTTAATTTTCTGTCATCATCATTTATAAAGAATGACAAAGCACACTGAGTGTGCACAGATAGCACATAAAAGCAATGAAAAAACTGGAGGAGTATTTTATGTAGAAGTAATTTTTCCACTAAGCATTTAGTAAAAAAAAAACAGTAGTAAAGAACCTCACTTTAACTTCTTGTCTCACCCACATTTTCTATTAAATCACAGAATCACAGAATGGTAGGGGTTGGAAGGGACCTCTGGGGCTCACCTAGTCCAACCCTCCTGCTAAAGCAAATTCACCTGGAGCAGGTTGCACAGGAACTCATCCAGGCAGGTATAGAAAGCCTCCAGAGAAAGAGACTTCATAAACTCCCTGGGCAGCCTGTTCCAGGGCTCTGTCACCCTCCATTGCTCCTTGTTCTGTCACTGGCCACCACTGAAAAGACTCTGGCCACATCCTCTTGACTCCCACCTTTCAATATTTATAAGCATTGTAAGATCCCCTCTCAGTCTTCTCCACACTAAACAGACTCGGGTGTCTCATTCTTTCCTTATAAGAGAGATGCTCCAGACTCCTAATCATTTATGTAGCCCTATACTGGACTCTCTCCAGTGGTTCCTTGCCTCTCAGACTGGGGAGCCCAGAACTGGACACAGCACTTCAGATGAGGCCTCACTATGACAGACTGAATGGGGAGGAGAAATGCCCTCGACCTGCTGGTCACACTCTCCATAATGTACCCCGGGATACCATTGGCCTTCTTGGCTACAAGAGCACACATTGTTAACTTGTGTCAACAAAGATTCCCAAGTCCTTCTTCACTGAACTGCTTTCTAGCAGGTCAACCCTTAACCTGTACTGGTTCATGGGCTTATTCCACCCCAGGTTCAGGACTCTATACTAGTCCTTGTTGAATGCCACCACAGCCTTCTGGTGCGCCAGCCACTCCTCCCAGGCTTGTATCATCAGCAGACTTGCTGAGGGTACGCTCCATCCCTTCATCCAGGTCACTGATGAATACATTGAACAAGACTGGATCCAGTACTGACCCCTGGGGAACACCACTAGTAATAGGCCTCCAACTACACTGTCCCACTGATCACAACCCTCTAAGCTCTGTTTGTCCAGGTCTCAATCTACCTCACTGCCCACTCATCTAACACACACTGCCTAAGCTTCCCGATGAGGATCTTATGGGAGATGGTGTTAAAAGCCTTTCTGAAGTCAAGGTAGACAACATCCATTGCTCTCCCCTCATCTTCTCAGCTAGTCACACCATCATAGAAGGCTATTAGATTGGACAAGCATGCTTTTCTCTTAGTGAATCAATGTTGACTACTCCTGAGAACTTTCTTTTCCTCCAAGAGCTTAGAGGTGACCTCCGGAATAAGCTGTTCCATCACCTTCCCAGGGATGGTGATGAGGTTGACTGTGCTATAATTTCCTGGTCCTCCTTCTTGATGTTTTTGAAGACTGGAGTGACATTGGCTTTCCTCCAGTCCTCAGGCACCTCTCTCATTCTCCATGACCTTTCAAAAAGGATGGAGAGTGGCTTAGCAACAACACCAGCCATCTCCCTCTGCACTTGTGGGTGCAGCCCATTGGGGTCCATGGATCTGTGAGCATTCAATTTGCCTAAATGTTCTCATACCTGACTCTCCTTGACAGTGGGAGAATTTTGCTTCCTCTACACTTTCTCTCTTTCCTCCAGAATCTGTGATTTCTGAGGGCTAGCCTTAGCAATAAAGACCAAAGCAAAGAAGGCACTCAGCAATTCCACCTTCTCTGTATCCTCCATGACCAGGGCACCCACCTCATTCAGCAGTGGGCCCACATTTTCTCTAGTCTTCTTTTTGTTACTGATGTATGTGAAGAAGTCCTTCTTGTTGTCTTTTACATAATTTTCCAGATTTAATTCCAAGAGGGCCTTATTCTTCCTCATTGCATCCCTGCATACTCTTGCAACCTTACCATACTCCTCCTAAGTGGGCAGTCCCTTTTCCACATCCTGTAATCTTTCTTCTTCCATTTGAGTTTTTTCCTGAAGCTCCTTTCTCCTCCATACAGTTCTTCTGCCTCCTCTACTTGATTTTTTGCTCAAAGGAATGGAACTATCTTAAGTTTGAAGAAAGTGATGCTTGAATATTAACCAGCTCTCTTAGATACCCCTACTTTCTAGGGTTATAACCCTTGGAATTCATCCTAGTAGGTCTTTGAATAGGTGAATGTTAACTCTTCTGAAGTATAGGGTTGTAATCCTACTTTTTGCCCTACTTCTTCCACACTGGACCTGAACTCTTCTATGGGATGTGGTATACAACTGTTCTACTGACTGGACCTCCCCACTACAGGGGCCACCAAAACCACCTTTAGTCATAACCACTGTGAGCACCTGTACCACAGAATGCATCCTCTGCTGACTTGTGTGAAATGGGCAGATTAGTTCAAGGAAACGCTGTTCTAGGCAAGCGAGCTGAGCAACTGGTACATGGCTAAGACTGCATCACAGAATGTTATTGTAGATGATACACAACATTCGTATGCTTTGTTGTAAAACTAACCTAAGATTAAATTAGTTTGGACTACTGGAAATCAGAATGTTTTCCACATAACTGGACTACAAAAAGAGTAATTCAAGTTTGTAATGCTGGGCAGGAACCAGGCAGAAGATATCACCTTCCATCTGAGCAAGGACTGAAAAATCTCAGGCCAGGTCTCCTTTCTTTTTGGCAGGTTGTCATGAATATAAGAGTGACAAAGAAACTGACATATAAAACGAGATGTTAAAAATGTCAGATCTCTAGACTGTGAGTGTAGAATCAGTCTTGGTCTGTTTTCTTCACACTGCACTGGGGGGGAGAGGGGTGTTGGCAAGTCAGAAACGACTGTAACAGCTGCAAACAAAAAGGGGTAGAATAAGTTAAAAAAGGTGACAGGATGACAGACAAAAATAATACGTGTGTTTTTCTGTATTATACATACATACATACTCAATAGCTTATAAACAGTTTATTATTATTTTGGGGAACAAATTTAGAAAGAAATAAGGACATAATACCAATATTGCATGGTCTATAACACAATGTTAGGAAAGAAAAGAAGAAACAGTGTTGGTCAGGTTCAGTAAGAAGCATTTCTGTTATTAACAAAGATACTACTTTTAATGAAATTTTCCAGTAGATGCCTTCAGCATTTTTATCCCTCACCTTTACTTTATTTTTTCAGTAGGCAGGCATTGTCTTTCTTACAGACTCATGAATCAAGGGAAACACTTTGTTAGGAGAACACTTTTTAAAGCACAGAATGAAAACAGACAAGTTATGAGCAAAAAATCATGGCGTAGATAAATGAAGATATTGCCAGAACTTATAAAAATCCTTATGTCATGCACAATAATTAAGCCTTATTTATTATTATAAGTAAGCTTCACCATTCCTCATAAAGTTAGAGTTCTATATACTTTTAACAAGTTGTTCATGTGAAAAATATATACAGAAATATAATAGTATAGTATCAATCTACTGCTTCTGAGACTGTAACAACTCAGCAGGATTTCAGTGTACCACTACTGGATCTAGAAGAAAGAATGAAGAGTGCCTCTGTTCTGGAAATGCAGAAAATGTATGATTTATTTTCATAGGTATCAGAAAATGAAGACAAATGCAGGAGCCAGTCAGATCCCTTCTGAAACTTCATTTTAGCAGCAACAAAGTAGTAGACTACCTCTGTACTGCATAAGATGGTAACACCACAGAGTTTGTGCAAATGTCAGGTATAAAACATCAATTTTCTTCCACACATAGGTCTGGGTTTTTATTAGCATACACTGTGTCCAAGATTTTTGAATTATTCTTATAAGATACCTTCAGATGGATTAGGTATAATTTTGATGAACACTTTTCTTCATAACTCTTTATTTCATTTTGCTTTCCTAGATTAATATTCCAATAATAATTCCAGCGCTGAGTTGCCCTATCACACAACCTCAGAAATCTGTCCTGCCTGATGCTGTGACACAGTGTAGTTTCCTTATCCTGTTCCTCCCTCCTTTCCTTGAATGACATCAACTTCTTAGCATATCTAACAGGGACCAAAGGCTCAATCACCTCACTAATGTACCTAAATACCCATGAAGCTAACTGTTGTCTCATAAACCAAACCAAACCAAACCAAACCAAACCAAACCAAACCAAACCAAACCAAACCAAACCACACCAAACCAAACCAAACCAAACCAAACCAAACCAAACCAAACCAAACCAAAACCAAGGGTAACTTAACAAACACATATCGAGCCAGTATTTTGGATCATAATGTTTTGTTTTGGCAAAATTTTTTGTTACTCTTCCTTTTAAATCTTTTGCCTCCCCAGCATCTCTGGATAAATTTCAGATCCTAAAGCATGAACATTTGGATGATTTATGGAAATATTCAGTCCTTAATCTGGGCTGACATTCTTCCTTTATTCTTGACTGCACCCAGGTTGGTATCCAGAAATGACAAAAAATGGGAGAATGATTCTGATCATCTAGACCTGAAATCTGTCCTATAATTTCCTGTCTTGAGTCTGGATTCATCTTTAAAGGAAGCGTTTTATGCATTCTGATGGATTTCAAAGAGCAATGAATGAAATGTCCTTCATACTCAAATTTTTTAAAGCATGGGAATTCTTTACTTTCTGCACCTTTTCTATGCATTAATATTTTTATAAGTGACTTAAAATACTTTTTTTTACAAGAGCAGAATTAATATAATATGAATTCCCATAAAACTCCTATTTAAGAATATCCAGCAACAGAGAGGGTTACATATTGAATCTACTATTCTCTTAACATGACATTTAATTAAATACACATGCATTTAGTATTTACTCCTATCTTTTGTTTTAGGTTTTTTGTTTGTTTTGGTCTTTTGTTTTTGGTTGTTTCTTGGGGTTTTTTTGCTATTAAAAGAACAACTCCATAACTTAAACCCCTGACAAACATGCAGTGATAAAACTTTCTCATTTGGAACTGTGCTGAAAACAACTCAGTAGTATACTTCCTGTTATATGAGAAAATGTCTGTGAAGAGACAGATGTCCAACAAGGACTAGAATTCTGCTGTTAAACTCCAAAGGAGGCTTTAAATGCTGCACTTTACCACATTATACATATTTTGTTCATACACATTTTATTTTATTTTATTTTATTTCTTGCTCTTTATTTTGCTGAAGTTCACCATTTGGCGAAGAAGATTGTTCATAAGGATAAAAAGAAAGAGTCACTACAGCTATGATAATTTCCATAAGATAGTATTAAGAGTAATGCCATGTGTAGGGAAACATTTCTACAAGTCAGATGATTCTATAGTTTTCCATAATGATTGGTGGAGGCTAACAGGAAACTTGCCTTTATTTTCTTGGTTTCATTTCCCATATTTTCCATTGATTTCAATACACAAGAGGTTTTTTTAATTATTTTTTTGTAAATATTTTGTGTGTGTGTGTCTTTTATAGGGCTAAAAAATAGATTAAGGAGAATTATTTACACAGGGTAATAAAATTCACATAGGAAAGTTGTTTTCCTTTATGCAATTTCCTGTCTTAAATATGATTATAACAGAAAGTAGGAATCTGACAATAATTTCTATTTGTGTTTGGGCAATGCATCAATACTTTTCGCTGTTTGACGATGTATTCACTATTTTCATTATTTCCACTGAAACACAGGGGGACTCTACATGCTTCCAGGCTTTCAAACTCCCTCCCCCATTCTGCACAGAACTGATCTAAAGACATGTAAAATTTAAGTATAAGTATATTATGCTACTACAAAGTTCACCTTTCAGATACTGAATTTCCTGGGTAGCTAAAATGTTTTTGCTATATAATGACTTGTATATTTTATCAGCACAAACTGTTATTAAAAAAATATAAAGAAACTGCTATGGTGAAAAGTGGAAGAAAAACTGTCTTTCTGCATTATATAAAAGAAGCTGACTTCTTTTCCTCAAAGGGAGGCTTGCTGACTTGAGGAGGCTCAAACCAGTGACTGCCTCACATTTATATTGTAATTTTTCCTCCGCTTTAAACAAAAATGGTACACATAAGCAACAGTGTTCCATGAAGATGCATGAACAGGAATGTATCAGGCATTCTTAATTAGAAATAATGTGTGGTTTCATGCTTCAGTCATAGTTTTATGTTTAGACCAGAAAGCAGCAACGCCATTTCCTCTGTAACCACAACAGGTAAGTAGTCAGTCTCCTCCCAAAATGACCACTCGCTTTGGGAGGTGACATGAAAGGATCTGCCAGGTGGTATGGCCCTGAGCAGGATGCTTTAGTGAGGTCCCTTGAGAATCCTGATGTTCACTTCACATGTTCATATGAAGCTCCTGAGAGTAGTCTGGGAGCAGACTGGCAGCTGTACACCTTTGTATCCAGGAATGAAAAAACCTCTCTGTTTTTAATCGCAGCATTCTTGAAATTAAAATGTCAAAGTAGCACAATATACCATCATCCTAACCAGTAACATAAGTGATTTCACTGATAAAAGGCCTAACTAACTACTCTTTATTCTGTGCTATAAAAGCAAACCCAATCTTCTATGTCTCTTTCTTACAGGCTACATAATAAAGCTCAAAGACATTATTTAATACCTCACCTGCTTTATTACATGTTATTACCCGTGGAAGAGCACAAATCAGTCAAGCTCAGAAAATAAGCATTGCTGTACTGCCTGGGGAGACACATAACATTTCTGCAGATGACTTGATTATCAGCAAATTAACACCAACAGAACAAATGGCAGCAATTCAGGCGTTAACTCGAAGAAGGTGTTTCCAGAAAATGCCATAAATGGAGAAGTAAAGGAAGAAAAAACCCAAGTGTTTATCACCTATGCAACAATGGTTCCCTTTGAATGAAAAATGACTCTAAGGAGCTGGCAGATTGGCAGCTGGATAGGCTAAAAACTTTAGAAACTATCAGTTTTCATACCAACATATTAAAGTGGAAAATGCGTGGAAGAAAGCTTGTTCCTCACAAATTCTAAACTCAACATTATTTCATTTTCTAAGATATGTTCTTGACCAAAACAGTGTTTGATATCAAACTGTTTCAACTCTCTTAAAAATTACTGTGACAAGAAAACTCTAATTTCACATTAAGGAAATAGTGTTTGAGATGCCTAATGCTAGAAATGTCAAAATCTGACAGGCCTGATCTACATGAGGAGACAAAGTTTCTACTAACAGTTGTTTTTCCTGGAAATAAAAGGTCAATTTCTTGAAAAGTGTTTATCCATGCAAACGCTTATAACAAAATGCGATCTCATTTTTAAGAACATGCAAATAAAAATTAAATAGTAATAATTAAAAAAACCCAAACAAAACAACTTAGTTACTTGAAGTGGCTCATGACTAGATGTGAATGGATACGAAACAATTAATTTCTAATATAGTTCTTCATAATGTTCTTTCCCAGAACACACCTGTGAAATATATGAACTCTCTGTTCAGTAAGAGAACCCTGTAGCTTTACAGTATAGCCTATAGCAGTAGATCTGTAGATGTTCTGAAGCTCATGGTTTTGGGGTAGGTGACCGTTGCAATGACAAATAGCTTTACAGAGACTGGAACAACAGTTGTTAGAGTTGGTTGTGTTTTGAAGAGCTCTTTCCCTATCTCAACAAGCTCCTTCTTTCTCATTATTTTCCCTCTAGGTATAACTAAGGTGTATCTTAAGCTCTTATCACATTTTTAATCTAATCTCAATAGTTATAGAAAACTGCCACATTCTTTTAAAATCTGATTAAGTCCTCTAGAGGGGTTTGAGATGCAGGTTGTTTTTAACTGATAAGCTGAATAAATGACCAAACTAGGAACAGAATAGATGGATTATAATTCAGGATCTCATGTAGCAGAATATCTGCATCCTTAACATTAAGCACATGAATCACAGACTTCCTATGTGCTTACAGTTAAATACATGTAAAGCTTACATCTTTCACGGGACCTTGGACTTAATTTCTCAATTAGACAAAAATGTAATATTAAGTTGTATTAAAGCTCATTTACACTGACAATTTTGAGGTGGTAAAATTCTACAAATCTGTTCAGGAGGGCAGAAAAAGGATTAGTCAAAAATTGCTTCACCACTTCCTTGTGAACCCAGCCATTCTTTCCTCAAAATTCTGTTTTCCTTTGATTTGAAAAACACTTCAGCAAATTAACTCACATTAAAATAAAACCCTGATACATAGTAACTAATAAAACAAGATGGAATCATATTGAAAATATTTTAGAAATCTTCAAAACCTTCTCCATAGTTTTGTGAACTAAGACCACGTGCTAAGTCCAGGTGACTGCACAGCTAATATGATTACTCACAGAAGCAGGTTATTATGAAGTTTTAACAAGTTACACAGCACAAGGTTAGTCTAGTCTGATAATGAGCTGCAAGATGAGTGGAAGTGCAGAGAAGAATGTTAGCTACTTTAGAAAATTCCTTTTTGCATTACTCACTAAAATGGTACTTCTGATAATTTTTACTCTATCAAGTAAACTGTATAGGAATGGCTACCTATTTCAGCATGAACTCTGGAAAAACAGAGGATATGGGGTAAGAGTATTGTGTTTTCCTTCCTGGGTACCTCAAACTAAGACTTGACTGTGAAGATGAAAGCACGACTGTCCTTCCTCATCCACACCTCTTTAATGATTCCCACTTCCTCATCCTTCTTTTTGATGGAAATTGTCACAAACTTGTTATAAATCATACATACATGTTATAAACATTATTAAGGACATAAATAGGTCTATGACCTATTGGAGACATGAGGTTGTTCTAAATATGGCAGAAACTGTTGTCTGAAAAGCAGATTCGTTACACAGTGTGCAAACAAATCAGCTCTCACACACTCAGGAGGGACGTGGCTTATTTATTTCAGAGTTGTGCAATCCTGGGCACTCAGTGGTTTCCCACAAATCAAGCACACCCAGCAGGACTATTCATGCTATATATTTCTACACATAAGTTCCATGGCATCACCCTTTCCTCCACAATAATTGGTCACATGTTTACATATGATGATAATTTCTCCTGTGTCATTCTACCACCTGGAGTACATGCTCAGGGGAAGGGTCTTCACCTGGGCAAGGTCTTTCTGACCTATGGGCATGACTTTTAATATTATAATGAAAGTAATTCACAAATCATAATGGACTGCAAGTTCTCTTGTCAAGTTGGTGTTACACATGGAATACACTAAGATACTGATCAGGGTAGTTAAATGTCCCTTTGTTCCTGGGCCCTCATGTTCTTGCTGCTGTTTGATGTCTTACTTACAGACTATCAACGTTATATAAGCTGTACAAGTTTAGCTGCGCCTTTGTTCGTATATCTATCTCTGACCACCACCAAAATAAAAAATCTTCTGATCTTACATCAAAACCACACAAATTTCATCAATTACAAGTATTTTCAACACCAAATACATAAAGACAAAAAAAAAAACCCACCAAAATTGTCTGAGATGAGTGATATTAGTTAATTATGCAAGTTAGAAAACTTAAGTTAGTAACAATGACTAGAAAAGCTGCTAGTAAAGCAATGTTTGGGGTGATATTGTCAAGTATTACTCAACAAATCAGGAATTCAACAAGTGTATCCGAGGGAACAAATTTAACAAAGTGTCTAGGCGGGACTGTTTCAAGACAAATGCCTGTAACAGGCTCCCATTTTACTCCTGGTTTTGCAGCTTTATCAAAGACGTTGACCTTTAAGTACTATATAGAATATACACAGGCAACATATAAAATTAAGCAGATTTCCTATTTTTAACATATGACATTTAAGTATTCTTTTTATTGAACAATTTATAAAACTTTTACAGAATACTAAAAATTTTGGAGACTTTAAAAATGTTAATCTTATAATTAACAGTCAGGGACATGCTTCCTTTACACTTGCAAGGCAATGATATTCCAAACCTATTGCTAATGAACTTTACAGTAATAGGACAACCATCTGCCTTCATGCTAAAGCAGAAGCATTGCATTTTTTCCACTCATATAGGGATTTCACAAAGAAGCAGATAAAAAACTTAGCTAATAAAGAATTGCTTCACAGAGGAAAGAATGATACATTTCATATTAGAGTTAGAAAGTTTATTTACCAAGAAAGGAAAAAGATAAAAGGTAGCTGAAAGTACGCTATGTACCCTTCAGTGTAATCCCTATCTATATACTGGTCCCTTTCTATTGTATGACCTAGCACTCACTGCTCAGAAATAAAAATGAAATTTACATTAGCAGAATGTATTTAGATTTTTTAAAATGCAACTGCTCATTTCCAGATAACTTTGGTAATTTGTAGGGAGAAAAAAAAAAAAAAAAAAGAAACTACTGAAGGAAATAATAAAGGGAACTGAGGCCTCAGATGCACATACATGCTTTAGACTAAATCCTCACTTTGTATTCTTTGGCACATATCCAGTATTGATATCTTCAGTTGGACTTCAGCAAATACACTGGTTCATATCCATTAGTTTCTATTTCTTTAGAAAAATGGAGATAGATTTCTACTTTTCAAAAATGTCATATGAAGACATTTCAGATTTCAGAGGTATCTGTTCAAAGTAAATACACTATGTATTTAAATAAAGTGTCTTGGTCCTAATATATCTATTTGACTTGAACATATTTCTCGTAAGGGAGGAAGAAGCTGCTGGAGTTCACTAGTTAGGGAGCTGTTGAATAGGAAAATGCAATATTGCATATAATAAAATGCTATCAAACTACAAAACTGAGTTAATGGTGTCCCCTTGCTTTCAGTCTAGAAGATGGTTGTATATGCTGTCAGAAATATACAGTTGTTAGTAAGAAACAAAATGGTGTATCTTAACCTAGATATGAAATAAGCAAATGCAGACATTCTAGTGAAGGCAAGATGCCTACACAGGGTTTGTATATAAGACCTTGTGAAATGCCATGTTGAGTATTACTATGCTGGTAGAATGCATGATATATTTTCTTGCTGAAATTTAGTTAGGTGCAGGATAAATCACTAAGTTGATGAATAAGTATATATTACTGAATTTTACAACTATACATTACAGCATGATTAAAACTATCTTTAAGTAGTCAAGAGTCAATTTCCTTGACTGGAACAAAATTTCTGGATTGCATACTTGATAATTTATTTTGTCTCTTTCAAGGTCTATAGTAAATAATTATAAAATGATTACAAATACAAATTATTACCAGATTTCTTAAAGAACTGGCCTTGAATATCAAAGATTTATAGTCATAGCATAATTTATTGTCTCATTACATTAAATTATTAATCTCATTGAAATTTTAGTATTAAAAAAACTCACATTATGCCTCGGTTACTTTTCAGCTGCTAAATAAAGGATACAGCAAACCTGAATCTGATCTATATAAACATGTAATGGGACAGCACATACCCTGGGTTGTAGCCACCTCAGTGAGGCGCCAATAAGCCCGTCAAATATCACAGCACTGGCTGAGGAAGAAGCACTAAGCACAAAGCTTTTCCCTCTATTGACTGTGGGCTTATAGAGGGTAAAAACAGAGGTCTGTGAAAAGAGGAACTCTTTAATTTTTCTTCTCCACACAAAGGGAAAAATGAAGAGAAATGTTCTTCCTGTGTCAGAACTATTAAAAGACGTCCTATGCAGAAAATGTATTGCTGTTAAATTCTCATCATTGAGCATGCTTGCAAGCTTCAGCAAAGCAAATGGCATCTCTTCCAATTTTAGATAAAAGAAGATATCTCATGGAGACTAGACATTCAATGACTAAAAGGATGATACGATTTTACAGCTGAGGTTATTTTCTCAAAAGGAACTACTTGTTTCAGATTTTTCTTAAAGCTTGTATTCTGATTTAATTGAACCAGTTTGCATAATGTAGGATGCTTCAGTCATAATCATCAGAGAGTTGCTAACAACAGTTACTTATTCTAATAGTTGTCTTTTTAACTTGCTCTTCAAGTGGTCATAATTCAGTCCTGTTTTCAGACACGATTTTTGAAACAAAGTCACAGAAAGAGAGAGAAGTGGACCCTTTTATATACACAGGTAAGATAAACATGTGAAATTCCCTTGGAAAGGTAGTTGGAAGACAATCAACTCATCCCATTGTTTGAACTCAGCAGGCCTCTACTTGTTAAACTTGAAAGGAGAAAACAGCTTAGGATGATTTTTTTGAATGATCAACTCAAAAATAGCTGTTTAAGTCAGTGGATTGGAAAGTACTTCTACCAAACTCTGTGGCACAGGGAAGGAAGTACTCAGCCTAGATAACATGATTCGAACATAGATTATGTAATTTTTTAATTAGAAATGCCAAACCGTAGAAGACTCCTGGAGACTGACAGATCAACTGCAAGGTAAGACTAGAGAAGAAGAAGGCAACAATCAAGCACTATCAGAAGGCGTCAGTGGAGCCCAGTCAAGGTGTCACCCAACCAAGTGGTTGTACATATACACTGATATGTATTGTTACCACAGGATGTCTATGAAGCTCCTGCTTAAATTTTACATAGCTTACTCCTTGCATAACCCTCAGGAAAAGCCAAAACCAGCCCTCATCTAAATACTGCAAGACGATAGTGATACAAAGGGTGCCAACTGCATTCTTTGGAACACAGAAGGGAATTCTGGCACATAAAGTGTATGTAAATAAATAAACCAATTTGATAAAATATTGAAAATACTTCATTGAAACCCACACAGAAATGTAACTAAATCTGTTAACTTTGAAGGAAACTGACTTTTTTTTTTCCCACTATTTTATGGTGCAGTTTGCACAGCTGCCATATATTGAAAGCAAGTGTGGAGAGTATGCCCAGATCCCAAATGCAAAGAAAATATTCACAGAATTAAATTTTAACACTGACAATTTGAAAATACATGATTGAATTTATTGTAAACTTGGGAAAGTCTGAAAGTGATAATATTTTCTAATATCTAAGCAACACATGACTTTTGTTTTGGGTTTTTTTTTAGCTTAGCCAATGATTGCTCTCACATATAGTGAGTGTAATGACCTACTTTCAGATATATAAGGTGGTGTTAGTTTAGATATACCACCAGTCTGCCAAGGGCATTTTTAACTCTAGTCACTTGTATTTCACACCATGGGAAGTTTATGAGAAGGATGTTACAGTTATATAACCATAATATGGGCTATTTTTAGTTCTTTTCCTATACACTAGTAATGCCCTTTAATACTACAAGAACTATCCACTGCCATTTATAACTCACTGTACCTTAAAAGCTAAATCAGTTTTTGAAGCCAGATATGAAATCTGTCATATAAAAGAACTTTCTGAAAAGCAGTAATGCAAAATAATTGCAATTATAAAAACAGAAACATTGATCAGTTTGTATTATAGCCTTGATTCTTTTAACAAATAAACCAAAATTGTTAAAAGAATTATTTTTAAATTCAAATTCTAATTAAATTATGTTCATTTGACTAATTTGTGCTTTATGAGCAACAGTAGTACAAAAGAAGTATAAATGAGCTACAGAGTAAAAAAGCCTTTTCCAACAAAGGACCAGGCACAGTGGCAAAAAAACCCCAATCTATAGAAATGGAAAATATATAATCTTCTGAGGAAATCTCCTTATTTTCCTAAGTCAGCTTTCTTCTGTCCCAGAAATACTATGTTGCATAACATGCATTAACACTGTGTACAACAATTCGCACAGATAGTACAATTTTTTCTTCATTAACTCAAGTCTGCAACTCTTACTAGCATGCCTGGCTAGTGTCACCTATCTTACACCACAAATAAGTACTAATTTAAATACCTCAATGAATCTACTCCTGTATTACCAATAGTAACTGATGAAAAGCAGAGAAACATGATGATCACTACTTCTTTCCCCTTTCCAGCTCCAGAGAAGCATAGGACTAGCATTTCCTAGCAAACAGAGAAAGAATGCACTACAAGTTACCTTTTTCGCAGAACCGACCAGTGAAGTGTAGTGGGCAGTCGCACTGAAATGAGGTGGCCCCAGTAGGGAGAGAGAGAGGATGACAAGTCCCTCCATTACGGCACAGTCCTTCCTGGCATGCAGATGGCAATTTGGGGGAAATCTGCGAGGATACAACAGGCTCAGGCAACTCAGGCACATTGAAAGAAACCATAGGTAACGCTGTTGACAGATGTGTGGGTACAGGAATCCTGAAAGGAGAGAGAGACAACATATCAAAAAAAATCACAAGACCTGATTTTGACACCATATATCAGCTTAATTTAAAAACAGTAGAATGGTTTTGTTTTTTCAGTTCAGATTATATTTAAGAAAATGTGAGTAGTAATTTGTAAAAAAAGCCTTCATCATGAAATCTAGCATAAAGATAATGAAGGTAATTTTCTCTGGGAGGCAGCAAGAAATAACCTTCACTCATGTAGCACAGTTCATACATGCTATCATAATTCCTTTTTGGTGGATGTCAACAATGGAGACTGTATTATTAAATATTTTATTGCTTGAAATTACTAAATCTCATAAAGCTGTTCCAGAAGACATGACTTCCATACAAGTAGATAAAGCATACATATGCAGAAGGAAAATGCTGTAGTGAAGCAATACAGTATCACAGAATCACAGAATTGTCACGGTTGGAAAAAACCCTCTAAGATCACCGCATCCAACTGTCAACAAAAAACCCCAAACACAACAAAACAAAACAAAGAATGAAACCAAATAAAAAAAACCCCAACAACAACAAAACAATCAAAAAACCTACCTCACCATCCCACTAGATTATGTCCTGAAGAGCCTCATCTAAACTTTTTTTTTAATACCTTCAGGGATGGTGATTCCATGACCTCACTGGGCAGCCCATTCCAGATTACTCTTTCAGTAAAGAAATTCTTCCTAATATCTAATCTAAACTTCCCCTAGTGCAAGTTCAGGCCACTTCCTCTAATCCTGTTGTTATTTACTTGAGAGAAGAAGCTGCACACACCTCTTTTCCAGTAGTTGTAGAGAGCGATAAAGTCTCTCTCCAGCATCCTCTTCTCCAAAGTAAACAATGCCAATCCTGTCAACATCTCAAAGGACTTGTTCTCCAGACCGTTCACCAGCTTGGCTGCCCTTCTCTGAACTCGCTCCAGGTATTCAATGTCTTTCTTCTGATGAAGAGCCCAAAACTGACACAGTACTCAAGGTGTGGCCTCACCAGTGCAGAGTACAGCGGCAAGATCACTTCCCTTCTCTTGCTGGCCACACTATTTCTGATACAATCCAGGATGCAGTTGACTTTCTTGGCCACCTAAGTATCTTTTAATTCATAGAAATAACTGGACAGGTTTTCTTTTCATTTTTCCCCATACATTTTCTTCTTTGGAATGACATTGTCTCTTTCCTATCTTGGAGTTGCTAGAAATTAGTTAGCATATCACTGTTTGCCCTAATTATCAACTTTATTATTGCCTTTTCTTTATGTTAAAGAGAGCAAACTTGTGACTCACTGCCAGAAAATTGATTTCAAAAATATGCTTTTTCAAACCCATACTTTAGAAAGTACTAACAAACTTTATAATATTCTGAAAGAAAATAATATAACACATCCCAAGTTAGTATGTTGTATGTAATGCTCACTATTGAAAAATCAGTAGTCTTCAATTATCAGTACAGCACCCACCTGTAGAAAAACAATGATACAGGCTGAGACGAAGGCAGGGAAGTAAAGGAGCTGGACAGAGGAAAGACAGAAATAATTCAAGGCAAAATAAATATCTAGGAGCACCCAGAGAAAGGCACAGTAACAAAAAGGCTGAAAACAAACCCCTAAAATCTTTTGGAAGTTGAGGATTCAACTGATAAAGGGCTTGGAATTTTAAGAAAACATGTGACTTCCTGTTTATTTCCATTGCATGGTGAGAATAACAACATTTCCATTTATATGAATAGAAAAGCAGAAAAAAAATTGCAGGGTTTATAACTATCTTTTTCCCCTAAGGGAAATAACTAACATAACCTTCATATGGGCTACTCCATTCAGAGAAGCATTGAGTGCACTAATGTGTGTGTTATCCTGTACTAGGTTACCACAGCAAACTAAAAATGCCTAGTCACCTGCTGCTGAGATAACCATACATTAAAATCAAAAATTAAAATCTTATTTTTTTCCCCAAGCATAATCTAAATGTATGAGAAACTGAACTAATAGTAAGCTTACATAAAGAATCAGAAATTTACAGGACAATTATTTTGGGAGCTGTTACTGGGATTTGAGGTTGATTTTTCCATTCCTCCTGAAAAAAAACAAACAAAACTTAAATAATACTTGGGGAAGAATCAGGGCATAAAGCTCTCACTACTAGCTATTAGAAAAACTATTTCTGTAATGACAGATAGCCCTACAGACCACCACTGCAAAATTTACTCCTCTCAACCTGGTCACAGCTATCATAAGGGGTAAAATACTGAATGAGAGGCATATCTGCCCGACTGGTAAATCATGTACTCCTGTGTCCTCTGGAAGCACTGATTTCCCACTGTGGAAATTTCACATCCACTTTCTTATGGGATGCTATTTTTTTTCTCTAAAACACAATCATAGGACTGTGCTTCAAATAAAATGTTAGGAGTGCAAGTAATGCAGGCTCACTTCATTTTTTTTTGTTGACATTGTAATCCGTGGAGTAGAATGAAAGGAAAGCTCTATGGCAGGTTGATTTCTCCCCAGTTCATTTGCTAGTCTTTTGCAGGGTGTCAGCCTTTGTGGTGTTGTTCTGGATGTTTTGCTTCTAGATGATGCCTGACTGCTTACATGCCAGCACCACTTCCAGGCACCCTGCAGCTCGCTGCCTTACTGCAACAGTGAAGAGTTTCCCTGGGCTGGTTAGTGGGGCAGACATCTGCAGCTGCAGTCACAAGCCATTCAAGCTCCTGCTGTGAATAAGTATGCCTTCAGCTCAGCTCTGTTTAACTAGAGCATTTATTTGAATAAAAAGCCAGGAAGTGTTTAAATTAATTTTGTAATAGAGGTGTTAGAAGTTTTGACAAAGTGTAACAAAAATAAATCAAGCAAAACTTTATTCACTGATACTACATAACAAGGCCACAATTTTCTGTTTGTTGTTTTTTGGTTTTGTTTTTTTTCCCTTTTCAATTTCCCAGCCTGTCAGTGACTCCCAGGTCAATAATTTACATGAAGATCTTGTAACTTGCTGCAAGCATCAACACATTGTTCTTAATCTTAAGAGGAGCTCAAACAGCTGAGTTTTAAAGGCCTGTAACCTTGTGTTTCACAGCTGAGTGCATGTATGTTTGAAATGCTTGTTTAAATGTAGATGTTAGTGCAATTTGAAGTCTTGTTTATTTTATATTGCATTCTTTACTACTCAGGGAGATGTATGATGAATGGCAGGAATATAGCACTTAGGGATCATGCTCAGAGTTATGTTTTTAAACCAAAAACTAACTGTGCTTCTCACTCCCCTATATTTTCTTTCTTTTTTCAAAAAGAGATGAGACTGTTTAGCCTGAATAAGGGAAGGCTCAGGGGGATCTTGTATAAATCTTTATATAAATATCTGAAGGGTAAGCGAGGGGAAAAAAGACTCTTCTTGCTGGCGGCCCGTGAAAGGACATGGGGCAATGGACACAAACTGAAATGCAAGAAATTCCACATGAATATATGAAAAAAATTGTTTGGTTTTGGTTGGTTTTCTTTTTTTGGTTGGTTGGGGATTTTTTTGTGTTGGTTTTTGTTGTTGTTGTTGATGTTGTTTTGGTTTGGTTTTGTTTTTTTTTTTTTTCAGGGGTGATCTATCTGTATAATGGACTTCAAACTGAGACCTGCAAAGAGGACAGACTTGTCCTCTAAGTAATTCTTATCTTGATGGCAGCTATGTCTAAAGAAGCACTCTGACATTTTTCCATGAAGGAGGTTGATGAAATATGCAATGGCATGAGAGTCCCAATGATATGATAACATCTCCACTGCATCTTCTGATACTTACGCACTTAACATTGTATTAGTGAAGTATTGGATTTAGTTTTATCTGATATGAGTGTGATAAGGACGTTTGTATTTTTAGCTTGTCAATAAAGTAATTTGTGCTAGGAAGCAACTGCTTTTATTTGTAATTTTATTTGGTGGAAAGAATTGTGCGCATGACATTTTTCTTAGGTTGTGACAAAATATTATTTTAAACAAATGTTTTAGATTTTGGAGTCAAAATAAAGATTTTTCAAGGGCACCAGCATGCATGGTAGAATATAATTCCAAAACTGTATGAAACTGTAAACAACTGCAAGTCATGGAAATATTGGTTTAAACAGCACTAAAAAACTAGTATCTTGCATGTAATTTGGCAAGAATAAACAAAGGCTTTTACAGACTGTTTATTTCACTATTCACAACCATGTCAAGAAGAATACTTTAAACGGCATTTCACTGATTTCAGTGAATCTGCAGAAGAGTAAATCTGTGCATTTACCTTACTGGAGAAAATACTTAAATTGCTCTGCATAGTAATTGAGAAAACCATTTAAGAGATTACCAGAGAGGGATTATTTTTGTTCAGCAGTTTGTATCTAATTTCCTCACCCATCCCAGCACTAGTTTGCTTTGAAAGAATCAGGTGTTTGTTTTGCTACTAGAAGTGACTTGAATATGTCTTTAAAAAATTCAGTTCTCAATGTATGTTCCAGGATATGAGCCCAGTTTCTCCCTCCTACTAAGAACAATTTTGGTAGCAGAACTCAGTGATGCTGTAGTTACAGCTTTGCATTTTAAAATTCACAGTTGGTATAACATCATTTGCAACTGCTTTTTCACACACAGCATCTCATTTAATGGTGCAAACTTTTAGCAATGCAAATAACATATTTGATATACAATGCAACTGAGGATGTGAGAATGCAATTAACAGATATAATGAAGTTTATGAAAGCTCAGTTTACAAATCCAAAGATAAAACTATGAACTCCAGGATGCATAGCAGTACCAGATATGGAAAGAAGTGTAAGTTATGGAAGGATAGGTGAAAGGGGAAAGAGGAAAAGGAAATACAAGGACTAAAAGATTTATTTCTCTTCTGTTTGAAGCATATAGATGCCATAGACTTTACAACAGATAAATGAGCTATATCACACAGAACTTACTGCAAGAATACTTTATGTTGAAAGTTTAGTAGCAAAAGCCTTCCTAAACAAGACATTAAAATGAGTTTTCCTTAGATGATACTTGAAATAAAACCTCTCAGTCCCTAAGTTTAGGACATGACAAATAATGATTTTGCTAGAACTCTATTTCTATACCAAATCCAGTTCTCTTTTTACTTGGCTTGCTTGCAGAAGTAAGTGAGCATTGAATCTTTCAATTGTTCACACTGATCTTCACTTTGTTTTGCTGTTTCATAGCCTTCCCCATCCTTGCTTTTAAGCCCCTCTTGACTTTCTATCATCCAAACACTAAATTCCAAAAAAGTAGAGCAATGAAAACTACTGAGCACTGAGGGGACCAATGTGCAAATCTTAAACTTCTGAAGTTTAAGGAGATCTCAAATCTATTTGAACTTCAGCTTTCTGTTTTACATTTAATCAATAGTCACAGTTAGAAAACCTCTTCCCAGTTCATCTCAGTTGCTCTTTAGAAAAATAACATTTGAAATGCCTGAGTACTGCATCTTTTTGTTGATTTATGGAACTATTTTTGTTTTTTGAAACTAGTGATTTTGAATGGGAAAAATACTTTCATTTCCTCCTTAAAGATTCTCTCAGCAGATCAGAAATACTATTTTTTTTTAGGATGACACTGTACCTGTCCTTCTGAAAAGCCTCTGTAAGATTAGAATATAACCATTCCGTTCCAGTCCTAAATGGATGAGTAAATTGTGCTGGATAAATTGAGTTTTTGTAACTGAGATGTGAGAGCTATCAAAAAAAATCACAATTTCAGAATGGAGTCACTATTGTTTAACAAAGCTCCTATCTAGCTTCAAGGGCTAAAGACAGTTTTCTACCTCAGTGATACCATCCATAATTTAGACTACAAAATAGAAGATTTACCTATGGAATATTATTGCACAACATGTCTTTGAGGGATAAAGGAGAATCACTTCTAGGTCCTGAATATGCAATTTATTTCCTAAGTAATGATTAATTTCAGACAAGACATATGCATTGTAATTCTTGGGACTGTAGTAGTCAAACCTTTGGTGTTTACCCACGGTGAAGATTCTCCAGATGGCTAGATCCTTGCTTCACCAAGAAAGAAAATTAAATGCTTCAATTGTAAAAAAAAATTATACAGTTGAAAAATCCAAGTCTGTACTCATGGATATTCTAACCCAAGGGATAGGGAACCATACACAAACACTTTTGCTTTTTCCACTCAACCCAAAGAATGCTTGTTCCATGAAGGACAGAACAGACCAAGTGACTGGTTTGGGGAGTTCTTACAGCACTTCTGGCAGCATACTGGAAAGTTTATAATACCGTCAAGCTGAGGACACAAAGTCAAGTTCTCATAAACCAGAACAGTGCTCCTACCACTGATGTGAAGAATAAAAAAGGAAAGCACTTACGTACCTCCATTGGTTATGTCTTGTACAGTTTCATCTGAATTTCTTCCAGGCATGCCTAGTACATCTTGCCCTCTGTGAGATACTCTTATGAAGAGTGAGCAAAGGCATTCTCAGACCCTACCAGGACTGAGGGGAACTCTTGATAGTATCAAGATACATCCAGAAATGAATGGAAACACACACTTTGGCAGGCTAGAATTTCAATGCACCCTGATTGTATTACAGACAAAATGTAATTTTGAGAGTATGTACTTTACTTCTAGGTGTCTCACATAAGAATAGTTTAGGCATCTAAATAATATTTACAGACAGTCCTTAATCTCTTTTTGCATTTTTTTCCACATGTGCTGAAAAAGTAGGGGTGGCTTACATTGTTTTATAAATATAAAGATTTATGGATAGAAAGCAATTTTCTGTTCAATGACTGTGTACTGGAGAGAAATAGGAATATAAAAAGGCATTCTGTATCACACACTATTGAAATGGCCGTGAGAACTGGCCTGCAAGGAAGATGAGGCAGACATGTAGAAATGATTACTACAGAAAGAGTTAAAAATGCAGAGTACTGCTATGTGTTATCTAGTCTTTCTTCCAGACTTAATTTCTATTTATATCTTAATGCTGGAGAATGGCTGGCATGCATAAACACAAACATCATTTATTCATCGGTAATCTGGCATTTCATTAAAATATTACTGCATCCTTATTGAGTTAATAAGGAAAAATGTTGTCAATATGACAAAAAAATCACCGTGATATTGAGTGAAAAAATATGCCACTGAAAACCTCCTAAGTAGTATTTTACAAGGTAATAGATAGGGAACTAAAAATAATAGGCCTTTATGTGCAGTTTTTCTATGATGAAAAAATTATTTTACAGTCAATAAAGCACATGTCACAGATGAGAGAGTAAACAGCCATAGTTGATCTGGGTACTGGGGTTTACTTAAGAACTGACAAGGTGAGAATTTTTACACTGCTTTGTCATCTCACACAATCTCTCATGCCCCCACTCTACCCTATGCCTCATTAAGTTTCCACTTTCCTTCCCAGTGGGGACGTTGCTGCTGGTCTGGGAAGCTTGAGTGGAAAGTCATGTTGATTCACACTGAGCCACTATTTATAGTAACTGGTCTTGACTGTTACTAGCCATGATCCTTGTGCATCCCCTCATATTCCTCTCCATACACCTTTCTTATCTTCAATACCTTCCCTCTCTTCCAGGAACTTTCCTCCAGAGGGGTTTTTTACTCCCTTCTTTCCTGGCCCCCTTCTTTTGCCCAAGATCACATTGTTTTTTCAGGAGCTCTTATTTTTCAGCACTCATCTTTCTCTCCAGAACTGCCCATCACCCTTTATTCCTCAGTCAAAATAGTCTCTCTTTGCATAAGCACAATGTGAGATCAGACTCCTAAATGGTGGGTTTATCTCATGTCTCTATTACTTGGAAGTTTCAGGGTGTTCTATTATTGTTTGGTTCAGACATTATAAAATTTTGCAACCAGCTCATACAGGTTGCAGCTATCAAGTAAAGGATTCTGTCTGGGAATTCAGAAGTTAAATTTTGAATATTTGTGTGTGTGACCTTTTAAATGATGCCTGCTATTGTTTACAATTTAATATTTTTTATTTTTTTTTTCCCAGCAGTATCATATTGTAGAGTATCCTAGTAGAAGAGAATCCTGGTAGATATCTTTTCCTTCTTTCTCATACTAGCAGGGAATGACTGTAAGTGTGCATTAAACAAAGTTATGTTCTTATTAATGGGATTTTCCTGACGAAAGGTTGTTAAATACTGGAGTACAGATAATTTTTCTCTCACCCAATTAGAAAACTATTTGAATTTTGTCCACAATATGGTTGTTTTGTAGTGAGCATTCTCTCTTTACTTAAATGTGAACAAATATTGTAACAATTTCAATGACAGCCAGAACAAGACCAATCAATAACAAAGTAATTAACATTTTCAGTACTTAGGACCTCATGTTTGATCTCTTTTCAATTCCAAATTCTCCAGGGCATCAAAATGCCACCCAAAATAGCTTTTTCCCTCCTAAATATTTGAAGAAATTTCATCTGCCAATAAAACTCTAAGAGAGAACTCACTTTGTCAAACATTATCTTCCTAAGAACTTGGAAACCTGCCTGAGCTGATCACCTTGATTCTCCCTGTAGACTACCTATACACAGAGAGAGGCATCTCCAGTTCATCCCATTCTAAGAAAAGTGACCACCTTTCTCCATTGGCTAGAGATGGAACTGAACAAATTAACTCTGATGATTGAGGACAAATTCCAACTTCTACTTGTTATGTCACACTTAAAATCATGCATATTTTGATTATATAATTGAAAAACTCCCCAAACCATTTTTAGGTATTCAAAATATTTGCTAAAAACATTCTTTATGAATCACATGCCTTTACTGTATAGAATAGAGCTTAGTTTACCCTGTTAAAACCTGAAGTGATCTTTCTAAACCTTTAATCAATTTCAGTTCACAATGAAGAAACTGATAAGATTTTAACATTAGTAGGAGCATGTGACTCTGGCTTAACAAAATCTTTAAACCAGGAGAGAAACAGGCAGCATTATTCAGACTGAGAAGTTTTATTACTAGTGTGAACAACTGGAAGAAAAGCATAACAGTTCACAGATAAGAAATAAGGAAAGGAAGCCCTAGATGCCTTGTCTGTAGATTTGTGTCTTTCCTTTCAACTTGCAGAACAGTGCTCAAAACTATCTTCACAGGAATCAAGATCAAATGCCGCAGAAGAACAACGTGTCACTATGATGCACTAAACTATTCAGTTTTGGTTAGGGTTAGGAATAATTAAAGAGCTGTCTTTTCTCAACCTGAATTACTTAACAGAAAAATGCTAAAAACTGATTATTCTTACCCTCCCATCTTCTTAAGAGCTCAAAGGCTGTAACATGGTAAGATCATAGAGAGGCAGAGAATATATTAAACTAAAAGTAACTTATGTTGAAATTATCAGGTGGTCAACCTGTTCCAGGGTAACATTTAAATTAGTCAATATTTTGCATTTATTAACAGCTTTTGTTTATCATAAACATTACCTGAACCCAAATACTATGTCGTAGGAGGTTTAAGTACCTGGCTATGATTTAAGACTAGGCAATACCAGTTCCCAAGTCATTGATCTTTCCAACTGCAAAACAAGTTTCAAAGCAAGAGGCAAAGAGAAAGCTGGGGCAAAACTAAGTTAAAATTCTCAATTGTAGAGAGATTGTTACTTTCAAATGGCACTATATTTTTCTGCCATTCTTTCTTCAGTAAAGTCATGAAGGTCACCTATATTTAAAGCATTGATATTAGCAATTTAGCAGGGTCATTATCTAAGAGTAGGTCAGATTTAAGAATATCAGCCAAATCCACCTCCTCATAGTTACAAATAAGTCTTTTCTGAAACCTAACTTCTGATACAATCAAGAGGTTAAAAGATAAGAGAGATTACTTTGTTGTGTGTAACTTCCTACTTTGTCTTTTGGTTCCCTGTGAAAAATTTTGAAAGCTCATTTAGAATTCAAGATTCAAAATACCTAACCTTTTGATTTAAATGATGAAAATAAAACCCACCATGGCAAGTAGACTGTGCTTTGCCATTTACAAAGGGCTTAGAAGAATTTAGGAGGTACAAATACACCTTTTTTTTTTATATGGAAAAAGAAAAGATTCCTTCAATTAGTTGAATTTGATGAAAACCTGTCAAAGGCTTAATTATATGGCCATGTTCCCAAATTAGAGAAATTAAATGACTGCCTATATTAGAAATCTATTCTGAAGGAAAAAATAATATTTACCGTTGTGGTGGTTTGACCTTGGCTGGACACCAGGTGCCCATCAAGACGCTCTATCACTTTCCCCCCTCCTCTCAGCTGGAACAGGGGGATGAATAATAAGATGGAACTCGTGAGCTAAGGCAAAAGCAGTTTAATGAAGAAGCAAAGCAATGCTGCGTGTAGAATCAAAAGAAAACAAAGATTTAGTCTCTACTTCCCATCAGCAGGAGATGTCTGGCCCTTTTCAGGAAGCAGGGCTCCAAACGTGTAGCAGTTGCTCTGGAGGATAAGCTGATGTTCCCCCCCACCTCCTCCTTTTCCTAGCTTTCATTGTTGAGCTGACGTCATATGGTATGGAATATCCCTTTGGTCTGTTTGGGTCAGCTGTCCCAGTTGTATCCCCTCCCGAGATCTTGTCCACCCCATCCCACCACAAGGGGAATGTTGAAAACCAACCTTGGTGCTGTGAGAGCCCTGCCCAGCAGTAGCCACAACATGAGTGAGTTACCAGCACCTTTTCCAGCTCTCCTTGCACAACACAGCACTGGGAGGGCTGCTATGGGGAAAATTAACTTCAGCTAAGTCAGACCCAATACAACTGTAAAGAAAATTGATCTCACAACTAGAACGATTTTCACAGAATCACAGAATGGTAGGGGTTGGAAGGTACCTATGGAGGGACCTCTACTAAAGCAGGTTCACCTAGAGCAGGTTACACAGGAATGTGTCCAGGTGGATTTTGAAAGTGTCTAGCGAAGGATTCTCCAAAATTTCTCTTTGGGAGCATTTTCCAGTGCTCTGTTACCCTCACAGTAAAGAAGTTCCTCCTTATGTTGAGGTGGAACTTCCTGTGTTCCAGTTTGTGACAACAGGATTTAAAGCTGTTCTTTTTCTGTGTAGTTACTTCAACAAAGGTAAATAGCGTATTTTGTTAAAAGTTACACTAGTGTTTCAAGGCTGCAGGGGGCACTGGTGCACTGTAGATCTACATTACTGCAGACCAAGAGTCAGGATATGATTAAACAGTCCTGCAGGTTACAGGTACAGAAAAAACCCACATAAACTATTTATAATCAGTTTAGGTTTTGAGAAATTAGGTAATTGTTAAATATTTATATGAATTTTGGAGGAGAATAAATGTTTCTTTTACGAGTAAATATATTTGTTTTTCTGCTGCAATCAAGTAGTTGCAGGGATAACACTGTTTTCTTAACTTTATAACCAAGGTCCCTTGAAGGATAATATATCTTTCTACTTAATATTACAGCCTTAAATAAACACTCCCCATTCCCTGTAAAAAAAAAAAAAATTTGTTTAGCAGATCCTGAGAGAAACACTTATTGGCTGCTGGTAATAACCTGTTTATATATTAATCAGCCAATAAGATACTATCTGATTCACAGACTCATTTAAGTAAGAATGCAGTACAATATCAAATAATTACATATTTAAAGAAATAATTATATATTTTATCAGTTTATTCAATATTTTCTATTTTGTGACCTAAGAATTATGGCATCTAAGATATAGTGATTTGCTGATAACAAGAATATATGACAATATCACTCAGCAACATATGGTAGATATGCAACCATGCCTGCATCATCTATTTTACATTTGGTACTGCTTATTTATTCTTTAATGCCTTTCTGCACTTAATTCTTTTCCCTTCTCCCCTCTCTTCCCTTCCCACAGCATACATCATAGTCTCATCTCTTCTGATTATCTCAGATACCTTCATATTTCCTGCAGTTACAACTGTACTAAGCCTAATTAGCTATGGCAGTCTAGAGAATCTTTTCTAGAAAGTCACGCAGTCTAATTTTAACACAGCAACACATGAAGAAGACACCAGTTCAATTGGTAGTGTGTAACAACTATAATCATCACTGGTGTTGCAGGGCCTTTTGGTTTATTACCAAATCAGATGTCCTGGTAACAGCTTTCAGCCATTGGTTCTAACATGCTGGGCTCTGTTGAGCTAAAGAAACCTCCCCCATGTCTAGTGTTCCTGACAATTTTCTCAGACAGAATAGACAGAATTTCTAAAGTACCTTTCTGCATACATTTCTTAAAAAAAAAAATAATTTAAAAAAAAATTCTTAGAAAAGTTTTTATTTATTCTTTCATCTTTAGTACTTTTTAGGTACTGCTCCCTTGCACACCAGTACACAATGAAATACAGTACAACCAACATCACAACCAATACTGTACATAGAAATGAAATTGTCTTCCTACTTTCTTGTCCAGACACACAGGAATTACATTTATCCTTTTGGTCCAAAAGCTTATATTTAAGTTCCTTGTCTACAGTAATCAAAAATAACTCTTCAAGACACTGTTCTCTCTTTGGGGTTTGGCCTGTTTAAAGAAGAACTTAAAATATGAAGTTTTGTATTAAAGTAATTTCAATAAAGTTACTACTTATTTCATACGCTCTAGCTTTACTTTTCTTGTAACAATTTAAGCAATTTTAAATTATTTTGATTTTGTTGAAGATGTCTTTTATGAAGTTAGTTCCATATTAATATATAAAGTTTTGATATATGTAAGTTTTGAACACTTATCAATGCAATGAAAATATTTTGGAATTAAAAAAAAAAATCTGGTTTTAAAACTTGGATTCTTTAATAATTTTTTAGACTCAGAATGGATAGTTGTTCTGTTGATAGTGCTCTGTCAAAGAGAAGCTCAAACCATCTTTGTAAAAAATGTTCAAAAACTTTTTCAAAAAAGAGAATATTTTTTGCAATGCATTTTATTTTCTATAAATACACACAAGATTTTGTGATATTGTTGATTCTTTAACTTTTTGTTTTGTTAAATGAGTTTTTTACAAACCTACAAATACTTTCTAAGTCATGGAATCCTATGGTCTATTCACTGCCACAGTGATGGACAGAGAATGGATGCCTGCAGAGGGCTACTAGACAGGATAAAAATGAACTTCCAAAATTTTCTCTTGACATTCAGGCTGTTAGCTGTTGAAAGCAATGTTTCTGATTTCTTATTACGTCTGTATCAAATTCAAAAGTGAATCTTAAAGATGACAGAAGTCAAAAAGAAAGTATTATACTGATTCAAGCTTCCAGTAGGCAAATTATTCCTTTCAGTATGACTCTCATTCTTACTTATTCTGACTGGTATGCCTCTCTTCACAACACAGTCTGGTACAATAACGAGAGCAACTACATCTCCATTACGAGACACTCTCTGCACGTAAATTAGAAACCCACACCAAAGTTTAATCATTTGTGAGTATATAACAAAACTTTTATTCATCCGTTTCAAGGTTTTTGTAATTGGAATACTATCAAATGCTAGCACTAAAGCTTTGTGTAACTGTAGTCCAATGAGGAAAGCATGCAAGACAATTTCTTTTACTATTTAATTGGTCTTAGTCAATTTGTCCAGTTATATACTTGGCTTTTCTTAACCACTACTCAAAATAAGTTCAAGACAAGATATATAGGGAAATATTCTTACAGCAGAATTCTGTCAAATCATCTGTGCACCCATCTTCAAGTTTTAGATGAGCAGAACAAAATCAAGATGATTTTTTTTCTATTCTAAGAGAGTAGAAGAAGAGGTTTTTATTATTCAAATGCCTGTCTGGGTAGAAGCCCAAGTGATTATTTCAGGAAGCTACTGAACCATACCACTTGATGTCTTGTGTCACTAGGATAATTTTTCTTAAGCATTAAGGTAAAGTTTCTTAAGAGTATTGCTATGGCTATGACACATTATATTATTAATGCTATGAAAAATATATGTAGTGAAGTTTTAAGAACTTGGAAAGATGGCTTCAAAATTAGTTTTTATTTTGTGAATCTACTCCAGTTCTGTAAGAAAGTTGGGATGTTCTCAACCTAATTCCTTTATTCTTATTCTAGCAAAAAACTTCAAATTTGAAATTTATAATATAATGTTTTTAGGGGAAGCTGTGATGAAATCTGAAATGAAAAAGTTACATTCATTCATGAGAAAATGAGTCTTTCTCATAAATCTTAAAAAAGTATTTTCTTGATACAAATTTTTGTTCATGGTTTTACATTTCAAAAGTTAATCATGTTCAAACACAGTTCTTGTTTGGATGACAGAATTTCTAGGGAAGTATAAATACTCAAAGCAATTTTGCAGAAGGTAATAAACACTGTTGTTAATCTAGAGCAACCCAAAATGTTGTCTGTAGGGTTCTTGGAACTGCAATCCTTAATGAAAAGCAAAAAAGGGGTCCTCCTCTTTTGCTGGAGGTAGAAATAAAGAGCTGAAATCTTACATCTTTCCACCCATGATCAGTTTACCATGTAATCCACAGGTAAGAAAGACTGAGAGACTGAAAAAAGGCAGCCTTCTAATTCTGATCACACTTGACACTGAAGAAGCTCCGATACAGAGAATTGACCTCATAATGTCCCCCAGAATTTCTGAATGGCTCCGTTCTGGTCCACTGAGCTCTGTCAAATCCTTAACTGTCCTATCTCCTATGTACGAATTTATGATGATCTATTGAACAGGCATCTAACAGGCAATCTCTCTTATTTCCACATAATAGGTATGTGCTGTGGATTAATACATTGATATTACACACTAATCACGGTTGTTTGTGGGTTTTTAAATCTACCACTCAATGTAAAGAGGCCAAATCAGATACAGATTTATTTTTTTTAAACAGAAGTCTTTAATGCATATTTCTCCCTCCTAAAGTATTTATGTAACAAATTTCATTTTTTACTATGACTGTTCTGATTAAAGCTTAGTGCTTTACTGATGTATAAAAGGATCAATTTATATGCAATGGTTAAGTATTTGTGGTGAAAGAAGCATTATAAAATCAACTAATAAATTAATTATACAGAGTAAGAATCACTAGTAACTGGAAATATTCAATATTATATAATTACACTAAAATAGAAACAAAGATGTGACATGAGTGCAAACTAGAATTTCTCCAGCACTGGAGACAGTCACTGTCACTGAATTCTGTTGATAGAATTAAGAAACAATCCTCTGTTGGTATAATGCATATGCCTAAAGTTACAAAAGAGTAAATAAGGTCAAGATAAACATCATCAAAATGGTTATTAATTTTTTAGAATGTTTCCTCAAGAAAAATTGGTGTTAGCTTTGCACAATGCTGATGAGAGGCAATTTTTTCCAGAAACAGGGAAAGAAATGTAATATTTACAAAGACACATACCTGAATATATTTGACACATTGATTTGTGTAATATCCATCACAAACAATTTCTACAGAATACTTCAAAAGACTGAGCTAGAGGCGTGCACAACAATTTACAATGATTTTGAGGATTTATAGCAATAGGAAAGATTAGATCTGCCACTTCTTTTTTTGACATTGAAGTCTGTATCACTGAAAAGTCAGCATCTGAAAAGGAGTTCCAAAGGAGGAAGAAAAGGTAACAGAAGAATACCCAGAATTCATGCACACACACAGAGAAGAAAGAAAATTGCATAGGATAGAAAAACTCACAACAGAAAACATAGAAAAAAAATGTTGTAGGAGATGATTTCCCTCAAGAAGGGCATGTGGAATAGTGACTGGAGGTGACTTAAAAATTAAAATCTTATTAAAGGTACAGCATGGTTCACACATGAAGGAAAGGTATAATATCAAAGAAGCTCCCAAGGTGGAGTGCAACTTGTATGTAAGGAATCCATTCCATGGTGGTTCCCTGGACAACACTGCCTGCGAAACAGCACAGGGGGTGGAGCAGAGTAAAGAGTCCATGGCCAGGCTCTGTGAGATCACTGCAGAGATGGGAACTGGATGATACCACAGAATTTATAGACTGCCTGTTTACAATGCTGGGCCAACAGTCTGCACTTTTTTTGACAAAGTGCTGTCCTTTGTGTGAACTTTGCTCATTGTATTGTCATTATAATACCAAAACACACCTCCATCTCAAAGGCTATCTGCCTCCAAAGTACGACCACCCCTCACTGAGCTTGTGCCCTGAATTTTCTTCATCTAGATCTTTAAAAGTGAGAGAATTTTACATCAATCATAATAAAGGTATTTATGACTAGAGTCACTCAAGCTCCACCTTGAAGATAAAAAATAATACAAAAATGGCTAAAGAAAGGGGGAATGTTAAGGAAGATATCATCATGAACAAGTCAGGGAAGATATCATCGCAAACGAGTCAGGAAAGATGCCATCACAGATTACCGCTGACTTCTGGGATCAGTCTATGGGTTGAACCTCTCTTCCCCCCCCACCCCGAAATGCTTTTGGGTAAGACCTGGACTTTCCTGATACTTTCTCGGAACACTTAGAAATCTCTATGTAGCTACTTTTTGACTTAATGCGTCTTGTAACTGAGATATATTACTTACAGTCTTGATACTTGCACGTGCTTTTTCAGACAGTGTATTTATCACATAAGAACCTGTAATCCTGTTGCTTCAATAAACTGCACTGTTCACGTAGCTAGTTGCAAACATCTGTCATTGGATGCCATGTGTGAGAGTGTGACTAGATGGAAGGTGCAGCACGCTATTGAGTGCATCCGTGTTACTAGACTTATAGGGCTAAATAAACAACATCATTCACATATCTGGCCCCAAGTACGATCAGACAGAAGGTTCAGCATGCTATTAAGTGCATCTGTGATACCGGACTTCTAGCGCTAAACTGAATAAACTTCATCCTTCACATATCTGGCCACAAGCATGACCAGATGGAAGGTGCAGTGCATTATTGAGTATATCTGTGTTATCACTCATAGTGACAAATTGGCCATCACTCAGAATCTAAGCCTAGCTGCCCCCAGACTCTCTGATGTCTGAGAACAAGCTAAAATACAAGGAGGTTTATTTTTTTCCAAATTACTTAACACAACAGGGCAAATCAAGCAAACAGGATGAAAGTACATAAAAGCGATGCAGGCACTATAAAAGGAGCAGGGAGCACAAACACACAAAAGCAATAGATGAGAGAGAAAAAAAGTAACAAAATAAATGCATAAAGAAGAAAAGTTACTTTCTTTACTTTATTACTTTCTATGTTAAAATTGCACAGAATTGTTATTAACATAATACCAAACATCATATATGTGGTGAATACAAATGAATATTGCTGAAGCTTTATCTTCAGTTCTGTACTTTAGAAACATTTAGTCCAATCTCTGTTAACCACAGAAAACCCAGAAAGCCTGTTAAATAACTAGAACTCAATAGTGTCAGTATTGTTCATTTAATAATTTTCTTCTACAGTGTTGAGGAGGACTATATATTCTCTTTTTTCTTTGTTTTAGAATTAAGCACATAACTCAAAACTGTTAATGAACATATATGAACATAACTACCTATGCTGAGATGTAAGAATATAACTTAGTCTGAATGATCTATTTTCCACATGTATCAGAAACTCAATGCATCTTATAGGCTCTTCTATTTATAAACTAAGAAATTAATAAACTTTGAAAGTTTGAAATTCTGTGATTTCCTCTTAAGGTTTGAGCTAGCTTGTATATTTGAATTTAAGTTTTTCAGCTCAGGTGGATTCATATGAAGAAACTCTTTAACTTTACCTGAGTCTTGTATGGAGCCTTACGATGAACTCTAATATACATTCTACATGATCATAATCACTTTTCCAGGTGTGGAATGGTAAATGTCTGACTTTCACAGCCAGCTGAAAAATAACTTTCAGCAGACTAAATTTTCCCCTTTCAAAGTGTACTGTTCATTCCAAAGATAGTAATCAAACACCCCATATGTCTGGTGGCAGATACTCTGCATTGTGATGATTTATACTATTCTGAAAAAGCACAAAGTTCCATAGAGGAAAAGACATGCTGAGAAATTGCACAGGAGTCTGAACCTCACAGAGATGTTAGGCATCTGTTGGGATGTTTGTAAAAATAGCATAGAAAGCTACAGAATGGAAAGGGCAGTACTCACACATAAGGAAGGGGATTTAGAGCTTGTTGGAAAGCAGATAAGTGAAGGGAAAGTGGAACTGAGGGCTTACTGAAAACATATAGACATCTCAAAAATATATTGCATATCTCCTGAGAAAATTGCCATGCATTAGGAAACCCATCAGTCTTCTTGATGGAATGGAACTTGGGTAATGCACATTCAAGAGCCTCTTTCCTAAATGCAAATAGCAATCAGAATCTTTGCTGAAATGAAGCTCAGTTTCACCCTGGAAAAAACATCTTAAGATAAATTAACAGCAAAAAAAAATTTTTTTAAAAATACCGAAAATGCGTCCAATGGGCAATAATGAAGAACTCAGTTTATTAGCTCCTGCCTGTGAGAGCAAATCAGCCTTGTACATTCGCATTCATCAGTAAGACTCCCCTTAGGAAAACAGAAAACAGTGTTTTCCTGTTTCCTACTTAGGAATTTTTTTAAAAAGAACAAATCATGGTTTGGATAGATATATGTACACGCATATGCACATGCATATGTGAATATTTTATATATGTGTGTGTGTTTGGAACTTTAAAATTTACTATATGCAGTAAACTCCTACAGGAACATACAGCAGTCCTAGCTCCCAGACAGCAAAATAGAAGTAACCATCAGCTATTAATGCTGGGGCTCAAAGTTTCATTTATATCTGTCACCTGAACTTTACCTGAAAATGATAGTAATTTATCCTGCAAATCTATTGCAGTAACATTTTCTGAAACACTTACAGGAGCTTTATATCACATTAACACATCTCAAGTATCTTACTTGCTTCAGAAGAAGGAAAAGATAAAAAAGGTTTCATTTCTTAACAGATCTCATCAGAGATCCATAATTTCCAATTGTATCTTCTTCTGTTGTTGGCCATTATATAATCTCTTTCAAAATTGCCTATATATTCATAGCTCTGAAACAGGAATAGTTTAATAGAATCTTAAGACAAACTTTGACAAGATTAACAGAAGTATATAGTCTAGTATAATTCTAGATAACTACTTATTGGGAGGTTGACCTTTTCTAATTGATACAATTCTGATATAACCTTTCCTGAAAGCAGAAGCCACATAGCTCAGAGGACTTTTATGGTTGCAAATCTGCTCTCAGAGAGTCAAGCTTAAATTCATTCTTCTACCTATACCATTACTGTACCATTTGATATTATACCTTGGTTATATCTTATGGCAGGAAGCTCTGATGAACTATATTCGTCCTGTCTATTCTCTCCTCCCCATGTTATCACGTGTTATAGCAAATCTATGAACTCCAGGTTTAAATAGTGATGCATGTGATTAGCAGAAGGATCTGGGCCATGACCTAACAGATTAACTGTATTAAAGCCTTATGCTTGAAACCTCAGTGCTTCTGAGCATGAACAGAAATCCTGCATCTTTCAGAATGATCAGGATTGTTAAAAGTTTTAATGTCTTTGATCTTATCCAATTGTTCAGTGCTGTCTTTATCAAACATCCTCCTGAATTGAAGCAGAATTTATCACCTGCTTCCAAAAATGGCATGAAAGGTAATTTCCATGTTGCCCCCATCTCCCATTTAGTTCTACCAAGGTAAAATAATTATACATCCTTTGCAGTGTATGATATTTACATTACAAAATATGAATAAACAGCATTCTTGCTCTATGTACTTAAGACATTTTAGACAGCATATAGTCAGATTTGTATGCCAGTGAAATTAATGTTATGCCTTTATGTTTTATATTTTTTAATTTTCAAGAAGTTTTAAACAGTTGCCTAAATTACATTAATCTTTGAAATAAACAACATGGTGTATATAATATCCTATGAAATCTACTGACTTGTTCTGAAGTAGTGATGCCAAAAGTTTTGAAAAAGTTAATGAATGTTATCTAAAATTTGTTTTTGAAAGCTCTCTATATTCTTTGCATATATTAACTCATCCTTTTGGTATTTTAAAATTCAAATAGATGCAGTTAAAAAAAATGGCAGAACACATTTGAGTAAATTTCAGACCTATTAAAAATTCATGATCTTAAAAGTTACTCACAAGCCTATATCCCCGAAGAAGTTTCTGTATGTATCCCCTTGGTTGACTTTCTACACCACAATAATGAAGTAATCCATGCTGATTTGGAACCAAGTATTAATAGCCCCAGCAGAGTAAGTGAATGCCACTTGAGTATGGTTAAATATGCAAAAACAGGGGTATTCAAAAGGAGTAGAAGACTACAAAGGTGATGATAGTAGAAAATAAATGAAAATTTCAACGGCAAAATCAGAAATACTTAGTACCACTGGATGATAAATACAGGGATGTTCTTACGGGAAGAAATTGGATTGCTTGTCTGTCACATTGTAGAGTACTCTGTTAACATTGGGCAGTTTCAACTGCAGCAATATTGCATCAAGAGAAACGTATGTATTCTGCAAATACAATATAAGTATACCAGGCTCTCTAGCATTCGCCAGCTACTCATATTTGCAACATATATAATCCATTATTTCCCTATTTAAGTGAATTTCTTCAATCCCTTTCTCCTTCCTTCTGAAAACAAATCTCTCTTCCCAAGAAGCCTGTCATCCAAAAAGAGAATGACAGCTGAGCTTCCTACATGTTTTATGGGAAGCAGAATTTATATGACTGATGACAGTCACGATGCATAGAATCATAGAATGATAGAATCATATTATGGTAGGGGTTGGAAGGGACCTCTGGAGATCATTATGTCCAACCCTCATGTGTGTTAAAGCTGAAATGAAAAGGAAAGGATGATGTAAGCTGCTGTGTGTGGAGAGATATGAAATTCATCTGTCACAGGGCAGGGAATGGGTAAAGAGAACACTAGCCATGCTTGCCTCTAGTCCACTTCTATAGGACAACCACGACAATTCAGACTAATTTCAATTCTGTTTGCCAGCTTTTCACAAAGAGGAATAGTTGTTATTTGGACCAGGATGGAGCCAGCTCTGTGTGGACTGCATGAAGCTAGACACTAATAGGCTCATCTGCAGCATTCTGGAACATGCAGGGAGGTAAAAGGAACATGTTCTCCAGGACAGGGGATTGAGGAGGCCCAACACCCTTCCTGCATCCTTTTTTGTGCAGGACTTTTTCCACAGTTCATCTATAGAAACTATCATGTCATTTTACTCAATCAGTTGCATATACACAGTAAGTATTTGCAAGAAACAGCCTCAACTGTAATCACTGAGTTCTGATTCAAATAATATGGTCTTTAATATCTATATCATACTGTATCAGACATGTTTCCATCCTAATTGATTAATTATGAAGGGAAGTATCAGAATCAATACAAAAGGCAACAAATCTTGACACGCAACTCTACAGATTATAATATAACAGATAATACAGCATTCTAAATTACACAAATTTAAAAAGGGACCAAAGATTAATTTGCTTATAAGCCTTCTCCTTCCTGTCTATGTCCCTCTGCACGTTATATAGATAACATAGATTGAACTAAGCACATCCCATTGGTCTTCTGGTTCTTGAAGGCTATTGGTTCTTAAAGGAATAGTTATATAAACTACTCAATAGGAAAAACTGAAAAAAAAAATAAAATCCCTCTTTAATAGCTTAAAACACAGAGCTAAATCTTGCCTAGGATTTGGGACAACAAAGTGTATAAGATGGAGAACATTTTCCTAAACTAGTAACCAGAGGACACCTCTGAGATGTTTATGATTTTGTCCCAGTGATTATTTAATTTCTAATATATAAATATTCCTTCAAGTTTTTCCCCTAAGTTAATACCTGAATTAAAGAATGAAGTAGACCCCTCACTTTCATCTCCATGAATTTCTGTTCTGAAAGACTTCGTGATCCACAAGTGCAATTCACTTCCACTTTCATTTTCCACTTTTCCATGATCAATCCTTTCTTATGCCACAATAGAATTGTGTATAGACTTTTATTTCAGTCAAAGCATGACCAACAGCAATGTGAGTAGGCAAAAATGCAATCAAGTAGTGTTTTTTTATGTATTCAGAAACAATGTTTTCCAGTGTTTTTCACAATCTTATATATAGTACATGTAGCAGCAAGTCATCAGTATTTATTAGGACAGTAATGTGAATCCCAAAATTATGAGTAGAAACACAACCAGCACATCACCCCATTTCCTGCTCCTGTATTTTGTTACAAATTATCGTGCTTAATACATTGTATTTCAGCATTCAGTGTGTGAAAGCCCACTCTAAATAAGCTGTCAAACTTAATTGAACTACTCTGCAAAAAATATCATCCATAAAGAAAATGCTTCAGAAGCATAAAAGAAACCACAGGAGCTCTTTATATTTTTTTTTTTTTTCTGTAATCATTGTTAAAATTATCTAAAATGGTCACCCTATTTAAGGAAGAAAGCAAAATCAACACAAAGAGTTTCTTCCAATTTATTCTAATTCTTTCAAAGGCACAAAGGGTAGTTTACCTGCAATTGTCAACATTGTTTCTTCCCACAGCGTTAGAGAAGTTGAAAGGTCCCACATTATTGATTTCTATGACTTGCATACAGCCTGTGAAATTGTAGACAGGTCCAGGTATCTACAAAGGAGAAAATGCACACAGTTCTTTTGTTTGTTGTCACTGTGATCAGTTTTAAAAATAATTAAGTTTCTGCAGAAGATTTGTAACATAATTTAACCCTGCTCCTGGAGAACCCTCCTGGTCTCCATTTTCTCTCTAATGGAAATCTATTAAAAATTCTAACGTGAAAAGAAATTACAGCAAGACAAGCAATACTGACTTGAACTTTTGGACATGCAGACAGCACCACAGGTAGAGTGAGACACCATCAAAATGTGAACTTCTCTAACTTTAATAAGGTATTTAGTTTTTATAGATGAACACAGGTCATGGGGAATGGTAAATAAAGAAGCTTTGACAAGTCTGTTTTTAAGTTTAATGCTTCCCTACTCAAAAGGTATCTAGTATCATTAATCATGTGTCAAAGATGTCTGTGGACCTACTTAAAATGGGAATCACTGTAGGGGTAT